>VONZ01000234.1:560000-949618 GCA_012976165.1 Labeo catla
ACATTATTAAGAAGCATTCCTGAGAGATCTGAACAAGCTACACTCTTCAAAATAAAGGGTTCAAAAGGTGGTTTTCACAGCGATTAAATAGAAGAACCATTCTGGGTTCCCCAAAGACCTTTCAGTAAACAGTTTTTAAATTAACCAATATTTTCTTAGTGCAAAGAATATCTTAATCATCTAAAGAACCTTTTTTCAGTATAAAGAACTGTACTGGCATGAAGAAGTCCACTTCCAAAACAAAGATTCACATATAATGTACTCACCCCCTTGTCATCTAAGATTTTCCCGTCTTTCTTTCTTCAGTTGTAAAGAAATTGTTTTTTGAGGAAAACATTTCAGGATTTGTCTTCATATAACAGACTGATATGGTGCCCCAATTTTGAACTTCCAAAATACAGTTTAAATGCGGCTTCAAACGATCCCAAATGTGGTTGTAAACAAACCCAGACGAGAAAGAAGAATCTTATCTAGCAAAACGATCAGTTATTTTCATTAAAAAAAATAATACAATTTAAATACTTTTTAATCTCAAACGCTCGTCTTGTCTTACTCTGCCTGAACTCTGTGTATTCTGACTCAAGACAGTTAGTGTACATCGAAAAATATTGTATTTTCTCCTTCAACTTCAAAAGTCATTTCAAAATCATCCTACATCGCTGCAGAAGTTCCGACCCAGTCTTTGCAAAGAACATGCAAAGAAGATCAAACATCTGTAACAAAAATGTAAAACAGCGATAGAGGACGATTTTGAAGTTGAGGAGTTTTTCGACATACCCTAACTGTCATGAACCGGAAAAAAACAGTCCAGGCAAAGTAAGACAAGACGAGTGTTTGCTCGTGAAAAGTATATAAATTGTATTATTTTTATTAAAATAACCGACCATCACGCTAGATAAGACCCTTCTCGTTTACAACCGCACCTGGGATCATTTGAAGCCGCATTTAAACTGCATTTTGGGAGTTCAAAATTCATTATATGGAGAAAAATGCTGAAATGTTTTCCTCAAAACATTTCTTTACGACTGAAGAAAGAAAGACATGAACATCTTGGATGACAAGGGGGTGAGTACATTATATGTGAACCTTTGTTTTGGAAGAATCCACAGGAATTTTCCATTGTTTAAAGGTTCTTTATAGGTTCTTTATGTGTTCTTTAAATGTTCTTCCCATGATTAAGAAATGATCACTAAGAGCTTCTTTGGAGATCCAAAAATGGTTCTTCTGTCATCGCTCTGATGGAACCTTTATTACTGATTGCACGTTGCTAATCGTGTTAGCCTGTAAGCTTAAAGGCAGAGAGAAAGTTTCACACTTGGAGGAAAGAGAAAAACTGCTCTTCCACGAAAATAACTCAAACGTATTGATCTCGCTTTGAAATGCACACGCCGCTCTCCTTAAACCCTGCCAATTAAAAAAGTGGGGGTGAATTTCATTAAAATGCCACACGCTTAGTCTTGATCCACCACCACAACCCAACCAGCGCAAACAAGCGGACATAACGCTTTATTAATGAGAATTTTTCTTCTTTGATTGCCGTCCTGCATCAAGACGATCGCGATGAAATCCTAGGCTGCTCCAGTAAAAAAACGGCGAGCAGAATATGCGCTAAAGCACACGTGGTAAACATGAAAACGGCAGTCGCTTCTTGTTCTCATACATGCACACACACTGCGCATTGAACTCCAAAGACGTTGGCGTCATCCAGCACACTTAGAAATACAATCTTATTAATAGAAAGGCTGGTGCTACAGGCACACTACATCATTATTGTCTTGAGAATGCAGTGCTAGAGAAGGAGGCAATTAGGCTGAGGAAGCTGCGAGGTTGCCATTATTTTAGCATTTAATGACCAGGCGCTACGGCAGGGGCTTGATGCAGAAATGAGGGTCTCAGCTCTGAAATTATGCATTATCTGGCAGATCTTAGTGCACCCCCCTAAGACTCCCTCTCCTTCACCATGAATAAATTTACATGGGAATGCTTATTTCTCTAATTTAGGCAGTAAAATTAGAATATACAATACAAATCTACCCATGGAAGACAAGCATCTACTCACTGTTTTGGTTTTTAATGACCCTGTTTCATGTCTTCCTGTGCTTTTTTTTCCTAGTTATAGGGGTGGGGGCTGGGACAGACTTGTGGAAATGAGAATTGTGTCTATCTGCTATTAGTTTAGTCACGATTTTTGCAAAATGGAGGAATATTTTGAGGCCTATGTAGGAAGTTAGCCTCATATTAGTGGTAGAAACTCTTTGAAAGTGAGAAAACCTTTGACTAGAAGGAATACCTTTGACAAATGCTGAAGGAATAATAACACTGATAATGTGATAAACCAGTCTGTCCAAAAAGTCATGAAGTTTTGAGCTATTTATGCATTAAATGGACATCCAGTAACCATTTTAAATGTACTGGAATGGTTTCAGACAGGTTTACTGAACACTCACCCTGTCTGTCATTGGTCAGTCAAACAGATAGCTCCGCCCCAAACTCACACCATTGGTTGAGCCACTGTTGCTGTGCTGGGCTGGTCGGGATGCTGAAACAAACAGAACAATGTTTTGAAAACAGCTCAGACAGGCAGTGTTCACACTTTTCAGGGGAATCAAACTGCAAATGGCTTATCTGGCATCCTATTATTCTGCATAATGCTAGGTTAGGAGCAAGTATTTAAACATCCAAAAATGTATACACTTTGAAAACAAATTTCTAAATCAGAAATGGTGCAGAAACATTTGCTGAGTGTCATTAAGAAATCTAACAACAAACATTTCTGTGATTTGTTGTTGATGAGCAAAAACTGTTATAATTACATCTTCCAGATGAAAATGCACACAGCGAATAGACATCCTGACATTGTGTTTGTTATCAAAGATTGTGTTTGATAGTTTTAAAATACAGGACTACCAATTAAGGTCCAACAGGTTAGTATTGTTATGCAAAAATTATTTTAAAATGGATTTTTAGGATTTTTTATGGATTAGATTAACATATAAACATAAAAAAAATTACAATTTGAAAAGTTGGCAACTAAGTAAAATAAAATACTGTAAAGTTAAGCTGAAGTACTAAAATTATTAAAACTATAAAATTGAAATAATAATAAATTAAAGCTAAATATAACTATTCTATCAAAACGAAAAGCTACTAAAAAAAAATAACAAAAGCACACAAAATAATTACTAAAACTTAAAAATTAAAATAAAAACTGAAAACATAAAAATAAAGGTAGATAAACATAAACTTGAAAAACAAACAAAAATGTAAAAAGTTGGCAACTAAAATACTGTAAGGTTAAGCTGAAGTACTAAAATTATTCAAATATAAACTGAAATAAAAAACAAATTAAGCGAAATATAATTACTCTATCAAAAACAAAAACGAATAAAAATGACAAAAGCACACAACATAATTACTAAAGAATAAAAAAAATTCAAATGAAAACTGAAAATATAAAAATAAAAGGTAGATGAACATACAGACTTTAAAAACCTTATAGTTGGAAACTAAAATACTGTAAGGTTAAGCCGAAGAACTAAAGTTATAAAAACTAAAAGTGAACAAATTAAAGTAAATATAATTATTCTATCAAAAACAAAAACTAATAAAAATGACTAAATTAATAACTAATAAACTAATTAATAACTAAAACTGAAATTAAAAACAAAAACAAATTAAAGCTAAACAGAATAATTATTTTAAAAAACAAAAACTAACAAAAATGACAAAAGTACACAACACAATTACTAAACAAAATTAAAATGAAAACTGAAAATATAAAAATAAAAGGTAGATGAACATATGTGACCCTGGACCACAAAACCAGTCTTAAGTCGCTGGGGTTTATTTGTAGCAATAGCCAAAAATACATTGTATGGGTCAAAATTATTGATTTTTGTTTTATGCCAAAAATCATTAGGATATTAAGCAAAGATCATGTTCCATGAAGATATTTTGTAAAATTTTGTAAACATATCAAATATATCCTATTTTAAAAATATCAAAACTTAATTATTGATTAGTAATATGCAATGTTAAGAACTTCATTTGGACAACTTGGACAAGGTGATTTTCTCAATATTTAGATTTTTTTTACACCCTTAGATTCCAGATTTTCAAATACTTGTATCTCGGCCAAATATTGTTCTATCATAGCAATTTCACCATACATCAATGGAAAGCTTATTTATTTAGCTTTCAGACAATGTATACATCTCAATTTGAAAAAAAATGACCCTTATTTTGTGGTCCAGGGTCATATATAGTAGACTTTATAAACCTTATATATATATATATATATATATATAAACCTTATAGTTGGTAACTAAAATACTGTAAGGTTAAGCCGAAGAACCAAAGTTATAAAAACTAAAACTGAAAAAAAAATAAAATAAAAATAAAACAAAAATTACAAAAGCACACAACATAATTACTAAAAAATTAAAATAAAAACTGAAAATCTAAAAATAAAAGGTAGATGAACATATAGACTTAAACTAGTTGGCAACTGAAATACTGATAGGTTAAGCTGAAGGACTAAAGTTATTAAAACTAAAACTGAAAAAAATAAATAAATAAATAAATAAAGCTAAATAGAATTATTCTATCAAAACAAAACTAATAAAAGCACAAAAACAACAAAAATTACTAAAACTTAAACAAAAACTAAAATGAAAACTGAAAATATAAAAATTAAATCTAACTGAAATCAGTACATGTAACTGTACAGTACATAACACAAAAACTACCCTGGTGTGTGCGTAGAAATTCCTACGCATATTGTCGAAAGTTGTGTCAGAGTTGACACTATGACATTTATACAAATATTTTTAAGTATGTTTTCTTTTCCCTTGAAATGCTACAAAAATCTTGATCAGATTACAATTATTTCCTCTCTGACACAGTATGTACATGACATTATAAAGCTGCTCTTATATATTAGAGTACTATTATAGTTTGGGCCATTGGCATTAAAAAGTTCATAAACCTTTGTCCCAAATAATGCCTTCTGCTCCATAAAACATAATTTTCCTATAATACAACATCAGGCGCAACTACAATGTCACTAAAACTAATTTGTCTGACGTTGTCTGCTGCTTTCATAACCCAGACGCGTCGACGTGGCCCTCGTCTACACTGTCAGCTGAAGCTCTTCAGTGAGCTGATTCCTGCATAAGAAGTTTCAGCCATCCGGTGAAGTCAGGACTGAGAAGACGCGTCTCTCACTGCTAAGAGATGTTCATCATTCTTGATCTGAGTCTGTCAGGCCCTGGTGTTTTAGTGCCTCTTGCTATTAGGCAGAATTGACAGGCCAAGAAGGTAGCGAATAGCAGAAACGTGTGAAATTAAGGAGGGCATCGTGTGCGCGTGTGTGTATGCGTGATGGGAGAGAGCAAGTGAAGTGTGGCCGTCATTTAATCTGCAATTTATCAGTTTAGGCTGCACCTTGTTACAATAGAGCGAAATTGTTGCTGCCTTCAGGAGAGATGAGATGGCGTCTCGTCTCTTCCATTGCAGCCTCTCTCTCTCTCTCATTCGCTCTTTCTCTGCATGCACCTCTTAATGTAGTCTGACAGCGGGGGGCCGGATGGAGTGGGAGAGATATGGTGGAGAGGTATTTTTTATTGTTATTATTATTATTTCTGAAAACCCTCAATTAATATATAGCGTTGTCATCCCCTCCATGGGCGAGCGGCTATAGCTGTGTGACAGAGAGAGAGAGAAAGAGAGAGATGCCTGTGGAGGCTTGTGTGTCATAAAGGGCCGAGGTCACACACTCAGGTCGGTTGCTTCGGGAACATACACGCACAAACATACACACACATCTCCTCTATAACGCTGAGAACATTCATTTCAGGGCAATCAATGCTTAATTGGCATTTTTCCCATTAGGCCTCTCTATTAATGTCTTTTTAAATCAGATTTGTATGAGTTGTGAGCTAGTTCATGTTAGATTTCCCATTTTAGAAGCCTAATCGAATTACCTCATTGGGCTTCTGTGGAATGGTATTTTTCTATATCCATGACAATATTCAATTTAAATGGCCTCCCTGCTAAACAGGTTGACAAGCATAGTGTATTAATCTTAGCGCAGTGTCTCCTGAAATGACATGCAATCTGCAACCCGCTTAGTTGCGTTTACCCGCACGGACGTTTGCGAATGAAGTGTCCATCATGACGTGGAAAAAAAAACAAAAAAAAACGGTGGTTTTGGTAAAATTCGCTGTGAGTTGTTTGGTTTGTTTTGGAGTTTGAAGTACTACTTTTTTAAAAGAAATTTTTAGGGATGCATTAAATTGATCAAAAGAGACAGTAAAGTCAACATTGCTATGCGATGCCCAGGTTTGTTTTGCAGTACTAAGTTCGGTAAGTAATTTTTTTTATTATTAATAAAGGAATTGAGACTTTAAAAAGATGCAATGGATTGACCAAAAATGACAATAAATACATCATAGTATTACATAAACTGTCTGTATCAGATAAATTTGAGAATGACTTGTCCATCTTGACGTGGAAAATAAAGAAAAACCTCTGACCAATATAAATCGCCCGTTTTTGTTTTGAGAGTTAGTATTTTTTTATTATTTATTTGTTTGAAATTACTACTTTTATTTAGCAAAGATGCATTAAATTGACCAAAAGTGACAGTAAAGTCAACATTGCTATGTGTTCACCAGGTTTGTTTTACAGTACTAAGTTCGGGTTAATACATTTTTTGTTTGTTAGTTTTTAAATAAATTCATAATTTCATTAAGTTAGGATGCATTCAATTTAGCAACAATAATGGTAAATACATTATAATGTATTTATAAGACTTGTCTGTCTTAATATGGATTTTGTTGCAGGTTAGTATTTTTTTTAATTATTACTATTATTTATCGATTAGAAATTAACACTTTAATTTAGCAAAGACGTATTAAATTGATCAAAAGTGACAGTAAAGTCAACATTGTTATGCGTTGCCCAAGTTTGTTTTGCAGTACTAAGTTCGGTAAGTAATTATTTTTTATTATTAATAAAAGAATTGAGACTTTAAATCAGTAAGGATGCAACGGATTGATCAAAAATGACAGTAAATACATCATAGTATTACATAAAATCTCTGTATCAAATAAATTTGTGAATGCCTTGTCCATCTTGGTGTAGAAAATAAAGAAAAACCTCTGACCAATATGCATCGCCCGTTTTTGTTTTGAGGGTTAGTATTTTTTTTATTATTTATTTGTTTGTTTGTTTGAAATTAATACTTTTATTTAGCAAGGATGCATTAAACTGACCAAAAGTGACAGTAAAGTCAACATTGATATGTGTTCACCAGGTTTGATTTGCAGTACTAAGTTCGGGTTAATACACTTTTTGTTTGTTAGTTTTTAAATAAATTCATAATTTCATTAAGTAAGGATGCATTAAATTTAGCAACAATGATGGTAAATATAATATGATGGTAAAATTATAATATTACTTAAAATGTCTATATCACATACATTTTAGAATGACTTGTCTGTCTTAATGTGGGAAAAAAAAAAAAAAAAAAAAACCTCTGACCAATGTGTTGCCTGTTATTGTTGGGGGTTAGTGTTTTTTTATTATTTATTTATTAGAAATGAATACTTTTATTTAGCAATGATGCATTAAATTGACCAAAAGTGGCAGTAAAGTCAATATTGCTATGTGTTCCCCAGGTTTGTTTTGCAGTACTAAGTTTGAGTTTATGCGTTTTTTTGGTCAAAGAAATTAAGTTAGTTTTTGTTTTGTTTTTTTGTTTAAGAAATTAAGACTATTATTCAGTAAGGTAAACCTCTGACCAATGTGCTGCCTGATTTTGTTGCATGTTAGTATTTTAAAAAATTATTATTATTATTATTTATTTATTAGAAATTAACACTTTAATTTAGCAAAGACGTATTAAATTGATCAAAAGAGACAGTAAAGTCAACATTGCTATGTGTTGCCCAGGTTTGTTTTGCAGTACTAAGTTCGGGTTAATACGTTTTTTTGTTTGTTTGTTTTGTTTTGAAATAAATTAATACTTTTATTCAATAAGGATGCATTAAATTTAGCAACAATGATGGTAGATACATTATAATATTACATAAAATGTCTATATCACATAAATTTGAGAATGAATTGTCTGTCTTAACGTGGAAACTAAAGAAAAAGAAAAACCTGTTTTTGTTGGGGGTTAGTATTTTTTTCATTATTTATTTATTTACTTATTAAAAATTAATACCTTTATTTAGCAATGACGCATTAAATTGATCAAAAATGACAGCTAAGTCAACATTGCTATGTGTTGCTAAGGTTTGTTTTGCAGTACTAAGTTCGGGTTAATATGTTTGTTTGTTTTGATATGTTTTTAAGAAATGAAAACTTTTATTCAGTAAGGATGCAATAAATTAATAAAAAATGAGAGTAAATACATTATAATATTACATAAAATTAGTAATTAATACTTTTATTCAGTAGGGATGCATTAAATTTATCAAAAATGATGGTAAATACATTAGAATATTACATAAAATGTCGATATCAAATAAATTTGAGAATGATTTGTTAGTCTTAACATGGAAAATAAAGAAAAAGAAATACCTCTGACCAATATGTGTTGCCCGTTTTTGTTGGGGGTTAGTATTTTTTTAATATTATTTGTTTATTTATTAGAAATTAATACTTTTATTTAGCAAGGATGGATTAAATTGATAAAAAAAAAAACAATAAAGACATTCATAATATTACACAAGATTTCTATTTTGAATAAATTTGTAAATAAGTGTCCATCATGACATAGAAAAATAATTTTCTCTGTAATCTATGTTCTTGGTTTAAAATTCTACATGTTATTCTGTGTTGTTCTGCTTTACTAAATATGGGATTAGTACGTTTTTTAAATAAATTAATATATTTCTTCTACAAGGATGTATTAAACTGATCAAAAGTGACAGTAATGACGTTTTAAAGGGATAGTTCACCCAAAAATTCATCTTAAAATTCTGTCATTAACTACTCACTTGTCGTTCCAAACCTGTAAGATCTCCGTTCATCTTCGGAACACAAATTAAGATATTTTTGATGAAATCCGAGAGCTTTCTGAACCTGCAAAGACAGCAATGCAACTGACATGTTCAAGGCCCAGAAAGGTAGTAAGGACTTTGTTAAAATAGTCCATGTGACATCAGTGGTTCAAACTTAATTTTATGAAGCTACAGGATAATTTCTTGTGTGCAAAGAAAACAAAAATAACATCTTTATTCAACAGTTACTTCTCCTCTATGTTGCATTCATGAGAGTACCACGATGCATGCGTCACTGTTTATGGAGGGTCAGAAACCTCTCAGATTTCATCAAAAATACCTTAATTTGTGTTCTGAAGATGAAGGTCTTACGGGTTTGGAACGACATGAAGGTGAGTAAACTGAATTTTCATTTTTGGATGAGCTATCATTTTAAAGGAACATTTAGTGCAAGAGAAATATTACATGGATGTTAAAGGCTCTTTATGGAACCATCAATGCCAAAAAAGAACCTTTAATTTCAAGAGTGTATGTGTTACCAGGTTTCATTTAGCAGTCCTGCACGTAAGACTAAGTGCCGGGGCATTAACGGTCAGCGGGACACTGGACTGAGTGTTGCGGTGCCGTTATCACACAGCACTTTTTCTACAAGAGCCTCTTTAATACAGAGCAAATTCACCTTTGTTAGCCTGCTGGGCTGACAAGCAGGGCAGGGAAGCCAGGACCAGCCCTGTTTAATGCCTGTGCCCTGTAAAACAGCATTGCGCAGCAGAAAAGTCAGGCCTGTGTTAAATACCTGCAGGGCATACTCCAGGCAACCAGGGGAGAAGAAGAGAGAAATGGAGGGAGGAAAAAGAACTAGGGCATCTAAAAAAAGGAGGGATGAGGAACAGGAACTCTCACCTGGCAGGATTTGATGACACACATAAGTTGCAGGATGTAATTCAAACTAAGTTGCAGAATAGCAGCCGTCTGAAACACATCAACAAAACATTAAATTACTCACAGGTTTGTTACAGGAATGGTTGTGTGAGCTTCAAAATGTTAAATAGATTTTACTCTGTAGCACAGCTTTAATAGCAGCAGGGCCAATAGACAAGGCTTTGGGAGTCATGGAAAACAAATAATTTTAGCTAAATAAATGAATACTTGCCAGTTCGCTTGTAACTTTAGAAATAGCTGAAACACAATACATGTAATACATTAAGTCAATTTTTTTGTGAAACTGCAATTTGGGGTCAATAAGATAGTGTTTGCATTAAAAATTATGAAAAGTGACAGTGAAGACATTTATAATATGTGACCCTGGACCACAAAACCAGTCATAAGGGTCAATTTTTCGAAATTGAGATTTATACATCACCATAAAGCTGAATATATAAGCTTTTCGTTGATGTATGGTTTGTTAGGATAGAACAATGTTTGGCCGAGATACAACCATTTCAATATATGGAATCTGAGGGTGCAAAAAAAAATCTAAATATTGAGAAAATCGCCTTTAAATTTGTCCAAATGAAGTTCTTAACAATGCATATTACTAATCAAAAATTAAGTTTACAGTAGGAATTTTACAAAATATCTTCATGGAACATGATCTTTACTTAATTTCCTAATGATTTTTTGGCATAAAAACAAAAATCAATCATTTTGACCCATACAATGTATTTTTGGCTATCGCGACTTAAGGCTGGTTTTGTGGTCCAGGGTCACATATGACAAAAAGATTTCTATTTCTAATAAATGCTGTTCTTTTGTTTTTTCTATTCATTACAGAATCCTGAAAAAACGCATCAGCAGCAATATTAAAGGTGTTCAACTTTAATATTATTAACAAATCTTAATCAGCAAATTAGCATATTAGAATGATTTCTGAAGGATCATGTGACACTGAAGACTGGAGTAATGATGCTGAAAATTCAGCTTTGCTATCACAAGAATAAAATACATTTTAAAATATATTAAAATGGAGAACTGCTATTTTAAAAAGTAAATATATTGCAAAAGTTGTAATAACATTTGATAATACATTTTACTATTTTACCATATTTTTAATCATGAAAAAACGCAGCCTTGGTGATTCAAATGGTAATCAGTTGCGTAAAGTTAATTTTGGAACCTATAGAGTGTTTTCACGTCATCAAATGGCCATATTAACGCTGATCAGTACCACTGAACCGAACTAAACTTACATATTTTGCTGATTATTGCTGCTGAAAATAGTCAATTATTGGCATGTTTTGATCTCTATTCATTTGGAGTATTATACACTGCCAAAAGTTATAACAAATCAAGGAGAAGAGTGCAAAAAAACTGAGGAACAAAAGGCATTTGTGGTTGGACAAACTGAACCAGAATTTCCAGGCAATGAATCTTGACAACATTGTGTTTGTTCTTATCATTTACAGTCAGGTAACGTTAGGTAAAATATTATGCTAATATCTTAATTAATACTGCTCATACATATCTTTACCACCTATAACTTTAGTTAGTCAAAATATTGTGCCCTTTCCTGCTTACTAAGTCCTTCTCTACATGATTTAGCAGCTTCCACATATTCTGTCCATGATTTAGACAACATAAATTAACAGAATAATGTATTCAGTAGTACAATAACCGTGCAATTCATGCTGTTGTTTACATCCGAGTATCGCCAATATGGCCGTGCATCTGGGTAACAGACCAAATCGTTACGTAAGTGCAAACATCACTTCCTTTACCCTAAAAGATTCTGTTGCTTTGCTATAGTAAATTAAAACATTACCTTTTTTTACAGTAAAACTTATCATATACTGTAACGTTACCTATTTCCTAGTAGCCTTTCTGGCACCGCTCTATCCGTAACTAAAATAGATCACACGCTGCACACAAACACAACCCTACAGAGCAAACAAGAGCAGAATTAGTCTACAACAATAATGAGATAAACAATAGTTATATAAGATGAATCATTTTTAGTTTTTAGTACTGAAACAAACAGCAACGAATGCTTTAAGACTATCCACTGTAAGAAAAACAAAAAATCTTACCGGTAATCCGTCTCTGCTCTTAAGGTCTGTGTGACTGTACTGAGATCTCTTCAGCCATTACAACATTTTTTTTTTTCTCCCTCAAACGTGGATTAAACTCTTCTCCGATGAAGACGTGACTTGACATCTTCTGCTCACTGCGTGTCGGGAGTCGAGACAGCTCACTTTTCCATCGGGCACGTCGCCAAACAGCCTGCCCTGGGTCAGGTCCTCGTAGGAGGGCCGCTGTGGCCGGAGACACATTTGCTTGTAACTTTTGTCACCTGTTGCTTGAGGGACAAGGCGGCATGACTGAGAGCAGTCACATCCGTGCAGAAGAAGCTACCGAGGCCCGATCTGATAGCGGAAAACTGCGTGCCCGTCAATTTAGTTTCCTCAGGCACATCAGTGGCACAGCTCAGAGCTCATTTCTCATATTAACGCTGACAGAAATCAGCAAAGCAGGCGTCAAGCATACATACTTAGGCCAGATCGCTCTCACTCGGAGGGAGCCATTGGCTACAGATGATGCATGTCTGATTGATCGCGCTGGTGGACTTTAGAGACGTCTGAGATAAAATATATCAACATCTGAGATGAGCATTCTATAGGCTGAGGTGAACACTAACTTGAAGTGATCTTAAAGGGGCAGTTCACCCCAAAAATCTTTTAATGTACTACTGAATATGTTGTTCTGCTAATTTATACTGTCTAAAGCACGGGAAGAAACGTGGAAGCTACGAAATCATGTAGTGAAGGACTTAGTAAGCAGGAAAGGGCGCGATATTTTGACAAAACAAAAGTTAAGAGGTGGTAAACAAGCAGTATTAATGAACCTAATATTTCACCTAGCTGAACAGAAATGAGAAGAACAAACACAAATGTTGTCAGGATTCTTACCTTGTAAATCCTGGTTCAGTTTGACCAACTACAAATGCTTTTTGTTCCTCAGACAATTTTTTTGCGCACTTCTCCTTGATTTGTTATAACTTTTGGCAGTCTATAGTACTCAAAATGTTTTTCCTGGTCCGACCGGGTAGTACAGACCAAAACATGACAATGATTGACCATTTTCAGCAGTAATAATCAGCAAAATATGCATGTTCCATTCATTTCAGTGGTATTGTTTACGTTCACTGCTGGCAATATGGCCAACTGATGACACAACATGAAAACATTCTATAGACATATATTATATTATAGACATTTATTAAAATGTTATTCTGTGTTTCACAGAATAAAGTACTATATGTTTAAAATGAAGTAATTTTTTTCCCATCAAAACCGATCAGTTTTACTGCAAAAGTAGTTCAAAGAATGCTTTTTGACAATGGACTTCAAGTCAATAGGGTCCAAAACAACCCTGCACCTCTTTGATTTTCATTATTACAAAAAAAAAACTTTTTTTAGACTTTTAAAAAAAAAAACATATTATGTTTTGTGTTCCACAGAAGAAAGTTCTACATGTTTGGAATGATATGAGGGTGAGTAAAAAAAAATTGTTTTTTTTTTTTTGTTTGTTTTTTTGCCATCAAAACATGGAGATTCCAAGTCTAATTATAAATAATTTAGGGCCCTATGAAATAGTTTTATTTGAATTTTTTCCCAAATTCCATTTTATTTTTTTTTTCCAAATTCTGTTTTTTATGTTTTAATTTTTTTTTTTTTCATTTTAATTTTTCTAGACTCTATTTTAATGGATGAATTAAATATTAATCAAAAAGCATGTCTAATTAATTGAAATCATGAATCATGTTTTTTTTTAGAAATACTATGTTGTGTAGGTTTATTTTTCTGGTAAATAAATTCTGGAAAGTCATTTTTCTGGTAAATATTCCTCAAAATATAATGTTTTAATAATAATTTTATTAGTAGTAGTAGTACTATAATTTTATTAAATAATTCATTTCTGTCACAGTTTCTTCAACTTGAACTGAACTTTTATTTTGACAGGTTGCTGTGAAGACCTGTTTCTGCTTGTATATAATACAACAACAGTTTTTCTCAAAAGAAATGGTTAAATGCTCATAAAATGACTCTCAGAGCAGTTCTAGAGATTATGTTTATGTGTTCATGTACTCAAATATTGAGGCAACAAAGGCTTGAAAACACAGCGTCGCATGCTTCGGTTTGTGTGTAGTAAACAAAACAATGCGTTTGCGCTATTCATTCACACAGAGACACACAGAACATCCACGATTCAAATTTAAATAGTCTTTTTGCAGCTTAATATTCACAGGCACTAGTCCATATTGTATTTTGATTTAAGTGTACTGACCTACTTTTCATCCTAAATTGGTCAAATTCCGTGACATTCCGCATTATACAGTAAATTCCATTTTTATGACTGGATTCCGCGAGTCGGTCCACATTTTCCGCATCGCGGAAATCACAGGGCCGTGATAATTTATAAATGCATGTTGTTCCAAAGTAAATAGTTTACCTTTAATTAAAATCTACAAACTTGCTTTTAGTCTGAAATGACTTTCCTTTTCCGATGACATCACTTAGGCCATGCAGGCTATTGGATAATAGTCAAACAGTTATATAGGCCTTATTTTAGCAAATTCGCATTCAAGTCTGACTCAGTTTTTATACAAGTCAACCTGTTTTACCATCAAGTCAATAGTTTTACACTGACGGAAAATACAGTGAATCTCAGGGGGTCTTAGCTTTTTTTTTTTTTTAAAAATACAATAGATATTAATTATACATAAAATCAGCCAAATTGAGAATGACTAATTTTCATCTGTAGCCCCAGGTTAGGCTGATTTAATAAATAAATAAATAAATAATAATGAGAATAATAATAATTAATAATAAACCCTTACCATAGTTAGATTATATTAACTATCCTAATTAAAATGCTTTAAAAAAAAAAAGTGGTGTTTTTTTTTTTATGATTATTATTACAGGCAAAGAACTAGAGGTTCATATTAGCTTTGATTGGAGGGCCTTCAAAAATTGTGAATGAGGATATTCTCTCTTTGTATTTCCTGTTTTGTTGCTGTTAGCAATTCATACTGTACTGTACTATAATACAAGACGGTCCTTAGGAGCCGAAACACCTAATATTCTTACAAGATCTTTAAAACCTCACATATTTTATGCTGAAGTTATTAATCTTCCATAAGCCAAATCATATAATAAGCTTATCTACTGCAGAAAGCTGCATTAAAGTCTCACATCCTCAGGTTTTTAATGCACAGCACCATCCTGGTGTGCTGGTCATGCTTTTCACTAACACAATTTAGGCAGCCAGCTCCACTCATTTCTAGATGAACAACAAGTTTGCAGCTGAAGAGCCTGTTTTTTTTGGTATTTGGATTGGATGCTGAACGTCTCTCGTGTCCATGCCGCAATCCCAGCGTGTGCAGGTTGAGCCGGGTTTCATTATTTACATCTCTGCGGATCCTCCTGAGCTCTAATCTGCACGTCTCGCAGGCTCCTCGGGGCTATTTCATTTAGCTTTAATATGTGCGTTTGACGTTTTGTTCATTTAGCTTCCCCCTTTAATTTAATTGACATGCTGCTGCCTTGTTTTGTTTGTTCTCGCCTGTGTAGGGATGTTTTTTTTCTCTCATCTTCTAATGCTTCTATAATGCTGCGGTTGTGTTAGAACTTTTATTGTGTGTGGACAGACAGAGAAAATGAATTTATGCAAGCATGCTTATGGGAAGGTAAAAGTCAGTGACTTTTTCATTACATTACAATTGCATGCGGCACCTGTGGGCATCAGCGGAATTGTGTTGCGTAATCTGATTGACTGAATTATAACCAGCTGAGATTATGAGAATGCCATTACGCTGGTTATCGATTATGTGCATTGGTTAATGCTGCCTCTAAATTAGCAGTTATTTAACGGTGTAGACTGATGGTAAACTCATTTCCAAAAAGCACTTTGAGAAAACAAGAGCAAAGAAAGTGTTGTGATTTTCAGTTTAACATTTCAGGAGCATAAAGTTATAGATAACTGTTAAACTTATTTGTGCAGTATGATTTTTTTTTTTTAAATCTACTTTTAGCTCATGTGAAGGTATTCAGGGGCCTAAACCAGAAATATTTCCTAAAAGTAGAGTTACGTAAGAGCCACGAGTTCTCACTTTTATTTTAAGATGGTATAAATGAATGTTAAAGAAAGCAGTTGTGAATTATTTTCTTAAGATTTGTTTTTTAATAAGTGAAATGTAATAAACTTTTAGAACATCATTTTCAAATATGATCTGCAAAATCTTACATTATGGTTTTTAAACATATTAGAATTTTAATTTTATAACCATAACTGCTAATGAGAAGAAACTCATTAATATTAGTAGGCTAATAATAATAATAATAACAATAATAATTCAGCCGTGTTATTTACGTTTTCTGATTATTAGGTATATATATCTGAACATGTACCATCTCACAGACGTTCCATTTGTGTTTTTTAATTAGTATTACTGACTGTCTAAATTGTATTTTAAAGCAAGGTTTCACAAAATGGTGTGTGTTTTAGCTACAGTATCTGAATGTGTTCTTTGTTTCAGCGACATCAGAAGCGCTGGTCGCAAATGGCGCGGCTGCCATCTGGCGGTCATTGCGAGAACGACACCCACTCAAACTCATTAATGTCTGCACATTGACTGACATAATTCAATCGCATTTCACTTTGTTAATTCAGAGCAACCTAACGCAGTTTCATAATGGTACATGCGGCAATTACACTTTCACAGTTTAAAATAAGACGATATAAATATTAGATATAAAGACGATATAAATTTCAAATAAACAAGTTGAAATTGACGATAATTCTGAATTATAAACACACTTTAGGCCTGCACAAGTTAAAAAAAAAAAAAACATAACGCAACTTTTTCACATCACACATAATGTAGTTCTACAGTATGTATGGATCAATGACATGATATTAGTTTTTGTCCAGATCTATTAACTAATTAGAAAACACATTACAACTCAAACATTACTTGAACACACCTCATCAATTTCTGATATATACTGTAAAAGTAAAGTAAAAAACATTGCTTTAAAATGTTGAGCTCATTGAAACTGTATGTATGTATTTATTTATTTGGAACGTGTAGTCCAAAAAAGCGTACAGTCTGGGTGGTTTAAATGCCAAAGATTTTAAGAATCAAATAAGTATAATAGGCTAAAACAAGCCTCCTCAATTTCTGGTATACATGGTAAAAGTAAATTAAGAAACCTGGTTGCTTTAAAATGTTGAGTTTATTGAAACTAAATATAATAATAATAATAATAATTATTATTATTATTTATTTATTTTAATTAAATTTATCTGTTTGCAGAATGTAGTCCAACCTGGTTGCTTTAAAATTTTGAGTTCATTGAAACTAAATATAATAATAATTCTTAATATTTTTTTTTATCTATTATTATTTATTTATAGCGTGTAGTCCAACCTGGTTACTTTAAAATTTTGAGTTCATTGAAACTAAATATACTACTACTACTACTATAGATAGATAGATAGATACATACATACATAGATAGATCAGTCTTAAGTAGCACAGGTATATTTGTAGCAATTGCAAATATATTATATAGGGTCAAAATGATCGATTTTTCTTTTATGCCAAAAATCATTAGGATATTAAGTAAAGTTCATGTTCCATGAAGATATTTTGTACATTTCCTACCGTAAATATATCAAAATTTATTTTTTGATTAGTAATATGCATTGCTAAGAACTTCATTTGGACAACTAAAGACAATTTTCTTAATAATATTTCGATTTTTTTTCCACCCTCAGATTACAGATTTGTAAATAGTTGTATCTTGACAAATATTGTCTTAACAAACCATAAATCAACGGAAAGCTTATTTATTCAACTTTCAGATTATGTATAAACTTCAATTTCAAAAAATTGACCCTTATGACTGCCTTTTTGTGGTCCAGGTTCACACATTTTAATTTTATTTCCTAATAACCATCGCCAAAAATTGCAATAAAGCTATATTCTTCTTCTTCCTATTATAATTAAATTTTAGAAAAATTAAAAAGCCCCTCAATCAGGTTTTTTTTTTTCTTCAGGTAAAACGAAGACAATGGTATAACTAATTTATCACTGCACTGTATACATATGTGATATATCTGGTATATTACATACACAGGGTAGCCTGTGTTAAAGGTGGCTGACCCATAAAGTTTGTAGCTGCATGTGAATCGTAAACCATGTCAATAAAATAAGCCTAACATTAAAAAAAAGAAAAACTAGTCCGAGTGTGTGTGCGCGCATGTGTGTATGTAGTCATGTGAGTGTGAGCCTCACTGGACTGATGATCTGTGATTTCAGTGCCATCTGGGCTTGGCCCTCAGGCTGTTTAGATCTTCATGCAACAATCTGACATCAATATGTAACACAGTTGCATCAGACAAAACCCATTCCCAAATCCAGCATGCACAATCAAATCAGCAAACCCCCAAGAACCTTTGTTTACAAACGGATAAACGACAATAACACGGCCAGAGGACTGCCAAATGTGTTTAGATGGGGGGCGACGACCCCGTGTTGTATAATCAAAGTTTATTCACATCACCAGCCTGTTTCACCAATAAGGCCTCCATCTCACACAGCGGGCTGCCGATATCCACCCGATCTCACCTAAACCTAAACAAAAGCGATCTCATCTCCCGACCGAGCGAGTCATTTCGGGTTATTAATACAACTAATTACCCTTTTTCTGGCCAAATTTGAATTTAAATGAACAATCGGAGATATCATCAAGAGAAGCAAAGGCACCCCGCTGTGTTCTTTTCCTCTGATGGAAAGATTACAATTAGAGCATTGGAGTGGTAAGGCCAGGAGAGAGAGAGGGAGAGAGAGCGAGCCTATTACGCTGAAAAAATCTCCAATTACAAATCCGCTATACAGTTGTCACTGGTAATTAAATGTGTGGCGAGTGCGGGGGCTTTGCTATTTGCGGCGGCCTTTGTTTCGTCATATCCAAGCCCAGTGACGTGCTCGACGTGAAGGTGACAGACACGGAGCGAACGCCAGCTTTTAAAAGCAGTTACGTCGTTGTTGATCAAACTTTCACTGACGAACAGTATGAGATTATCGATTGTGAATAAAGTCTTTCCATCGTCTAAACTTGACTGCTTCAGGACGTTCAGGTAACGTTAACTTAAGCGCAACAGACAGACAGAAAGACATTTGGCGCAAAAACAGACGTTGCGTGTTCACGGAAAAAGTCTTTAATCTTTTTTTAAAGAATTATGTACAGGTTTATATTAAAATCACATAACACACAGAATGCCTTCCCAAAGGAGCCCAAGTGAGTAAGCTTACAAATGCAAGACGTTACCCATAATTCTCTTAGCATGCTCTTCAAAACAGTGGACCAACATGGTAAGGTAAGGATTATAAAGCTCTTAAATACAGATTGAGTACAACGCCTTGCTTTTAGTCAACATACTGTTATATTATGCCAGTTCGGTACCCCAAAACCCTGTTTACACCAGTAAATAACCGCTGGAGTCACTTATGCTAAAACACTGATCAAATGAATACTAGTGTTTTTTATCCAAACGAAGACTATGCAGACTATTAGTCTCAGGTTAGAATATTTGCACTTCGAGACCGTCACCTTTTATTTCATATGATTAAATGCAGAAAAAACACCAGATTTTCAATCTCAAGCAAACTGTTAGGAAAAAAAAGACAGAAATAAGTCCTCTTCAAATATTTGCCATAGGTTACACAACCTTCAAGGTGCATATTTTAGTTAGGACAGGCTTTATACACAAAAATGAAAATAGAAAGTCTTTGATTCCTTTGGCAACTGATCTCACCAAGATGCAGAATATACCAACAGATGCAACATTGCTGCTGTAAGGGGAAAAAATTCAACGCTGCAAACAAACAGCACCAAAACAGTCTGATAGCCTGAACCATTCGAGTTATTGAGATGTTTGATCAATAACACCCAATTTCATTTTCACATTACACAATTTAAACGAATAAACACAAAGATATTTTGTTCTGACAGAACATCAGTGTTGTTCCGAAGTGCACTGCGAATTAAGAGTCTTGCATCTGACGCTCTTCGTATTACAGAGAAATAGATGTTAGCAACCGGCGATATTGAGTTCATGCACCAAATCAGAAAGAAAAGGAAAAGTATATACAGAGGAAAAGAACGCATTACAACATTTTATTCATCCCTTTATGTACACATTTGGAGGTAGAACTAATTGTTCTAAGTGCATCTACTATATATAGGATCAAAACCGACACCCAGCCCTCTGATGTTTAGGAGCAACATTAAAAGACAGATTTGAAGTGGGGAAACTCTGACAACCACATAAAATATTAAGGATACGTTACATTTCTTTTGTCCTAGTTCTACTGGTGTGCAAAGGTTAGTGGGAAGTTTGGATCTTATAAAGGTAATTTAATAATACAGAGCGTGATATTCTATATTCCTGTTTAAATAATATACTGTGCTGTAATTCATTTGATATCAGGAGCAAAAAATGTTATGAAGAATATGTGCTAGCTGTTAGGGGTTATGACACGAGGTAGCCTGTAATCAATACATATATTCTCCTCAACATCAATACTCTAGGATTGATAATGATGCCACAGTGTTAAAATGTTCTTCGCTATCTAAACTCAAACATTTTTAGAAGTGTCACACAGTGTCACAAAAAAAAAAGCAAAAATTGTACTGTACCTTTAGGGGTACAACAATTTGTCACTTGGACGTACAGTTGAAGTCAAAAGTTTACATCTACCTTTCAGAATCTGCAAATGTTAAATATTTTACCAAAATGAGAGGGATCATACAAAATGCATGTTATTGCTTATTTAGTATTGACCTGAAGATTAGGGTAAATTTAACTTATTTTGTCTTCTAGGAAACATGTAAGTATCTTCTGTAGCTTCTGAAGTGCAGTACTAAAAGGCAAAAATATGATATTTAGGCAAAATAATGTACAAATCTCCATTCTGTTCAAAAGTTTTCACCCCCTGGTTCTTCTGGAGCAGCAGTGAGCGTTTGAACCTTCTGTAATAGTTGCACACGAGTCCCTCAGTTGTCCTCAGTGTGAAAAGATGGATCTCAAAATCATACAGTCATTGTTGGAAAGGGTTCAAATACACAAAAATGCTGAAAGGAAACATCTTTTATGTGAAATATCTTATTCAGGTCAGTACTAAGTAAACAATAACGTGCATTTTGTATGATCTCTTTCCATTTTGGTAAAATAATTAACATTTTGCATATTCTGAAAACTTTTGACCTCAACTGTATTGTCAAAGTAAAACCTTATTTACACCTAAAAGGTGAGTATTTGTACCTTAGAGTAGCTTTTGGGGTAAACAAGGGTATGACAAGCCATTTCTGCACTTTTTTTTCTGAGGTGAACCTCAAATTACACAAAATATTCCTCCTTACTCATAGTTTTACTTGGGAACTGCATTATAAAAATAACAATGATTTAATCCTACAAAAGTAAGAACTCTGAAACAAAACATGGAATTTAAACAAGTAAAGGTCAGTAGCAAACTGAAAAAAAAAAAATATATATATATATTTTCTGGGGACAACAGCAGTAACTTTCAGGTACTGCAAGACCCAGCAGTCAATTTTCTACCTTTTCAACACTAACAATCCACGTACTGAACATCCAAATGTGGGGTGTTTCTACTTGGCATGTTGTTGTATTTATTTCAGGTTTGTTATTAATAGCATAGTGACGTTTAGCCAGGCTTGCTTTGAAAGACCCGACTTCCTCACTTCAAGGAAGACGCAAGAAACGCGAGACGTGGCAGAAAGTCCACCGAAACGAAAAGAACAAGTGTTACTGCAAATATCTGCAAGGCACTAATTTACAACTCTATCCGCTAATGTGAAGACACCCTGTTTTAGCAGCTCTCTGTGAGATTGTAGAACTTGTTTCCTCGACCGAACCGTGTGCATCTGCCCAACAACTAATTCCAAGTCTGTAAATATAATAAAAGATTAAATACAGGAGTTAAGTAATAAATACATTTTATTTTTTATAAATATGTGGGCCCTTATTTCCAAATTGTCTGGGAAAC
Organism: Labeo catla; assembly: GCA_012976165.1. Lineage (NCBI taxonomy): Eukaryota > Metazoa > Chordata > Actinopteri > Cypriniformes > Cyprinidae > Labeo > Labeo catla. The sequence continues at coordinate 582,087 of VONZ01000234.1, forward strand.
GTAGGAAAAAGTGAATGTACAATAATGACAACACCTGTTTACATTCATAGAACAAGCTGCCCTATTAAAATAATGGCATGATTAATTTGATTAACTGTAACATTGATACATTGGCAGCATCTATAGCGATGCGTTCTTTGATATGACTTGACGTGACTGTTTTAGCTTTGAACGGGGTGAGATTGCACGGTTTATACAAGGAGGACAGAATCATGGATTCCCCTCTGAAGCGTCCCGACACCTTATCGTTGCAGGTAGTTTCTGGTCCCTTTTTCATTCGATAGGTATGTTTTAACAGAGCTAATTACTTGCTAAATCTGTGTTTAATATAAAATTTGATTCTAAGCCCCAGCACCTCCCCAGTACTACAGAAAAAGACGGGTTATAAGTGAGATCAGTAGAGAGCGGCAGTGCCGCGTTATTTGTTTTCATTCATTTAATACCCCAGCATAGTAAAACTTGTCATGATCATATCTAATGTTTGATCGATTTTAAACTTAAAGTGTTTTTGCCTCTATGTACAGCTATACAGACTGAGGCGATGCCGCGATGTGCGTTCTCGATGAAGGGGAGAGTTGTCGTCCGCGCTGTCCTCTCTCTCTCTCTCTTTCCTACAGTCTGCCCATACAGGTGGCTGTTCTGCTTCACTTGCGATCGTCGATGGTTTTAATGAATTCCACGGCGGCAGTGAACTGCATCCACCAATAGCACTCCTCCCCGCTCAGCCTGCTGGCGTAGAAATTATTGATGTACTGAATGGTGGACAGAAGGCAGGGTGGGTTTGCCTGGAGGGAGGGAGAGAACGAGCGAGAGGGGGGAATTAACGTACGAGATAACATCTGACCACCCACATTGTGCATGCTTACACATTCAAGCACACTGGCAAGTTTAGAAAATCTGGTGTGGGCGTGTGCATAGCAAACGCAAATAGGTATGGGGTGGGGAAAAGTGAAAAAAAAACAAAACGCACAATAACAAAACTTACACACACACACACACACACACACACTTACTCAAGCAAACAAAACTCTAGCATTAGGATTAAATTTGTTTCTGAAGACTTGACAGGCTTTAACCTTGAAGCAAACTAGCATTCAAAAGTTTGTAACACTTTTTTTTTTTTTTTTTAAAGATATTAATATTTTTATTCAGCAAGGATGCATAAAATTGATCAAGAGTGACAATAAAGAAAGTTCTTTTTTAAAATTGTTACTGTATTTTTGTAAAAAAATGCAGCCTTGGTGAGACTTCTTTCAGAAACATTAAAACAAAATCTTACCAACCCCAAAACATTTGAATGGTAATGTATATAAATTTAGCCTTAAACAGAATAATCTACAATGGTTTAATTTTTAAAATCTCATTTGTTACAGTGATGCACAACGTGTCAGTTCTGACTTATATATAGGGTTGGGTATTGTTTGAATTTGATAGATTCACATTCCAAAAATCGATTCCTAGTTTTGATTCCAATAAGAAAAAAGATAACATGAGCGAGCAGCTTACAGAACATCTAGGCACTTTTACACTTCTATTAGAGGTGCTCCGATCAGGATTTTTGAGGCCGATCACCGATTGCCGATCACAGGAAGCTGTATCTGCCGATCCGATCACCGATACCGATCTTTTTAAAGCCTCCTATTAATCATGTAAAATTATTTATAGAGATACTCCAATCAGGATTTTTAGACACTTATTCAGGGCCTGGTGTTTTTGTTTTGTTTTGAGAGAGAGGGGAGTTTTTTTAATTTGAGGGGCGGAGGGGAGACTTAAAATATATATATATATATATATAGATAGATATATATATTTAGAATTGTGCATTTATTGCACAATAGCTTGCACACATCACAAATCTATTTCCACAAACATATTTATCCATTATTTTGATTTCTGATCCAAACATTGTTATTGAAAATACCTTTTCAGCATGTTTACCGCAAACAATGTGCTGTCACTTTAATTCTGCGCGCGCGGCACAGACTCCGTGCCGAAACGATCTGTACACTGCTGCAGATACACCGCTCCTGGAACGCACTACTAGACTGCAACCGTGTGCAGCTTGAACGCTTTAATCCGTTAGCATGAGAACGGGAAAAATACGCACTGCAAACGGAGGTATGTGAACGTGGCGTTATGTGTTTACGCTTCAAGTGTGCATGAGCGCCCAGTCTCCAGGAGAGCGCGCGAGCGCTGAATGGTTAAACACTGGAAAGAATTAAAAAGAAAAGCGGTTTACAAACTTTAGCGATGATTCTATTGTGCAAGTAACAATTCCTTTGCCAACTGTGCAGCCATGTGGTGATTGGAAGCCATTTGCGCACTTTTGTGTGAAAGAGAGAGAGCGCGCGGTCATTCACTCGCCCTGTTTGTGAAATTACAGCTCACATAATTTTTCTAATTACTTTATAAGTTATTTAATGAAGAAATATGAATTGTACCTCACCTTCAGCATTACTAATTGTTTTACCCGCGCCGAAAAGCGCCTGAGAGGGTGCCGCTGCATGTCGTACCAAACCTTTCACGGCAGGCACGTAATCAGTTTTAGATCGGTTTATGAGATCGGCCTTTTTAGAGACCGCCGATCAAACATCCCCAAGCGATTATCGGCCGATAGTGATCGGTAGCCGATCAATCGGAGCACCCCTAACTTCTATTACATCTTTTACACTAAGGAACTTTTGCTACTCATACATTTCAAACATTAAACTGTTAAAGACAAGTAAATAGTCAGTAATATAATAGGAACAAACCAAGCGATTAGCAATAGTATAAATAAATACAACTGAAAAATTTCAGGTACAGAAATTGAAATCAAGTTTAAAAACACTGTTTTCTTTTCATAAACAATACATAGATTAATCCTCAAAAGAAATGATTTTCTTTTGTTCTTTGATTAACATTAATGACAGGCAGTACATTTATTAGGCTGCTGTCTCTTTAAGACTGAACACATGCAGATCTAAAAATACTTACATGTGTTTTCTTTCACATCTATTTGTGTTCACTTAAGACAAAAATGAATGTGGTTATGACGATATATATTGACGTTTTTTGTGCATATTGGTCGATAAATGTGAAAGAGTCGTGTTCCTTCCCTCTCTGCACTCAGTTTAAAATCACATTAAAATGTGAATGCAAGAATCGTTAAGCAGAATCGAAATGCACGTTTTATCGAATACCCAGTTACTGGAAATTTGAAACCGGTTCTAAAATGGAACTGGTTCTCGATACCCAACCCTACTCATGTAGAGTAGTTTTTTTTAAATAAATGCAATTTTTTCAAAAATATTTTAGTTTATTATATCAGCAGATATTGAAAATGCTGGTTTTTAAAGGGATAGTTCACCCAAAAATGAAAATTCAGTTAATAATTACTTACCCTTTTGTCGTTCCAAACCCATAAGAACATAATTTGTGATCCAAAGATGAACAAAGATATTTTTAATAAAATAATGACCTTCTATAGACAGCTACCATGTTCAAGGCAGCACAAGGAAGATATAATGAAAATAGTCCATGTGACATCAGTGGTTCAACTGTAATTTCATGAAGTTGCAAGAATACCTTTTGTGTGCAAAGAAAACAAAAATTAAGACTTTATTCTTACACTATGTCCTAACTACACGCGACATGCGATAAAACGTTAATCTGAGAAATTTCTATTTTAGAAATGGTTTCTATTTCCACGATGTGACACCTGGAACAACAACATACAAACTATATGAGTGATAATCTCAGGTACGAATTAGATTATAAACGTAGACATTTCATTGCGAGTGCAGTGCACTTGCAGAAAGACCCCGCCCACACACGCATTTGATTGGCTGTGATATATGATTGATTCTGTTGCAACGCTCTGGTGTGGACACCCAAATTGCTTGTCTCTGGAGTCATGTTGTGTTGCGTGTACTTAGGACACGGTGTTAGACTATGTAAACAAGGCGCAGTGCATCCGGGTTCTATATCAGAATGGCTTCTATCCTGTCAGCAGCATCACACGCATGCGTTGTGCTACTCTTGTAACCACGCATCGAAGCCTGACACGAAAGAGAAATTGAAATTGTTAAATAAACTCATTATTTTTGTTTTCTTTGCGGACAAAAAGCCTGACCAGGTTGAACCACTGATGTCACATGGGCTATTTTAACAATGTCTTTACTACCTTTCTGGGCCTTGAACTTGGTAGTTGCGTTGCTGGTAGCTTTTGGCTTTCATGAAAAATATCTTAATTTGTGTTCCAAAGATGAATGAAGGTCTTGCATGTTTGGAATGACATGAGGGTGAGTAATCAAAGATAGAATTTTCATTTTTGGGTGAACTAACTCTTTAAGCAGCAGGGAGGCAAATAAAGTAATATTAGGCATTTTTTTCAAGGACTTAGCAGTGAATTCTGCTCTTATGAATTTACAACTGCAAGTTGCTTGTGTTTAAAAGGACGTGCAGTTTTTCATTACATCTTAAAGCTGTTTAATAAAGTCATTATGTGTTATGGATGTACTGTAGTTGCGATTACAGAAGAAGCTGAATTTATTTAATGAACTTCTAAAGAGATATTTTTATTAAATACCAAAGAATATTTGATTACTTTGAAGATACCACACTTATGGGCCTTAGTGCCAACGATCAGAAATGATCACTGCTCAGTTACAGAATGCACAACACACTTAATGCAATTATGAGCATTATCACTCTATGGCTGTGTCTCTTAACTCACTTTAATCAGGACAAAGACGAGCACAGGGACAAAGTCATCTGCCCCGGGTACAGCGTCCTCATTGGCCAGGCTGAGCAGGTTCATAATTGTAGAGCACATGCGCAGGATACACTGTACTTTGTCTCGTGGGGTCTTATAGGCGTTGATGGTCCTGATCTCAGCCTGTGCTGAGGGCCAAGGTGCCTCCTTCAGATACACCTGCATAGATTCACATACACAGATTGGATTGCTTTTTTCTGTCTTGGTTTTGAAACTGTATTCTGAGATGTAGTGCAAATGGTTACCTCAGGGATCTGCAGGGCTTTGTGATTGGCTGTCACCACTTTGGACAGACGCTGAATGTGCTCATGGAATAGCCTTGAATAAAGAAGAAATACCATTAACCACTTTCTTGTGCAAGTTAATAAAATCAGTCATTTGAAACATATTTCGTGTTTAATATGCAGGAGTAAACTAGATTTTGGATCATTGATATTTCATTGTGGGTGGGGTGATCTAGTGCAATACGACTAAGATCGAAAACATGTTGCAAATTGTCAGACAGATAGAAGACATTGCTTAATACATCACATCTGGTTTAGACACAGTGTGGAAATGAACAGGAATAAGGAAGAAGGATTTATGAGGTTCCTCACTCATCTCTGTGGATGTCCCCATCCTGATTGGGGTAGAATGCCAGTTTGAAGATGCGGTTCATGACGCTGCGTTCGATGGCCATCTGGGCGTCCTGGAGCTGCTCCTCACTGGCGTACTGCCAGATGGCATCGTGGGCCATGGCTCCATACAGGTAACGCAGGAAATCCTCCACGGCTGCTGTCTTATCATCAGCTGCTGTGCAGCCCTGAAATGCTGCAGAAGCATAGAGAGAGTCAGACTATCATTTCATACAACCCCTCAAATTTAGTTTAATTAAATGTGCATATTTTATTTTGCACTAAGAAAATATTTCAGATTTTCGACCAGCTGCAACTATTCCAGACAGTATTTTTGCCTGTCTATAAGGAATAAAATAATTTTATTTACAAATATTGTATGTCAGGGTTCTACAGCGCGACCATTTCAGTCGTATTTGCGACTGAAAACTACTGCGTGCGACTATCAAAAAATATTTAGGAGCACCAGTGCGACTGACCCCATCAGCATATTTGTGTTTTTGCGCTGAGGGAAGCTTCAAAGGTTTCTACATGTTTTTGCAACGTTGAGTAATGTAATCACAGACATATCTCACGAATCCTTTCATAAACAAAGTGTAGAGAGAGTGTATGTAAGAGATTCATTGTGCCGTGTAAAGAGCTTTGTTGATTATAATGGAACTTTGTGAGATTGCAATGAACTAAGATGAGTGACGCTTTTAATGATTTTTAAGGGAGTTTGTAAATGAGATATTGGTTTAATACAACAGTTAAATAAACAAGAAGTTAAGTGACTGTATTAAGTGACTTACATTGTCTGACTATAACACTATTGCCTGATTTTGCTCTATTTCGTCATCAAAAATAGTTTAAAACAAGTCACAACTGAGCCGCTGCACATCTCCATTCAAACACAGCGGTGTTTTGTTTATGAATGAACCTGCGTTTTTAAACAAATCTAGTGAGTCAATGACTCAATTTCCCATTCATAAAGACAGTCACTTGTTTTATTCCTGAATGAATCAGCTGTAAAATATACAAAATATAAATATATTTTACTGTCTTAATTGTTTCGATTTTTTGTAATGCATTGTCTTCTCGATCCACCAGTTCACACTTACAACTCTGCGTGTTTGCTGCATAAAATTATGGGTCATTTTTGCATTGGTCTGAACAAAAACAGCAGGCTTATTGAAAATGCTCATTTATTCTCTGCCATCAGTCAGAAATATAGTGGTTTACCCTTAAACCACAGTACACAAGCAGCGCATTACCTGACTTCGAAACTTGCATGAAATCAGAGCCTTTTGAAGTTTAATCGTCACATTAAGCCATATCGCAGTTCACTTACAGAATAAAAATTTCCTAATAATTTACTCACCCCAATGTGATCCAAGATGTCAATGTCTTTCTGTCTTCAGTCGCAAAGAAATTAAGGTTTTTGAGGAAAACATTTTAGATTTTTTCTCCATATTGGTGGAAAATGGGTTGAAGGTCCAAACTGCACTTTTCAATGCAGCTTCACAGGGCTCTACACAATCCCAACTGAGGAATAAGGGTATTATCTAGCGAAACGATTGGTCATTTTCTTAAAAAAAAATAAATAAATAAATAAAAATATATATACATATACATACATACAAATATTATATATAATTTTTAGTACTAACCGTGCATGACAATTCCAATGTGATTATGCAATGCGTGAAGATGCACATGTGCATCGCAGGGCTAGTCCATGACAAGCATTTTTGGTTAAAAAGTATATGCTTCAGATCGATTTACTAGATAAGACCCTTATTCCTCGGCTGGGATCACTGGCCACTATGGAGAAAAATCCTAGAATGTTTTCCTCAAAAACTTTAATATCCTTTTCGACTGAAGAAAGAAAGACATGAACATCTTAGATGACATGGGGGGTGAGTAAATCAGGAATTTTTTATTCTGGAAGTGAACTTATCCTTTAAGATCTCTTAAATCATAATTATGACCTTCTTGTACCTTTCTTCTGACTTTTTATGGCCTTAAAAGTGACTTTTTAAGCACCCGAGGAAACCCTGTTTAAAAATTCGAATTCAGGAGACAAAAAAAAAAAAAAAAATTAATCAACCTCAAACTTTTGAACGGTTCTGTATTGTCAAATTACTTGCACTGTGATGTTTCTGGTCTATTAATGAGACTGCAACCAGCCTGCATTTCTCCATGAATACAATCTCAGACATCATTAATCCCTAAACTACAGAGTAGTACTTTAGATAGGTGTATAATAGAACTCACCATACTCTGAAAAGGGCTAACCATGCATACATAACTATACAATTAGTAGCTGTAAAAAAAAAAAAATATATTTTTGTAACTGCTGAACTGGCCCCTTATGGAGAACTCCAGCTGGCTAGTGACCGCCAGGTAATTAAAGTTTGAGACCTCAACTCTAATGAGAAAAATGTCCACCTCTGCTCTGACAATGACTCAAACTGACTCAAATGCATTGCGGTTTTCAGGATTCGGAAATCAACACCAAAAGTACAACTATAAACAGTTCTCCTGTTCATAGAGATGTACACAGACCTTTGATGAAGTCAAGCATCTTTGACTCCATGTGTTCCAGGAGCAGTCGGACACAGACGGTGGTAAAGTAACGGTTGGCCACTTCTTTATCTCTCAACACTCTCTGCAGGAGTCGCTCCAGATGAGCCTGAGACGTCTGCAGGCCTTGCCTGCACCGTGTCAGATAGGCGATGTACGGAGCCCGTTTCCTATTACACAAAACCATCACAGCGCTCATTATGGAGTCATGCCCAAAAATAAGTCAGCACAATCTTTTATTAAATGGTGATTCATAGTGGTGTGTGAGGGAAGTGAGTAAAAGAGGGAAACAATGTGACAAAGTTAGTGAGAGAGAGAATAAGAGAGTAATGTGTGTACCTGTAGTCCTCTGCCATGGCAGTGAGCAGTTTTCTGCAGGTGCGGGGGTCGAGGTGGCTGACGCAGCGCGTAGTCTCCTGGATCTGAGCCATCTGGTTCTTATCCTGCAGGTTAATGGCCTCCGCCAGCTGCACCTTCAGAAAGCACACGATCTCGTTGTCTGAGGAGAGAGAGGAGACAGGGGCCAGACATAAATGCACAGCGTTTTGAACCTCAAAACCTGCGGAACAGCTACTTTCACCCCATGTGTACAAAGCTACAAAAACTTTAGTTCAGACAAAGGTTCGTTTTAAACAGGACTGTGTAATAGCATAAAAATAATAATAATAGTAGTACTAATAATAATGACTAACATTAATAATTGCACATTTTTATAAAAGTTATTTATTATGGATTATTGAACTTATTGTGTGTAACAGTTAAAAATGATTATTTTTAACAACAAAAACACTAATAATTGCATATTTTTATAGCAGTTATTAGTTTTTTTTTATATTATTATTATTATTATTTTATATAACATATTACAACTTTGTAATAAATATAGTATAAGGCAAGTATAGATAATAGAAGTTAATATAAATAATAAGTAACCTTCGGGATCTGCATGGTCTGGTAGACCGTTGCGTGTTGTTGCCGGTGGAATGATGGGAAATACAACTGAATCTGCAGAGCACAACGCCAGACGTAGCTTTTTCTTAATATCACTGCAGAGACACAACAGACAGATTGACAGATTCTGTTAAATGTACATAGACATTTTGATTTCTGAGATTTAGACCTTCCGAAGAACTGATTAGACTGAAGAGAAAAAAGTGAGAGAGTTTGTCTGAGAGACCTGAAGGAGAAAGTCCTGTCCTGAGGTGGCGCTGTCTGACTGGCAGAGTCTGGAAGGTCATCTGCAGAGATGTTCTGCAGACCTTCATCTTTAGGAGAGTCGTCGTCTCCTTCTCTACAAGGCTCTGTAAAAACAGAGCAAAAACAGTTACAAAACATTGACACCACAGCAGATGACAAACAGTTCTATTGATACATTTTGTCCAAAGGGTCAGAGTACAAAGTAACATAAGCAGTGTTGGGGAAGCTATTATACCAAATACTACAAAAGTTGATGAGAGAAACTTATGCACAATCATTGATGGACCTGTTCAAATTTTCTTTTTCTATTAAAGTTTATTGCCATATCAGCTCCACAGGCTAATTAAAGCTGCAAGCAGCGTTGAAAGGGCCCTCACACCCGGGCTCACCACTAAAGCCAGTGGCTTTATGCATTTAAAGTGGTAAATATAAGAGGAATATGTCACAGTCATTTATATGTGCCAAATTTCATGCTTCCAGCTGCTGGTGCTATGACTGTAACTGAATATTGGCATGTAGATGTCTTCAAGCCAGGACTTTAAACAAACATATGAAGTTTGGTGCAGATTGAACATGGTATGTTTGAGTTAAGTGTAAAACAAGTCATTTCCTGTTGCTAGCAGATGGCACTATGATTATAATAGTATATTGGCCTTTAGATGTGTTCAGGCCAGGACTCCTATCGAATGGGTGAAGTTTGGGGCAGATCAGATATTGTCCTTTTACATGGTAAAAGGGCTGCCACGGAAACGCCCTTTAATGAAAACTCGAGATTTTCGCAATTTATCATTACAAAGGCCTTTAGAGTAGACTGACCAAATATAATGTTGATGTCATTAAATCTCTAGGAGGAGTTCGTTAGAGCATAAAACATGCCACTTCCTGTTGCCACCAGGTGGCGCTATGACTATAACTGAATATGGGCATGGGCATGTGTTCAGGACAGGACTCTTACCAAACATGTGAAGTTTGGGGCAGATCAGACATTGTATGCCTGAATTACAACAACTTCCTTTTTCACAGCAAAACATCGAAGTTTGTCAGGTTGCCACAGACACACCCTTAAATGAAAACTCAAGATCTTCGCAATTTAACACCACAAAAGGCTTTAGTTTACACTGACCAAATCTGGCGTTGATCTGTTTAAATCTCTAGGAGGACTTTGTTTAAATACAACGCCTGAAATGGCAAAAACAACACAAAACTTGCTGAGAAAATTCAAAATAACAGACTTCCTGTTGGGTTTTGGATTTCGTACCTGGGGAATTTTTTGTAGGTATTGGTGTGTTACATGAGTCTACCGAATATGTGAAACATAGCTTGATGGGCACTTCTGAAACCCAGATCAGATGTAAATTTTCACCACTTTTGGTGTGTGCAAATTTCGTGAGTGTAACATGTTTAGGCCCTCAAAAATGCGATTCATTTTGGAGAAGAATCATCTGAGCAATTCCAATAGGGCTTACGTTTTTAAAAAGTTGGACAGACAAAAAAAAAAAAAAGTGTTTTACAGCTAAATCTGTGAATTATTTTTGTGATTCATAATTGTTTTATTTATATGAACCATCTGCACAAACCGATTCACTAAAATCAATTAGACAATGCTACATATGACCGGACAAATTTATGAGGACAAGCTACAATGTCTTTAAAACATCATTCTATTATAAAATGTTATGTTAAAAGAATCGCTACTTTTAGTTATTTATTCCACAGTACTCAAGAGAGTGTGTGCTAGAATTTGCCGAAGTCTTCCAAATTGGCATCAGACGATGAGTACAGTGAAACATTGTGATAGACGATGACATCGTCTATCACAATGGGGTTAGAGGTGTGCCCGAAGATTGAATCCATATTCAGAAAGGCACAGAAAATGAATAACGTCTTCTACGGAGCCACTAAAGGAACATGGTTAGCTGCTTGCTAGTGGAAGTCTGTTACATTACAGTACATAAAATTTCAACTTACCACACAAACAAAGTAAGGAGAGATGACTGATAGGACAATGGCGAATGATTTGCAGATTCTGAGCACCACTGACAAACATCTAATCTTGTAAAATGCGTGCTGTGTACTACCGCTCCATAGTACAAACAGAGTAAGTGTGATTGCGAATCTCAAAGGTGAAAGTAAAAAGTGAGCGCACATTTAAAAGCAATTTCAATGCCCCGCATATTAATATAGCGCTTTCTTGATGCCTGCATTTTATATACAGTATAATTACCCAGCGATATAACTGCGAGAGAAAGTATTGAACTGTATTTTTTCTTCCCATCTCGTATTTATTCCCTTTACGGGTTCCACAGTACACGTCATTTTTTCCGAACACTCTATTTGAATTCGGCGGGTTGCAGAAGCAGGGGTGGGGAAGGAATCACAATGCTGGCTCAATATTGTGCTGTCTGTCAGCCATCGGCGATAGACGAAGCCATCGTCCATCGGACCAATCCTAGTGTGTACACCTTGTGTTTTTGTGTATTAAAAATGAATATTATCATATGTCAAACCTTGTCCAACATAGTTTCCAGCAACTGCCCCATCACTGTGGGCAGGTCGCTTCTCCATGATGTACTTGTTGTATTTGTCGATTATTGCCTCTGCTGACTGGGCCTTAGAGCTCTGTCTGAGCGCTGAAGGCTCATCTGGTATTCCTGAGATGCACAAACATGAATACACACATGATCAACTTGGACAATGGCTGCAGTGAGTGAATGATAGAGTTAAATGGAAACGGACCTTGAGGTACCCTCTCCGCTCCTTGCTCATCTTTTTCGGTCTTGTCTCGCTTTCGGAGCCCGCCAATTGGCACTACAAAAATGAACAAAAACATTTAATAAAAAAAAAAAAAAAGGCACAACGCTACAGATGTGCTCCTAGAAGGCGGCGTTCCTCAAGACGTGGACCCTCTCCGAACATGCTTTGAATGCTTTTGCTTCACACATGAGCCACTACCAAAAATTCAGTTATGGGGAACTAAAACAGGAAGCATGTCACTATTAAAGTGCAAACACATAGATGTGGACATCTGTGCTGCAGAATGGCATGTGTATGCGCATGTGAAATTAGGCTGATGAGACTGTCTTCTCTATGAGTTTCAGTAACTATCAAATAACAATAACATAATTTGATTCCACAGCAAAAAGTAATATGCTAGTAAACAAGCTTGTTCTTTTTTAAGTTAATTTGCAAAGTTTATTATTACTATTTATTTTAGTTTTGGTATCAAAGTACTGGTAATTTTTATACCCCTACAGCAAATTATGCATCTTTTTCAAGTGCATATTTGAGCAAAGTCTTTTTATAGAGGTCAACCACTGCAAAATAAATTATGGGAAACCAAGATGGCTGCATGAATGAAAAGATGAAGCTTGACTGTGTCACGTCACAGCTCTAGCCGTCACGCAGTGGCAAGGAAAAATCTACAGGAACTAGCAAATATTCGGGCCGCTAGTGTACAGCACTAGACTGAGTGGGAGAGAGCTTTAAGAGTGGGTTACCTGGGAGTTCACCCTCTGCAGTCCAATAGAGCACTGTGTAAGGGACACAGACAGCAACAGACAGGGTTGGGCTTCACAAACACAAACTTTTCGCCCACGCCATGGTAAATGCTACTTGCTAATGAGCATTAGAAAGTTAGACCGATTCGAGTTGCATTTGGAATTTTTTTTTTCAGCAAGGATGCATTAAATTGATCATAAGTGACAATATAGACATTACAGTGCTGCTTGAAAGTTTGTGAACCCTTTAGAATTTTGTATATTTTTGCATAAGTATAACGCAAAACATCATCAGATTTTCACACAAGTCCTTCCGAAACAATCCAATCAAACAAACAAGACAAAAATATATACTTTGTCATTTAGTTATTGAGAAAAATGATGCAGTGTTAAATATTTGCTAGGTGCAAAAGTATGTGAATCTTTGCTCTCGGTATCTGTTGTGACCCCTTTTTGAAGCAATAACTGCAGGTAACGTTTTTTGTAACTGCTGATCAGTCCTGCACGATGAGTCGTAGGACGTTTAGCCCATTCTTTAGTACAGAAACACTTGAACCCTGTGTTGTTGGTGGGTTTCCTCCTAAGAACTGCTTGCTTCAGGTCCTTCCACAACATTTTAATTGGATTAAGGTCCGGACTTTGACTCTTTCGTTCCAAAACATTACCTTTGTTCTTGACTTGTGCGCCTGGGGTTGTTGTCTTGCTGCATGACTCACTTTCTCTTTAGATTTTAGTTCATGGACAGATTTTCTGACATTTCTGACATTTTCCTTTAGAATTTGGTATAATTCAGAATTTATTGTTCCATCAATGATGGCAAGTCGTCCTGGCCCAAATGCAGCAAACCAGGCCCATGCCATGATACTACCACCACCATGTTTCATGGGATAAGGTTCTTCTTATGCTGGAATGCAGTGTTTTTCTTTCACCAAACATAACACTTCTCATTTAAACCAAAAATTATATTTTGGTCTTATCCGTCCACAAGACATTTCTCCAATAGCCTTCTGACTTGTCCACATGATCTTTATCAAACTGCAGACAGGCAGCAGTGTTTTTTTTGGAGAGATGTGTCTTTCTCCTTGCAACCCTGCCATGCACACCATGGTTGTTCATTGTTTTCCTCATGATGGACTCATGAACTTCAACATTAACCAATGTGAGAAAGACCTTTAGTTGCTTAGAAGTTATCCTGGGGTTCTTTGCAACCTCGAAAATAATTATACATCTTGCTTTGCAGTGATCTTTGTTGTTCGACCACTTCTGGGGGAGGGTAACTGTGGTCTAGAATTTTCTCCATTTGTACACAATCTGCCTGACTGTGGATTTGTGAAGTCCAAACTTTTTAGAGATGGTTTTGTAACAGTTTCCAGCCTGATGAGCAACAACAACTCTTTTTCTAAGGTCCTTAGAGATCTCCTTTGTTTGTGCCATGATTCACTTTCACAAACATGACCAGACTTTAATAGATCCCTGTTCTTTAAATAAAACAAGGCATAAACTGACACCTAATTGTCATCCTATTGACTGAAAACACTTCTGAACAGACAGACTCTAATTTCACCTTCAAATTAACTGCTAATCCTAGAGATTCACATACTTTTGCAAGTCACAAATATTTAACGCTGGATATTTTTTTTTATAACAAATGAATGACAAAGTATATATTTTCATCTCATTTGTTTAATTGGGTTCTCTTTGTCAATTTTCAAAACTTGTGTGAAAATCTGATTAACTTTTTGGTCATATTTATGCAGAAATATATAAAATTCTAAAGGGTTCACAAACTTTCAAGCAGCACTGTATTAACTAACATGAAGAAACATTTAAAAATACATTTGTTAAAGTTTGTTAATAAAAATACAGCCGTTCATTGTTTGTTCATGTTAGTTCAGTGAATTAACTAGTGTTAACAAACACAACTTGTGATTTTAATAATGCATTAGTACATGCTGAAATTAACATTAACTAAGATTAATAAATGCTGTACTGGTATTGTTTATTCTAAGCTCATGTTAACTAATGTAGTTAACTAATGCACCTTAATGTAGACTGTTACCTATATTACTATTTTTCCAAGAAATGCTTTTCTTTTGACCTTTATATTCATCAAAAAATCATTAAAAAAGTGTATTAAACAGAATATATACTTTACATCCCAAACTTTTAAATGTTTGTATGGTAATTCCATAGAAAACATCTTTAGTGTCAAACATCCAAAAGAAAAGAACAGCCAATTGACTTGACTTTTTAAATGAATAATATTTTTTTCTTCTTAAAGCTAAAAATCACAAAGACAAAATCTTGCACATTTAAAAAAAAAAAAAAAAAAAAGTCTTATAGTTGTAGGGATGCACTTAGAGCAGTGGCCATATCAGTATTAGCCAATATTAATGTTTTCAATTTTATAATTTCAATATAATTTCAATTGGACCAATAATAGAAGCAGATATTATCAGCACTTTTCCCCCATTCAAACAGAATACTTTTATATTTAAATGCAATTTTCTAGCCATTGACCACTGATCCACAGGATGAAAGCAGGCATGTACTCATTACAAAACCTTCAGGGAATAAGAGTTGGGCTCTTCACCTTTAGGAATGGCAGGAACAAAGCGCTTCTTCCACCAGGGTCTGTTCCTATCAGACTTCTCATCATCACTGTCCTTCCTGTCCTCAGACTGAACACATAAAAAGACATGACTATTTAAAGTACTTCATTCAAACATTTACACTACCAATCTAAAGTTTTTGAACAGTAAGATTTTTAATGCTTTTAAAGAAGTCTCTTCTGCTCACCAGGCCTGCATTTATTTGATCCAAAGTACAACAAAAACAGTACAATTTTTAAATATTTTTACTATTTTAAATAACAGTTTTCTATCTAAATATGTTTTAAAATGTAATTTATTCCTGTGATTTAAAAGCCAAATTATTAGAAATCATTCTAATATTCTGATTTGCTGCTCCAAAAAACATTTATTATGTTGAAAACAGCCGAGTAGATTTTTCTCAATTTTCTTTGATAAATAGAAAGTTCAGAAGAACAGCATTTATCTGAAATATTGTAACATTATGAATGTCTTTATCATAACTTTTGACAAATTTAAAGCATCCTTGCTAAATAAAAATATTAATTTTTTATAATTTCTTTTATTTCAGATAAATGCTGATCTTTGGACCTTTCGATTCACCAAAGAATCCTGAAACAAAATGTGCTCAACTGTTTTAAATATTATTAATAATAATAAATAATAATAATAATAATAATAATACATTTTCTTGAACAGCAAATCAGCATATTAGAATGATTTCTAAAGGATCCTGTGACACTGAAGAGTAATTTTACTTTGATCACAGGAATAAATTACATTTTAAAAATATTCAAATAGAAAGCAGTTATTTTATATAGTAAAAATATTTCACAGTATTACTGCTTTTGCTGTATTTTGGATCAAATAAATGGAGGCTTGGTGAGTGACTTCTTTAAAAAACATTGAAAATCTTACTGTTCAAAAACTGGTAGTGTACATTTTGTCAGTCATTTCACCTCAAGTAACTCAAACACTAAATGAAGAAAAAAAATCTGAATATTAGAATGATTTATAAAGGATTATGTGCACCTAAAGTCTGGAGCGATCACTCCTAAAAAATTCAGCTTTGCCATCACAGGAATAAATTACATTTTTTCTTTTTATTAGATAAATGCAGCCTTTGTGAGCATTAGAGACCTCTTTTATGAATATTACAAAATCTTACCAACTCCAAATTTTTGAACGCTAGAGCAAGTACTTATAAATAATATTGATTATACAAAACCGATTAATCCATATTTCTCACCTCTCCTTTGAGTGAATCCTTGCTAGGAGAAGAGGTGGGTCCAGTGGAATAAGCCCCAGCCGGGTCTCTCTCCTCTATCATGGTCCTGCGGTTCAGTCCGGGATCACTGTTGGGTCTGCGGCCAGCGGACACCACATCTGTGCTGCGGCTCCTGACCAGCCTTTCAGGGTAGGAGTGCCTCTGCTTGGGATGCTCCAGGTCACCCTGCACCAGGTGGGGGGCGAAGAGGGGCGGACGAGGCTCCTGGTGGCCCGTTATGCTGGCCTCTGGAATAGGCGGGTCAGGAGGAGGGTGAGGGGGCCGAGGATAGTGCACCTTGGGCCGCACAATGGTGCCAGTGGATGAACCTGCAAAAACATTTGACCCAAATATTAAAGGAGCTTTTAGTATTTAAATCATGTCACCAGCTAAACTCTGTTACTGTGAGAAAAACGTTTTTGCGTATTGATATTTGCAACGTAACCTCCAGTTCTTGACAAACAAAACTGGATGCCAGGGTCGTGACATGACTTCTGTTCAACTGGCATTCATAAAAAAGGTTGCATGCACACCGTCAGCAGGAGTGTGTGTGTGTGTGTGTGTGTGTGTGTGAGAGAGAGAGCTTGAGAGAGCTGTCAGAGTCAGACAGACCTCAGGTGAAAGTAGGCCACCTGTTCCAAGGGTACAGCATCTCTGCTGTGTGCCTTCCAATGCCAGCCCTGTGCCACTAGCTCAGTGGGGACGGGCCGCTGAGCCAAAATGCCTGCAGTGAGGTCTAGCAACCTGTCATCCCCCTCACCTTGCCCCACACACACGTATTCTCACAATGTCTCTCCAACACATTTATGTAACTTTCCATTGTAGATTTGTAGGCTTAGACAGACACAAATCGCATTTAGCCTTTAAACAGCCTTTAAACCCTCTATTCTACCAGGATGGGTCATAACAGGATAGAAATCTGGCAAGCGCTTGCTTTATTTTGCAGCGCACATGCTGTTTAGTGGGCTCTTGTCATTAGGCACATTAATGGCACTCCTTTCTAGCTCTTACATGTGTAAGTACTGCATTCTACAGCAGTGCATGCTGGGAAGTGACATTACCTTCTCCAGAGGAGAGAGGATCGAACATGGCCAGCAGTGAATCTGCTTGAGAGGGTGCACAGGATAGACTGTGAGCTCCTAGAGAGGTAGAAGAATGGAGGGGTGCATAAAAGGATGGAGTAAATGAGTGACAAAGGACATGTTAGTCCCATACCAGAAATCCCAAGAAACATATTCAACAGCTGTGCAGGACAAGATTTAATAGTCAATAAAAACATAATATGATAAGATTAAAAGTTTGACAACCTCTTTTTGAGATGTGTTTTAAGGTACAAAACTCACAACAGATTTGAACTTAAAGATGCACCAAGTTATTATGCGTTTATATATTTTACTGGCTCTCTTACTGGCTCTGTGACCCTGGACCACAAAACCAGTCTTAAGTAGCACAGGTATATTTGTAGCAATAGCCAAAAAACATTGTATGGGTCAAAATCATCTGTTTACTACCCTTTTTTGCACCCTCAAATTCTAGATTTTCAAATAGCTGTATCTCGGCCAAATATTATCCTATCCTAACAAACCATGCATCAGTGGAAAGCTTATTTATTCAACTTTCATAATTGACTTTTGACTGGTTTTGTGGTCCAGGGTCACATATGTCAGCATTCTGCTCTCTGCTACCCTTTTTCCATAAACTTGGTTGCAATATAAGTAGACATTCACTGGATATTAAAATCCTGACTGAGAAAAAGCCAGAAATTATATAAAATGTCATAGCCAATAACATTAACCATTTTTAATGTTTTTAAAAGTCATTAATGCTCACCAAAGCTGCATTTATTTGTTCAAAATACAGTTAAACAGTAATATTGTGAAATATTTTCTATATCCATTTTCTATTTTAATATGTTTAAAAATGCATTACTCCAGTCTTCAGTGTAAACAAAGATTTTTAATGTTTTTTTTAAAGAAGTCTCTTCTGCTCACCAAGCCTGTATTTATTTGAGCCACAGTATGGCTAAAACAGTAAAATTTAGAAATATTTTTTACTATTTAAAGTAACTTTTCTATTTAAATATATTTTAACATGTAATTTATTTCTGTGATTTCAAAGCTGAATTTTCAGCATCATTACGCCAGTCACATGATTCTTCAGAAATCATTAAAATATTCTGATTTGCGGCTCAAAAAACATTTATTATTATTATAATGTTGAAAACAGCTGAGTATAATTTAGGTTTCTTTGATGAATAGAGCTTTCATAAGAACAGCATTTATCTGAAATAGAAATCTTTTGTAACATTATAAATGTCTTTACCATCACTTTCGATCAATTTAAAGCATCCTTGCTAAATGAAAGTATTAATTTCTATAATTAAAGAGTTCATTTGCAAAAACATTTTTCAAAAATCATGTACTCACCTGTTTTAAAATACTGATAATAATAACAATACATTTTTCTTGAACAGAAAATCAGCATATTAGAATGATTTCAGAAGGATCATGTCATGCTAAAGCCTGGAGTAATGATGCTGAAAATTTAGCTCGGATCAAAGGAATAACTTACATTTTAAAATATATTCAAAGAGAAAGCAGTTATTTTAAATAGTAAAAATATTTCCAAATATTAATGCTTTTCTGTATTTTGGATGAATACACGCAGGCTTGGTGAGCAGAAGAAACTTCTTTTATATAAAAAAAAAAAAAAATCATCTTACTGTTCAAAAACTTTTGACTGGTAGTGTATTTATGGCATCCTTCCTGAATAATAGTATTAACTTCTTTCAAAAGCTTACTGGCCCCAAACTTTTGAAAGGTAATGAAAATTTATAATGGCTGATATTTCAACAAAAAAATTATACCAACACATTGTGGCGAATGTTGTAAATTAAGTGTTACTTAAAGGGATGGTACACCCAAAAAGGAAAATTCTCTCTTTAATTACACAACCTCATGTCGTTTCAAACCCATAAATCCTTTGTTCTTCTCCAGAACACAAATTAAGATATTTCTGATAAAATCCAAAAGCTTTCTGTCCCTGCATAGATGACAAAACAACTAACACAATTCAAGGCCCAGAAAGGTAGTAGTATTAAAAAAAAAAGAAGAAATTGTTAAATAAAGTCATTATTTTTGTTGTCTTTGTGCACAAAAGGTATTCTTGTAGCTTCCTAACATTACAGTTGAACCACTGATGTCACATGGACTTTAACAATGTCCTTACTTCCTTTCTAGGCACTGAACGTGGTAGTTGCGTTTTTGTCTATACAGGGTCAGAAAGCTCTTCGATTTCATCAAAAATATCGTAGTTTTTGTTCTGAAGATGAATTAAGTTCTTACCGGTTTGGATGAGGATGAGTAATTAAAGAATTTTCATTTTGGGGTGAACTAACCCCAACCCCCTTAAAGTTGAATCATCTGCTAGCAAGGGATAACAGCCATGCTAACCAACCCAACCTTGACCTTTTGGCAGCCACAATGAGGCTCTACTTGTATTATGCACCAGCTTCAGATAAAACTTTCTTAGTGCATCGTTAAGTACAAAGCACAGCGTGTGAATGAGTGTCGGCCTAATCAGTCACTTGATTGTGTGTTTGTACCATGAGCAGAGTCTTCTCCATCTGGACTGGTCACGGAGTCTTTGCCTCCAAAATCTGAGCTGCACTCTGAGCGCAAGTCTTCAATCTTATTGGGGATGTCCTCTGACGTGGCACTGATGCCTGCACAAACAACATGTAACAAATCAGCAAAACCTCCAACTATAAATCACAAAGGAAACGTATTACCTTTAGAGTTGTGAAGTAGTTTCGTTTGTCAAAGAGGAAACTGTCATGACATACTTCCTCTGATACAAGAAACAAATGACGTAAAAAAAAAAAACACTTTATTCTGCTGCCTTAGCAAAACGAGCATTGAGTTTGACTGTGCATATATCTCTCAGATCTACAGAATAGTTCAGA
Source organism: Labeo catla (assembly GCA_012976165.1). NCBI lineage: Eukaryota > Metazoa > Chordata > Actinopteri > Cypriniformes > Cyprinidae > Labeo > Labeo catla. The sequence goes on from VONZ01000234.1 coordinate 602,538, forward strand.
GAGTAAGCAAAAGTCTAACGTGGGAGTGATGGAGTGGTGGCTGTTCAACATGGCCAATCTCATTTCAAGCTCTTCATGGAAGCGGGGAAAACCATGCCAATGCTCCCTTGAGCACACAAAGAGGGCAGGAGAATCCCCAGGGAGGTCAGAGTAGGTGAACGAGAGATGGAAACGGTAAGAATGAACGAAGGAAGAAGGGAAAGGCGATCCATCTGCCGAAGTCCTCAGGGAAAACTCCCTACAAGGAGTCTGTCGGGAGTTTGCCGTTGTGTTACATGGCTATTCGTCTTCATCAGCATGTCAGGGAAGAAGAGTCGCTGAATAAAGAACTCGGCGAGGCAGAGAATAACATTCAAATGTGACATACAAAGTGCCTTTGGATTGCTGAATTATGTTTATGTTTGCAGACAATTAGGCTTTTGTGTGTGCGTACCTGAAACGACACTGAGTCCTGGGGTGCTGGGTCGGGAGCTGACCTCTCTGACCTCGGTGTCGTCTGAAGTGCTACCCACACCTGAGCAGCTCTCCAGCTCCTGCAATCGTTCCTCCTGCTTCAGGTCTGCAGCTTCTGCAACACAGATTCATTAACTGTAGAAAATGGCATAAAGACACCCAGGGCATCCCCGTGGAGGGCTCTCATTTACGTGCTCATTTGTAATAATGCAGGTCTCAATTGGTCTTCGGAGCCTACTTTTCCACTGCCTAGAACTGAAACAAACCCCAGCAAAGAAAAAAACAATCACTCATTCTCTCTTTCCTGTGTTTGTGATGCAAAGCGGGCAAGGAGACAAGACCACACACAGACTGCCGTATGCCTGCTATTGGCACAGTCTGGTTTTACATTATTTTTTATTCACAATTTCATGATTCATGACATAATCAGCCCTGTTTACAGGATTATCATTTGAAAAAAATGTTACCAAAAACCTTATTTTCAAAGAAAAGCTTTCGGGTGGTTGCCTGATAACAAGAGTTCAAATCCCCGAATCACAGCTTCACTGTTACAAGCATACATTTTCTGCCCAGTGTTTTGCTTATTTTAAGCAATCTGGCAACAATCATTACAATTATAATTGAGCAAAAAAATTATCATCAGTTTAACGATTATACAGCATGACAAAAATGTGACTAAGATTTTATTGACTAAAACTGAACTAAAATATTTAGATTTTCTTTGACTAAAACTAGAATAAAATGTTGAGACTTTTAGTCGACTAAAACTTAACTGAAACTAAACAGGATAAGGTTGACTAAATATTAGGGATGCACCGATACCACTTTTTTCAGTACTCGCCCGATACCGATACTTTTATTTTTGGTACTTGCCGATTCCGAGTACCGATACTGATATTTTAAAATTTACAGGTAGATTTGTAAAATATAGGGTACAGAAACTAAAAGAATATGTATAATGTTAGTTGGTCAACTTAATTTATCAAATAGATACAGTCAAACCAAAATGTATTTAGAACCCATTATCATAAACTGTGTCCTGCACCCACTAGTTAAAAAAATAAAAAAATATATATATCAAAAATTGTCAAAAGATGGTGTATATCTGCTGTCTGAATAATTTTTGGGTTGACTATATATCCCTTAGTTATTTTTATTTTTACACTTAATTATGCCCATTAAAATGTGTTTTGTTACTTTCACTGTTTGTTTGTTTGTTTTTTTCTTGCTCTATGGTACATCATCTTTAATTTAATAGCATTAAACTGCTCAATTGCAGCGGCTCAGTACTGTAATCACGCGAACCACTCATTATGAATCTCCTAACTCTGATATTTTCAGAATTATAAGTCACGTTTTTTATCTGAAATATGCTGCTATTTGGGCTACAATCCAAAGCGACTCAAATAATGGAGAATCACTCGTGAAGCATTCAAAACATCGCATCGCATTTCACACAGGCTGCTATAGTTTCACTTTCGCCGGACATTCGTGTATGCTTAAGGTTGAAAAAAAAAAACGATGTTTATAGCGAATGCCCCTATATATATATTTTTTTTTATATCTACGAATTTGTTTTAATCCAAAAGATGCGTGTGCTAAATATGCGAACATCAATGAAGATCACGCAACAGCGCGCGCTCTCTCTCTTTCTCTGTCTCGCGCTTTCTCTCTCGCTCCTCTCTCTCTCTATACCGTTAAATAACTTGTGCATTGATTTACTTCAATTGTTTTTGACATATCTCACCGAACTACAAACTTTCCAGTGATGTCAAGGCGGGATATTAACTCGACAAGCCCGCACATCTTGGCCGCCGCGCGCTCAATCCAATCTGCTGACGCGCACCAGTTATACAAGCTTAATACTGAATGTTTAACATTATATTACTTACATACACATACTTCATAGACATCCTTATACTCTAATGACTCCATCCTGCTGTCTGTAGTTTTGTTGTCGGTGTTTTTGCCTGAATACGCACTTGTCACATGATGTGGTATCGGCGTTTGGTATCGGGGCATTTTAACGAGTACGAGTACAGAGCTCGCATCGTGCATCCCTACTAAATATGATTAAAACTAACAAGGACATTTAACACAGAACTAAGACTACGACTAAAATTGAAAATAGCTGACAAAACTAACACTAGCTGATACAACAACAAAAACTAATATGCTACTGAAAAACATTGGTTTGATTAAAAGTTAAATGCTAATTATATTAATATCAAACTGAATTAAACAATGGATATGGGGAGGAATAAATAAAAAGTAAAAAGAGCAGTAAGTGATATCAGTTAAAAATATTATTATTAATAATAATAATAATAATAATAATTTATTACTTCTAATATTATTTATTATTAAGCAGACTGCATAGATCAAATGTTTTTGATGGGGTTTTTTGGGGACCCACTTGTTTCACTGACAAAGTCTTAATTTTATATGCATTTTTTTTATTATATGAAATTATATGAAATTAAGTTTTTTGAGGAAAACATTATAGGATTTTTCTCCATAGACTGGACTTCAACAGGAACCAACGGGTTGAAGGTCCAAACTGCAGTTTAATTGCAGCCTCAAAGGGCTTCAAAGAAGAATAAGAGTCTTATGTGGTGAAACAATTGGCCATTTTCTTTAAAAAAAAAGAATAAAAATGCATATACTTTTAACCACAAATGCTTATCGTGCACTAGCTCTGCGATGCTTTCCACGGCTTTATGCCTTACATAATCATGACGAAATGATCATGCGGTTAGTTCTTGGTTTTTGTACGGTTCAAAAAGGCTCCAAATTTAAAATCATTCGACGCTGTTTTACCTGTTTTTGTAAAGGCCGTTCAACTTTATTTGCCTTTGTAAACACTGGGTCAGTACTTCCGCCTACGTCACATGACCTTTCCAACATGACTACATAATGCGTAAAGTCAAGCTAGTCCCAGATGAGCATTTGTGGAAAAAAAAAAAAAACAAGTATTCTTTTTTTTTTTTGTTTTGTTAGAAAATGGCTGATCGTTTCACTAGATAAGACCCTTCTTCCTCGGCTGGGATTGTTCAGAGCCCTTTGGAGCTGCACTGAAACTGCACCTTCAACGCGTTGACCCCATTAAAGTGCACAACATGGAGAAAAATCCTGGAATGTTTTCTTCAAAATCCTTAATTTCTTTTCAACTGAAGAAAGAAAGACATGAACATCTTGGATGACATGGGGGTGAGTAAATTATAAAAAAAAAAAAAAATATATATATATATATATATATATATATATATATATTCTGGAAGTGAACTAATCTTTTAATAAAATCCTATATAAATTAGTTGACAGGTTTAAAGGAATTTAGGTCACTGGGAATGTTTGGGAAACCCTGAACTATAAACTATAGACAGGTAAAGTTAATAGCTGCCAGTAGTAACTGTTGCAGGTTATGTGTTACTAAATTGTGTATTTTAGCATGGCTGAAACTCATATTTACCAGCAACTAGGAACAGAGCTACATATTTAATAAAGAGCTTCAACACTCTCTTTAGTAAAGCCAAAGCTGAATACTAACACTAACAAAGGTCACCAGAAAATAGGCAGCTTTACACACTGAACCATTCTTGAATGGGTTCAGCTCTCACCCGAGTCACTTGGCAGAACCTCCACGCTCCACGCCTCGCTCGTCGTCTCAGAGATGGTAGATCCATACGGGTCCAGAAGCACCGGCAGACACAGCATGCTGCCCAAGGCGTTCTCTGCCGCAGCGCCTGAAGTGAACACACACATAAGAAACACATGGGTGTGAGGCGTCTGTGATCTAAAGCAGCAGGTAGGCGGACTGCGACAGGCATGGCCAAAGGTTAATTGCAGCCTCCCTCCTCACACACAGACGCAGACACGCGTACACAGTATCATCAGGGTTGTGACTTTGAGGTGTGGATAAAGCCGAACATCACTCATAACCTCATTATTCTCTCAACCAGCATCCCACACAGCGCCTCCTCTCTCCGAAACACTCCCAACAGGAGCTAACGCCTAACAAGGCAGAAGAATGGAGATGGAGCGCAGGAAAGGGAGGGGAAGAGTGAACAGCTAGCATGGCGGGGGGGTGTTTGCACGCGTGCGGGGGCGTTTGATGGTCGGGCGGAAGCGGAGATCATGAGCGCTCCGTATGAAGCTCTCCACAGGTCACGTCTCCCCACATACGTACGCGCACAAGGGCAGGTTTGGTGGGCCTGCAGGAGAGCTTTCCCCCGCTGGCCCTGTTTACAGTGAGTGAGGCAGGGGCTCTGGGCTGCCCGTCTTTCAGGTGCATGATTAAATGAGTGGCACCCGCAGTAGTGAAACAATTAGAATTTCTGCCTCATTATCATGGTAATCTTATCAGTGGGATAATGAGGTATTAATGGATATTTAATGTGTATCTCATAACCCAATCCCTCGGAGAAAACACATAAGGAAATCGCTGTAAATTCACTTAATGATGGAAAAGTCCCCGAACGCCATATTCCGAGGAATGAAAAATGGAGGATGCAAATGAGAAGGAACCAAGGTCAATAAGACTGCAGGGACTGTGTGAATGTCAGAGAGAGGGAGGCGAGAAAGAGAGAGAACACGGAAGACGAGGGAACGCGGTGAAAAGAAGGGGTGGAGGGAGCGAGACTGACTGAAAGACAGAGGAGGAGAAAGAGATGGAGAGAGATGGAATGTGATTAAATAGACTCCATTCCTATATAGAAATTTTACAAACACTGGACATTTTTGAGTAATTTTTAATAAATTATTATTAAAACAAAGATGAAGTTGGAACAAACAAATTACCCTATATTTTGGAAACTGGTTTCAGATTTTGTCTGAATGAGCATTATTGCAATTATACAATAGTAATCTAATTTGAAAGTATAAAACAATTTATAGAAAAATGTTACTTATTATTATGTTTTATCATAATAATAGCAATGATATATAGTTATAAGCTTATTTATCACTATTCAATATTGTTTAATGTTACATTCAACATTACAGTTTTTGTGTAAGTTTGGGAACCCCTTGCAGAATCTGTGAAAATGTGAATAATTTTAACAAAATAAGAGGGATCATGCAAAAAGCATGTTATTTTTTATTTAGTACTGTCCTGAGAAAGATATTTTACATAAAAGATGTTTACATATAGATGTTTACATATATATTTTTGGTCCAGAAGACCAAAAATATAGCTAAAATTATTAAAATAACCCTTGGTAAGTTTGGGAACCCTTGGTTCTTAATACTGTGTGTGGTTACCTGGATGATCTACAACTCTTTTTTTTTTTTGTTTTGTGATAGTTGTTCATGAGTCCCTTGTTTGTTCTGAACAGTTAAACTGAGCACTGTTCTTCAGAAAAATCCTCAAGGTCCTGCAAATTCTTCAGTTTTCCAGCATCTTTTGCATATTTGAACCCTTTCCAGCAGTGACTGTATGATATTGAGATCCATCTTTTCACACTGAGGACAACTGAGGGACTCAAACGCAACTATTAAAAAAAAGGTTCAAATGTTCACTGATGCTTCAAAAGGAAACATGATGCATTAAGAACAGGATGAAGATGTCCAATTTTTTTTTTTTTTTTGGGGGGGGGTTAGTTCTTCCCTTCGGAAGCAACAGAAGATACTTGCATGTTTCCCGGAAGACAAATTAAGTAAATTTAGTACAATTTACCTTGATCTTTAAATTCAAAAAGTTTTCATCCCCCAGCTTCTAATGCACCTTGTTTCCTTCTAAAGCATCAGTAAATGTCTGAGCCTTTTTTAAATAGCTGTGCTTGAGTCCCTCAATTGTGCTCAATGTGAAAAGATGGATCTCAAAATCATACAGTCACTGCTGGAAGGGGTTCAAATGTGCAAAAGATGCTGGAAAACTAAAGAATCTGCAGGACCTTGAGGATTTTGACCTGAAGAATCTGCAGGACATGAACAACCATCACAAAACAAAAAAAAACAGTCGTAGATCATCCGGGTAACCACACACAGTATTAAGAACCAAGGGTTCTCAAACTGTTGCAGGGGGTCATTTAAATAATTTTAGATATTTTCTGGTCTTGTGGACAATATGCAAACATCTTTTATGTAAAATATCTTACTCAGGACAGTATTAAATAAAAAAAAACAATATGCATTTTGCTTATTTTGTTAAAATTTTTACCATTTTCATAGATTCTGCAAGTGGTTCACACACTTTCACATAAAACTGTATATTTGACAGTCAAACCAAAAATTATTATTATTTTGTTTTTGTTTTTTTAAAGTTATATTTATGGGGGTTTTGCCTTTATTTCATAAGCAGCACATGTGCTATATGTCGGCACACCACTGGGTGCCGACACCAGATATAATTTTTGATATACTTCTACTTATAGTAATTATACTTCAGAATTACTAGTGGGTGCAGGACACTATAGTTCATTTATGTAAGTGAGGATAGAAAAATAAAGTAAAGTGACATACTATACCCAAAAATTCTTCAGAGTGGACTACCAGGAAAATTGATCAAAATTTGGGACCAAAAATTATTCAGATACTTTGACCTGACCATGTTTTCCTTAAGTGTTCTTTCTTTCATTGCTAATGTGACCTTTTTACACCACAGACTGAACAAAATTAAACATTGCTTGGTAATTGGTCAATAAAGTATTGATAGTTGTGTAAATATTGACAGTTAACAGCTGTCTGAATTTTTGGTTGATTGTAATCCATTACATACCTTTCTATCAAAGTTATCTGACATTATCAAGATTAATTTGTTCTGACACAGTTTAACTCTGAGTTCTTGTCATATTACCATTTTCTAAACTGTGATAATGCAAGAAATGTTGAAGGTGTCTGAATAAATTTTGGTTTGACTATATAAAAAAGTAGTTAATATAATAAAATGTAACAATTTTATTAAAAATGGCTAAAATGACAAATTATTAGCATATAAAAATATTATTATAGAATATTACAGTAACAGAATCCACTGCATTCTTACTGCATCTCCTTAGCTGAGAAGTGGAACTATTCCGCAAACCACAAGGTGGCAGTAATGGCTTTGGTAGACACTATGCCAAAAGTAACCTTATCTCACTGTATAATTTGCATTTGAATCCAAAACAAAATGTTAGGAACCCAAGTTCAAAGCCAACTGAATGAAAGTGAAATTTTAATTGAAAAAGGAGAGAGAGAAAAAAAAATACCATTTATGTTTATATCAACTTTATACAATCTTTAGGAAACTAATGCACTGTAAAGTGTACAACCTTATGACTGTAGCCATGACTGAAAGATCTGCAGAAATCCACTCGTACCTGCTATCTCCTGCAGTCGGTCCTCATCCATGTTGGGATCAAAGTCACTGCCCAGGACGTCAGTACTCCAAGTTTCACTGACAGTCTCAGAAATGTCTCGGTCATCTGTTAGTCCCATCATGTCTCGAATCTCGAACTTACGTAGCTTATCGTCCAAATTATCCTGTGTAGTGGCTGCGTAAAGAACAACCCAGAGTAATAATCAAGCTACACCACTCTAACTGAAAATTTCTACAAGAAATCACATTTAGTTTGTTGCTGGAGATGGTGAAATACTCGAAGACATATATTCACCTTGTTCATGTTCCAGTAGCTGTAAGGCCTCTGCACCATTACTACCAGATGGCCCTGGTCCTCCTTCTGACACAGACTCCACTTCCAAGTCCAAAGAAGAAACTGAATTGGAGCGGTTAGACGGCCCTGCAGACAGACCACATTTATTCATATTTACTAACGTACTACCACTGTATTCGCTTCCTTAGTTGATGGGTTTAGCCAGCAGAACACTTACTGCAACAACAGTCAACAAAACAAAAGAGTTTTGTTGTGTGAGGAATAACTGGGTGGGTTGTGTGAGAAATAAAATAAAATAAAATAAAATAAAATAGAAAAAAAAAACTAGCAGTATTTTATATAAAGCAGTTTTGTCCATGTCTGAGTGGGTTGTGTGAGAAAAATAAAATAAAATAAAACAAAATAAAATAATAAAAAAATATTTATATAAAACAGTTTTGTCCATGTCTGGGTGGGTTGTGTGAAAATAAAATAAAAATAAAATAAAATGCAACATTTTATATAAAACAGATTTGTCCATGTCTGGGTGGGTTGTGTGAAAAATAAAATAAAATAAAAACTAACCAACCTTTGTGTGAGAAAAAAAAAATAAAATAAATAAATAAATAAATAAATAAATCAGAGAAATAAACTAAAAACCATTTATATAAAACAGTTCTGTCCATGTCTGGGTGGGTTGTGAGAGAAAAAAAATAATAAAATAAAATAAAATACTAGCAATATTTTCAATAAAAAAAAGTTTTGTCCATGTCTGGGTGGGTTGTGTAAGAAAAATAAAATAAAAGAAATAAAATAAAAGAAGAAACAAGCAATATTTTATGTAAAACAGATTTGTCCATGTCTGCGTGGGTTGTGTGAGAAAAATAAAATAAAATAAAATAAAATAAAATAAAATAAAATAATGAACAAAATATTTATATAAAACAGTTTTGTCCACGACTGGGTGGGTTGTGTGAAAAATAAAATAAAATAAAATAGCAATCTTTAATATTTCATAAAATGTCATGTGAATATGGAACAGTTTATGTACAACAGAGCCATCTCCTGGTTGTCTAATGAAAACACACCCTCAGAAATGCCCTCCAGGTTGTCACTGCAGAGTGAGAAGCGCAGCGTTTTGTCAGGTTTGCCGTGCAGTTTGGTGTCATCAACAGGGGCGTCTCCTTGTCCACCGTCTCCAAGATGCAAAGTCAGAACCTACAGACAGAAACAGCAGTCACTTACCAATATCACTTTACTTGTCAACTACAACAATTGGACCTTCACAGCATGACATGTCGACTAAAGATTCTGACCTCATTTTCAGACATCATCCCAGGTACAGTCTGCAGTGAGGTGCCCAACGAGATGACTAGCACATCCTCAGGTGTGACCTCCTGCAGAGACTCCTGGGAGCTGGCTTCAGTCTCACCCTCCTGGGCCATGTTAGATCGGCTTCGGCTGCGAGAGCCTGCTGGGTGAGGAAGAGCGGGAAAGGAGACAAACTATCAGGGTTAGAGGAACAGCAAGGCTGCTAAGTGTGTTAGTAAAAGCCTGCATGGGCACTAGCACTCACAAATGCTCAAAAACCATGACAATAACATACAAGTGAACATAAACCAAAATAGATTTTACAGATGAACATGTTTTGTTCCAGGCTGCTTAAAGACAAATTGGACCGTCCACTTGTTATAGATGTTTGCAATATTCTAAATTCTTAAAAACGGCATCATTTATTGAAACTGGAATGGATAAAGGAAAGCAAACAAATCAAATGAAGAACATGGCTAGTGTGCGATATGGTGGGAAAGGTGCAGGTAGATGAAATTTATGACACTCATAAATGGTCTTGCTTGTCTGAGCAACTACAACTACATTTATATCGCTAGGGCCAAGTAATGCAGCCCAGATGTGCTAGTAATGCAGCGAGCAGCAAAATGCATAGCAGGAACACACACAGCAGACACATGCTGCGAATGCTGGCAAATCATGGGTGAAGCGGTGAGAGGCTGGACAGGGGTGTTTGTACATGTCGGTCACGGCAGAGTGTCAGGGTTACCCACCAAATGGGGTTACTAAGGGTATATGAGCGGACAGGGCAGTGGCAGAGGGCTCCCAACACGTTATGGCTGCCAACTGTTGTCCTGATGATCATTGGCAGCAAAGCAAGAAAAAAAGGTGGAAGAGACAGAAGGGGGAAGTCAGAGAGTTGGTGAATAAGATAAACAGTGTGTAAAAGATCAGTAAATGAGTGTAAGAACAAACAGTAGGTAATTAATAGAAGACCACTAACTGGTGTCCAGTGAGTTGTGCAGAAGAGATATTAGCTCTATTCCAAATGTAAAACAGTGAACAAAATAAACAAATAGAACAACATAACCTAAGAGATAAATTGGGCACAATCACCAATTTAAAAAAAACAACAACTAAAAATCAAACAAAAAAAACGCCACTGAATTACTTAATCAAACCTTTTTAATACTGAATGAAATATTTTTGATATTTTGAAATCAACATTTGTAAATAAATAAATAAAATAACAAATAGTAGTAGCAGCAGCATTATCTTGTACTTTATATTATTATAAATTATTTATTAATATTTAATTATTATATAAAATAAATATTATATATTATTAAATATATAATAAAAATAACAACAACAATGTAATAATATATTATATAATATTATAATATAATATAACAAAAATAATATATTTAATAATTAAGTATTATTATTATATAAATAATATATAAATTAGTAATAGTAGTAGTAATAGTAGTCGTATTATTTTACAACAATAATAGTTGTAACAATAAAATTATTACTGCCATCGGTTCTTAAATTATTGTTATTATTATTATCACATAAATAATATATAAATAAAATTATATAACAATATAATAATATATTATCTAATATACAATATGATATTATAAAATAATATATTAATAACAATATAACAATATATTTGCAAGTTATATATTATTGAATATATTATTATATTATATTTCATTAATATCTATTAAATATTTAATTATTTTTACTATAATTTTTATCATTATTATCACATAAATAATATATAAATAATTAGTAATAATTATTATTAGTAGTAGTAATAATAGTAGTGGTATTATCTTATAACAATAATAATAGTCATAATAAAATGATTACTGCCATAGTTCTTAAGTTATTATTATGATTATTATTATTATTATTATTATCATTATTTTTTTTATCATTATCACATAAATAATATATAAATAATAATAATTAGTAGTAGCAGTAATAGTAGTGATATTATCTTATAACAATAATAATAGTTGTAATAATAAAATTATTAAAGTAAAAATAAAATGATTAGTCACCCGTTCTTAAATAAAATACTATTTTTTATTTCATTATTATTAGTAGCAGTAGTAGTAGTATCTTTTATCTTATATAATTCTACATATTATATTTTTATTAACATTAGTAGTATTATTTAATAATATTATATGTACATAATACTTAATAATAGTAGTAGTAGTGGTGGTGGTGGTGGTATTATCTTATAACAATAATAATTGTACTAAAAATATTATTATAGTCATCCATTATTAAAATATTATTATTATTATTATTATTATTATGCATCCTCAACTACACAATCATATGAACAACCAGTTACTAACAACACAGATTTAGGTTTCACATCCTTAGTCCACAAAAAGCACTTTCAATATAAACATCACTGAAAGTAATGGTAGTTGCAGTTCAACAAGCGACTCAGATGTTGATTCAATACCCTTCTTGACAGACTCAGTAGGTTCATTCAGTAAAATAATTAATTCAATTTGATTCTTTTTAAACAATACATTTAAAGAGCCAGAATAAAGCATCATTAACTCTTCAATCAGATTATACTGGACTGCACTGTCTGTAATCAGAGGTTTAGTCTCCAAAGATTCTGCAGCAATCAACACGCGGTAAAGTTAATGTAAAATGAATACCAATAGGAAGTCTGTTCTTCTTGTTTGCGGGTGTGGTAGCTGGGGAGAGCTGGGGTGTGTTAGAGGGCGTGAGCTCCAGACTGTTGCTCTTTGTCGTGCGGGACTGAGGTACATTGGCTAGTAGGGTTTCCAAAGCCAGGTGGTCTTCTTCTCTGAGCTGATCTCCAGCAGTGACACTACGCACAAAGTCCACCTGAACACAAAAATGAAGTTAAAGACATTTGTATTCTTTTTTTGGGGGGGTACAAACATACCATCAAGCAATCACTCCAAGCTGATATCCTTTCTTTATGTCTTCAGGTAATTTTTTAACTCATTCCTAATCAGCGCTGATAATTAAAGCAGGTGGGCCTCATTATTCAGCTATCATCATTAGTGAATTTCAAACAGTGAGTCTAATGCAATAACAACATAGGAGTCGGGCTAATTGGCTCTGTAAATGACAGTGTGATGATGAACATCTTGCTGCTCATGCTGAGAAGAAAAACACAGGGAAATGGAGGGTTATTGGCTCTTGGCAGTGTTGGGCAGGAGGAGTTAAAGCATTAGTACTGTAAAGGTATGCAGTATGACTGTTACTGCTATATTAGCAGGACGGGTTTGGGCATGTTCTGCTGACATTTGAAAAAAGGTGAGGTAGGCAAGTCATTTTTCATTGATCTGAATCTTTTGTAAAAGTTGAGCATGGCAAAATCATGGAGATATGTTTGGATTAGAGCTGTCAAATTAATTAAAAAGTGATTATTCATGTTAAAGTAATTACATGACACTGATTAATTAAATTAACCACATATTATTATACATCAATATTACATAAAATCTCTTAAATGGAAGAAAAAAAAAAAAAATCAATGCTACGTATCTCCTATAATGTCTTTGAACTGAAACTACACAAAAAGTGGCTTTAGAAGTCAATAAATTGTTTGCTTTATGTCCATATCATTAACATAAGCCTGTCTACAGTGCACAGCAAACCATTATGCAATCAGTCTTGCGTGCTTATTCACATGCAGGTCAGCGGTCACGATTAATGCTTATTTTAGTATCACATTATATTTTCTATAATTGTACTAAGTTATACTTTAAATGGACAGTCCTAGTTTACTAAAGACATCCCACTGACATCTAAACTAAACAGACTCATTTGAACAGAGCTGTTTAGAAAATGTTCAAACTATAAACATTTCCATAAAGACTTAACCCTTCCAGCAGGAAAAGGATGTGAAACTGCAAAGGTATTCTTATAAAAGTTATGGTGCAACTTACAAAACTGCAGACCAATATTTTAGAGGGCTGTGATTTCACTGTAACCATGTGAACAGCCCGTTAAGCTCATTTGATGATGTAATCCTAAAAATCATATGAGGTTGACTTCCTTCCACACATTTCTTTTTTCACTGCATTACATACCAGAGCTAAAAGCTGATTATGAGTCATGTAAACCACCGTCCGTGTGAGGCCCTCCAATAAATTCATTGATGACATAGGTGGTGTCTCCACTGCCCTTCCACCGATGACGACGTCCAAAAAGGCAGCAACACATGTCTAAAAAAAAAAAAAAAAAAAAAGACAAAAAAGGTAACTGCAATGAGTCAATCCACAAATAGAGTGTTGGGACATGTTAATGAACCATTTAACATTCCGTGGTTATGATTTGAATAGCATGCCACCACAGTTTAATGTGTACTTTGTGCAGTATGGTAATATTCTGTATATATGGAATACTCAGATGGCATTTGCTAAAATATGATTTAACTTTTAAAATAAAGGTGTCAATGGCATATTACATTTTGTGGTCAATTTGTATTGAGAATCATGAAATTTCACTGGAGTTGGTTGGTTTCCACTACTGAAATTTTGCTATTGTTACCATACTACTTTGTAAACTGGCCAGTATGCCATACGCCAATAGCCTATGTTCATCTTGACATAACAACAAGGTGAGAAAGACAATATAGATGAGAAAGACGATCAAAAACAAAGGGACTTAATAATTCTGGGTTTGTCTCTTACCTTATCAAACTTTGATAAACTGCTTTTACGTCGAGGATCACCATCATCCGCATCAGACATGGCTAACTGCTGCAACAACTGCCCCACCTAAAACATCAGATTACAGATAGATACGATCCACACAAAATCTGGATGCCTTTCTACAACAGTGTTTTAGTGCCATTTAAACAAAAAAAAACAAAAAAAAAAATCTATTATGAAAATAAAGTCTAAATGTTTTGAGAATAAAGTCGAAATTATTAAAATAAAGTCTTAATGTTATGAAAAAGTCATAACGTTTTGAGAATAAAGTCGAAATTATGAGAATAAAGTCATAATGTTACGAAAATAAGGTTGTAATGTTTCAAGAACAAAGTCAAAATGTTTCGAGAATAAAGTTGAAATTACAAGAATAGTCAAAATTATGGAAATAAAGTCAAAATGCTGACAGAGTTGAAATTACGAGAAAGAAGTCGTAATGTTTCAAGAACAAAGTCGTAATGTTTTGATAAAAGTCGTAATGTTTTTCGAGAATAAAGTCGAAATTACGAGAATAAAGTTGTAATGTTTCGAGAATAAAGTCTCAATGTTTCAAGAATAAAGTCGAAATTACGAGAATAAAGTCATAATGTTTCGAGAAGAAAGTTGTAAGGTTTCGAGAATAAAGTCGAAATTACGAGAACAAAGTCGTAATATTTCGAGAACAAAGTTGTAATATTTTGAGAATAAAGCTGAAATTACGAAAATAGTCAAAATTATGAGAATGAAGTTAAAATTACGAGAATAAAGTCTTAATGTTTTGAGAATAAAGTTGTAATGTTTCGAGAAATTACGAGAATAAAGTCGAAATTATGAGAATAAGGAAATGTTGTGGGAATAAAGTCGAAATTACGAGAATGAGACGCAATGTTTTGAGAATAAAGTCAAAATATTTTGTGAATAAAGTCGTAATGTTTTGAGAATAAATTACGAGAATAAAATCATAAAATATTTTGACTTTATTCTTGTAATATTTCGACTTTATTCTCGAAACATTACAACTTTAATCTCGTAATCTTAGATTTTTTTTTTTTTTTTGTGAAATGTGAAATCCAAGAGCTTTCTGACCCTGCATAGGCAACAACGCAACTACCACGTTCAAGGCCCAGAAAGGTAGTAAGGACAATGTTAAAACAGTCCATGTGATAGTCCAGCAGAACCAGACGCATGCGTTGTGGTACTCATGTGAACACGCGTCGGGTGACACAGAAGATAAGTAATTGAATAAAGTTGTTTTGTCATTTACTGGTTACTCTACCTGCATGAGGTTGAAACGTGCCACCTCATTGATCGGAGCATCTGAGATGATGCCGTATTGTTCAGGGTTGACAATGGCTGGACAGATGAAGCAGGTGAGCAGCAAGTCAGTGCACATCGTCCTCACCTCCCCGACCTCTAACCTCTCCACACGTGCCAGCGTCTTATACATCTGTGACACAATCCAGCGCAGGCTCTGTGGGAAGCAATAGGTGTTCTGCTTCAGGTAGCCAATAAAAGTGTTGACCAAGGCCACCAGCTTGGCCTCGTTGGCCTCCACCGCTGCCTGAACTTTCCTGCGGTACTCATCTGTGCCTTTTTCACCAAATAGTCGCTCTTGCTGGGCCGGGGTAAAGCGCTCTATCAGTTTGGCTGGATCTGTCTCTAGATGGTCCTCGTCCTCCACCAGCAATTGCATGATGGGCTCGTGGAGGGTTGCAGTGAGGAAAAGCTTAGCTGAATACAGGCCCTCGGAGAAGAGTTTGAAGAGGATGCTGAAGGCACACGTGCCTCGCCGTAACAGACGACGAGGGTTGTCATTTTCCTTTAGCTCAAATTCCACCAAATAACGTAGCACCTAGACAAAGTAGGACAGCACAAAAGAAAAGAGTTACCTTCCTGGACCACAAAACCAGTCATAAGTAGCATGGGCGTATTTATAGCAATAACCAAAAATACATTGTATGGGTCAAAATTATACATTTTTCTTTTGCCAAAAATCATTAGGATAAGTAAAGGTCATGTTCCATGAATTCCGTGAATTTCCTACCGTAAATATAACAAAAAAAAATTTTTGATTAGTAATATGCATTGCTAAGGACTTAATTTGGGCAACTTTCTCGATTTTCTCAACACTTTGTTTTTTTGCACCCTCAGATTCCAGATTTCCAAACAGTTGTATCTCGGCCAAATATTGTCCTGTCTTAACAAACCACACATCAATGGAAAGCTTATTTATGCAGAAGATGTATAAATAAAGAAGACTTGACCCTTATGACTGGTTTTGTGGTCCAGGGTCACATATGTGGTATAAATATCTAATATCTAATCTATAGATATATAAAATGAAGTACAAAAAAATAAATATTATAATAATATACATATCTATCTTATGTACCTGCAGCAGGTAGCATTCATCCTCTTGCATGATGCAGTTGCCATAGAGTGAGGTGAAGACTGTGTGTATGACCCCCTGCGTATGTTCATGATTGAGTCTCTCTCCTGCCACCAGACAGGATGCCACCAATCGCGGGTTCTCCCTCAAGCGGCCCAAGAACTCCCCATAGATGCTCTCCTGAAAGCCCAGTGTCTTATAACCATCCACAAACTGTGTGTCCTCCAGAACCTTGGCATGCTGACAACATTCCGCAGGAGAGGCCTCCGCACTGGAAAGGAAAGAGACGCATTCAGAGAACTGGGCTGCAGAGAATCATGTGATTAAATCTGATCGAGCTGGAGGTGCACTGGAATGAACATGCAGATAAAGAAATATTTAGATACTATCTGCTGGTGGGTTACTCCAAATATTCAATACAAGTTTATAAAATCCCAACTGAATATCAAAAATTGTTGTCCTGAATGAACTTGAACTTGTTTTGAGAAGTTTCTAGCATCAAAGACTACCAGAGGTTTAATCATTTTTGGTGTGCTACAATATACTATAAAAAAAACTAATCATAGAACTAGAACAGGAGGGCCTCAGCAAAATTACAAGGCGGCCTCAAGATAACTTAAAGGGATGGTTCACCTAAAAATGAAAATTCTGTCACTGATTATTCATCATGCGACACTTAAGACTGGAGTAATGGCTGATGAAAATTCAGCTTTGCATCACTGGAATAAATTATAATTTTAAGTATATTAACATAAAAAAAAAAACAGTATTTTATATTGTAACAACATTTTGCAATATTACAGTTTTTTCTGAATATTTGTTTAAATAAATGCAGCCTTGATAAGCACAAGAAACTTTTTTTTAAAAACAAGTTCAAGATAAATTAAACAGACAGTTGACTTAAAACTGAAAATTGCATCGATTATTCACCCTTATGTCGTTACAAACCTGTAAGACCTTTGTTCATCTTCAGAACATAAATTAAGATATTTCTGATAAAATCTGAGAGCTTTCTGACTCTGCATAGAGAGCAACACAACCGACTCATTCAAGGCAGTGTTAATTTTGACAGCAAATTCTGATTTAGTGCAAGTCATAGTCTTTCGACTAAAATGCCATTTAGTTTAGTCATCTAAATTGTTTTAGTTTTAGTCGACTAAATATCATAAGATATTTAAGCGCAGTGAGTGATTTTCCTTCTTTCTTTTGTTGCTTAATTAACATCAATGCCACAGGCAATGGCAACTAAATTAGGCCGTTGCTCCTTTAAAGCCGAATGCACAGATGCAATGTACTGACACACATCTGATATTCTCCCAACTGTTTACGTTCACCTAAGACGTAATCGAGTGTTTACACGTAAAGACTTGTCAAAGCAGACAATTCAACATTATTTTGTGGTGTGTTTCTCCATTATTGCGATGCAAAAGATGTGTGGACAGAAAAACAGACCAAATTGAGTTCTCTTTTTAAAATTATGTTTGCTCTTCTCTTATTCCCAGATACTGACATTTTTGAACATTTTATGAGATGTGCAGCAAATGTATGGTAGCTTATATCCCAACAGATAGATCAATAGGCTATGCTATGTTAAATTTTAAATGTACGCATCTAATCTCCTAAACACTCAGCAGATTCATTCTGAATGAATCTGTTCCCAAATCGTCCCTCCCTAACATTTCCGGCTTATTTTTATTAGTTGACAAAAATGTCAATAGATTTTCATCATATTTTTTGTCATTCAAAACAAGTTTTATTTCATTATCGTCTCGTTTTTATCAGTTAAAAAAAATGTTGTTGATGAAAATTATGAGGAAAAAATTCGTAATTTGTCAACATTTCTTCATTTATTATCTACCACAAAGAAAGAAACTCATGACAAAAACTTCATTTCTTTAAAGTCTAGAATGAAAAAAGAAAGAATTAGTTAATCAGATGTCAGAACTTGCCAAGCCAGAACAGTCATTTGGCTCTTTCCCTAGTCTCTACCACTGAGATAATCCGCAATGTGATCTTAGTGATTCTTCCAGTTCAGTTGATCAGGTAATGAGTCATGAAAGAAAATCACGAGGAGACCCTGCTGGTTTTACTGGTCTGGAGTGCAGTCACCTGGTGAGGATGAGGCGGTCGAGGTTGATCCTTTGCTGCTTGGCGATCCAGGCTGCGCGGTAGAGCCTCTCTGCTGTCTTAAGCACCTCGTTGTTGAGCCGCTGGATGAGCTGCTTCTCTGACGCCACGTACAGCCGTTCCTGCTTCAGGTGGTGGGCCAGAGTGTGAATGTCTGGCTTCACCATCGTTCAGCTCAGCCACGGCCCTAAAGACAGACAGCAGGACAAGCAAATTAATGGAACTGCAGAAATATTTGCAACAGCATTATGTTAGCAGAGTATGATGTAAATACTAATACAAATTAAATACAAGAGATGGGTGGACTATGAGTAACAAGAGCTGAGCGCTATGATTTATATCCCATGCTACAGCAGACATCACAATCACTAGGCTATTAAAAATAATAGTTTTCATTAATAGTTTTGTGTGTTAATGTATTTTTGAGTCAAATTTCCTGCTAAATTAATTATACTGTGATTAATTACAAAATATTCTTATACACTGCCATTCAAAAATTTGAAATCAGTTTTTTAATGTTTTTTAAGAAGAATGTTTTTTCTTATGCTCATCAAGGCTGTTTATTTGTTCAAAAATAGAAAAAAAAATTTGTGCAATATTGTGAAATATTATTACAATGAAAAATAATATTTTTCTAGTATTTTGTTATTTTATTTTTTATTTTTTTATTATTATTATTAATTTTTTTATCCCCCCCCCCCACACACACACAATCCACCTAGTCATGGACAAAACTATTCTATATAAAAGATTGATATTTTTAGTTTTTTCTTTTTCTCTAATATTTTTGTACTATTTATATTTTAACGAAAAAAAAAAATCAACAATAAAAACACTGACTGATATACACGTGATTATTACGTGGTTCTGGAACACGTCACTCTGATGGGTCATTCACTGTATTATTTTAAGTTTATTCACATTATATCGACTGCACTTTATATCTCACTTATGTATTATTAGGGCCCGAGCACTGCAGTGCGAGGACCCTATTGGAATTGCTCTGTTTATTATTAGGGCCCGAAGCCCTGAAAGGGCGAAGGCCCTATTGATCCCCTAAGGATTATTAGGGCCCGAGCCCTAAAAGGGCGAAGGCCCTATTGATCCCCTAAGGATTATTATTATTATTTTTATTTTTTTATTTATTTATTTTTTTTTCGACTAAACAGGGCATTTTGGGGGCCTTAACATGCTCAAAAACTCTTGAAAATCGGCACACACATTGGAATCTGCGGTCATTAGGACGCCGCAGAGACTGGGACCCGGGCGTGGCACAGGGGCTCTACAGCGCCCCCTGGAACACCTTCCCAAAACTTGATGTATATCCCGCACATACTTGCACGTATACATATGAAACTCGGTACACATGTAGATCTCACTGAGCCGAACAAATCACGCACTCTGTGATAAGCTAATCCCAACAGGAAGTGAGCTATTCAGGGCTGTTTAAAAAGCGCATGCTCTGGAATTTGATATACTCCTCTGAGGCCTTTATTCCGACGGCCACCAAACTCGGTCAGCATGACCTCAAGACATTAAGGATGCTAAATTGCGGAGGGATTTTTGATATCTCGACGGTTCGGCCGTGGCGAGGCGACGAAATTATGGCGAGAAATGAGAAACAGGAAATGGCTAATAACTATTGCACACATTGTCTGATTCTGATGAAACTTCAGGAGTTTGTTCGTTGTATGATGCCGATCACATAGATGTGACTCTCATAAGTCAAAGTTATAGCGCCACCAACTGGCAGCAGGAAGTGTGTCGTTTTCAAAATGCTTTTAAATCAGCCTCTTAATTTTACTCAATTTGCTTCAAGCTTCATCAGAACAATGTCAAAACACGGCCGATGACAATCTGTAAAGGGGTCTTTGATACATTAAATGCTGTTGCCGTGGCAACGTGTCAAACTTTAACATTTGTTTCCTGTGCTTTTGGGCCACTTAATAAGCTTAGATTTTCATGAAACTCAACACACACATCAGTATTAATGATAGTTAGACACTCCTGACATGTTGTCAGGAGGTGACAACATGTCACCTCCTGACAACAGGAAGTGACATGTTTAACGGTGTTACGGACTCCTAGCAACATATTAAAAAGCATTAGCAAGTTTTAAATAGGCTAGCATCATGCTAGAATCATGTTAAAACATGCTAGCAACACTTAGCTAAGAGCTAAAGCATGATATTAATACAAAGACAAATTGCTGTAACTCCTGCATACAATGTCCAATCTGCCCCAAACTTAATATTCAACATGCTACAAACATAGTAAAGCATGCTAGTAACACTTAGCTAATATGTTAAAGCATGCTAATAATACAATGAAACAGGAAGTTACTGTAACTCAGGCATACAATATCCAATCTGCCCCAAACTTAACATGTTTGATAAGAGTCCTGGCCTGAACACATGCCCATGCCCATATTCAGTTATAGTCATAGCGCCACCTGCTGGCAACAGGAAGTGAGATGTTGCACTCTGTAATGAACGCAACATTTTAGAAATATCAACAAGTGTTAAATAGGGTAGCAACATGCTAGAAACATGCTATAACATGTTAGCAACACTTAGCTAAGTGCTAAAGCATGTTATTAATGCAATGAAACAGGAAGCTACTGTAACTCAGGCATGCGATGTCCAATCTGCCCCAAACTTAACAGGTTTGATAAGAGTCCTGGTCTGAACACATTTACGTAACAATATTCAGTTATAGTCATAGCGCCACCTACTGTCAACAGGAAGTGACGTTTAACACTGTGATACACTACTAACAACACACTAAAATAAGCCACTGAGTGCTAAACTTGCTAAAAACACACTCAAACATGCTAGCAACACTTACTAAGTGCTAAAGCATCTTGTTAAAGCCATGAAACAGGAAGTTGTTGCAATTCCTGCAAACAATGTCCAATCTTCCCCAAACTTCACATGTTTGATAAGAGTCCTGGCCTGAAGATATCTACATGCTCATATTCAGTTAAAGTCATAGCGCCACCTGCTGGCAACCGGAAGTGACATGTTTAACACTGTGATGGTCTATTAAAAGCACAGCAAAATATGCCATATTGTGCTAAATATGCTAGAAACACTTTCTAAGTGCTAATGCATCCTATTAATGCCATGAAACAGGAAGTTGTTGTAACTCAGCCATACAATGTCCGATCTGCCCCAAACTTCATATGTTCGATAAGAGTCCTGGCCTGAACACATCTAAAGGCCAATATTCCATGACAAATATAGCGCCACCAGCTGGCAACAGGAAATGACTTGTCTTACACCAACTCAAGCACACCATGTTCAATCTGCAACAAACTTCATATGTTTGATAAAAGCGCTGACCTGAAGACGTCTACATACCAATATTCAGTTATAGGCATAGCGCCACCAGCTGGCAGCATGAAGTTTGGCACATCTAAATGACTTTGATATATTCCTCCTAAATTTACTATGTTAAAAGCATAGTGCCCACCGTTCGCTGTTTCCCTAAAGCCACCGGTCGGCGGTGAGCCCGGGTGCGAGGGCCCGTTCATCGCTGCTTGCAGCTTTAATGGAGTTTATATTTGAGTAACATCAGCATAAGAAATTTTGTTTGATCTGGGCACAGTCCTAAAATGCATCGTCAACCAAGCGCAAATTGCATGGTCCATCTCTTTTCTTTTTATTTGCATTTGACTGTTGAAGGATACTGTCTAAAACATTTTATGTGGTCTTTGCATTGTCATTTCGTTGCATGATTTAGCAATGGATTACTGCCGTAAAATCCTTAATACTCAGTGCTGCCTTTGTTTTACCAACAGAATGATTTTAGTCAAAGATTTTGGCAGAGTTTATGACATATGTTTTGCACATAGAACAAATAAGCAGAAATGATGCATTTCATGCCTTGCTTCTGTTTATGGTGGTTTCATGAGGTAAAATGAAACGCATTGAAGCTAAATGCGTAGTTGCCATTGCTGTGTGCTGACTCTGGGTAAAAAGGTGAAGTAATTAAAAAATGCTTTACTTCAGCATGCCCTTTGGACCTTTTAAAATTCATGCAATTTTCTTGTGCTGTATGTCCGTGTTTATAGTCTCGTAAGTTCCCTTTATGAAAATTGCTCTATTCTCTCCTGTCTCAGAGGAAATAGAGCAGTCTTCCTGTTTAGGCATGATTATTTGTCTCACACAGTTGGATTTGCACTATTCAGCAGCTCTGTTTATTGACTCTATATGTAGTGATTTTACTTTCATAATAGGCTTCATTTGCTTTTATCCTACCAAGGTACAGTATGTGTAATTCTAAGATGTGCTGTCCAGCTGTTATAATGAGGGTGTACTACTGACTCCCTGTTGTGAAAATTCATACCACACTAGTTACACTACACTTCAGAAGGAACCAAACTTGCTGCTAGTGAATACTTCTGCTTATTTCCCAGAAGTATTTTTACCTCTTATTCCATGCCAATTTACTGGGGTGACTGGTATGACATTATGTCCAGACCAGATCAGGCAATGCTTAAAAATATAAACTGTTTTTACAAAAATATAAATGCAGTAAAAATTGTGAACAACTGAGAACGCAGGAAACAATCAGCCTGTTTAGCCTGAGAGCCTTAGTCAAAATAGCTTTATTTGACGTGAATGAAAATGTACAGTCTGTCATAATTTTGTATAGGCATTTGCCATGTTGAGACTCTTAAACACAGTTCTGGAAAATTAGATGTGTCACTTGACTCAATACACTATGACATATTGAACAGACTGTCTTTGAAAACCTTGTTATCCTGGTCACTGCATGTGTCTGGTAGATTGTAACTTAATTTTGTCTTTAACAACAGGAAAAACACATTCATTTGACTAAAATACCTGTACTAGACAGACTTTACTTCCATCACTCACAGCCTCTGTGTTTTTAAAAAAAAAGTCTCTTATGCTCAGAGGCTGTATTTATTTGATCAAAACACAGAAAAAAAACGTTATTACATAATGGTTTCTATTTTAATATACTTTAAAATATAATTTATTCCTATAATGCAAAGTTGAATTTTCATCAGCCATTACTCCAGTCTTAAGTGTCATATGATCCTTCAGAAATCATTCTAATATTCTGATTTATTATTAAAATCAACTATGTTGTGCTGCCAAAAATTGTTTTGGAACTTCATTGATAAATAAAAAGTTACATTTTATTGTATTATTTTCTCACACAGCTCACCCAGTCATGGACCAACTGTTTTATATATAAAAAAAAAAAAAAATCTATTTCATTTTATTTTATTTTATTACCCTGCCAGGGCAACTTTCTAATTGTTTTTTTTATTTTTTTCTTCTTCTAATATATATTATATATAATATATAATATTTTTTTCTTCTTCTTTATATTTTAATGAATAAAATTAACAGTAAAACACTGACTGTTATACACATTTATTTTATTTTATTTTATTTTATTATTTTTCACACAACTCACCCAGTCATGGATAAAACTGTTTTTATATAAAAGACTGCTAGTTTATTGTTTTATTTTAAAAATATAAATGCAGCAGGGAGTAATCGGCCTGTTCAGCCTGAGAACCTTAGACAAAATAGCTTTTTTTGACGTTAATAAAAATGTACAGTCTGTACAGAGATCGCACTAGACTTTAACATTGTTAAAATTAACATCATTTTGACTGACGGGGTCGTAAAAATTCTGTCATAATATATTATTACCTGTCATTTTAAATTTCATATTTGAATTTGAATAACACATTTAATTGCTTTTATTTTTGTTCACATTTTCATTTTTAATCATGAACCTACAGGACGACACCGTAGTGTTTAAAAACAACAAAATACGCTGGGTAAAAAAAAAAATAGATTTCTCAATTTTTTAATACATTCTCATTTTTATGAACCAATATCGATTCTTAAATCACAATCACTCTTTTGGTCTATGCTGTTTTCAATAAATAGCAATAGGCTAGGCTTTGTGTTACTTCTGATATGAAAAAGTCTCAGATTTCAAATTCTGTTTATTTTAACTAGGACATTTAAGCAATAAATACCGTTTTGGCGCTCTTTATTGTGGCGTGATGCATCAGTGTAGCTTTTGTGTTCTCGTCTGTGCGTAATCACATGCATAGGGAAACATTCGTGACAGTCTCGTTTTTGTTCTGGGTCCCCTGCTCTGCTGCCAGACTGGAGTGCACTCGCCACCAAATGGACAGGGGTGGGACTGCAGCTACAATCTACAATAGATCACCTTCAGTGTAATATGTCAAAATGATGGATGGCCTTCAAATTTTTCCGTCACTGATCAAAAATTTGGTTAACGCGACCTTAAGTCTGTCATAACACTCAATGAAGGAGTCAGTGTCTCACTTCATTAAGACTTGTTTGACTATTGAAATCTCCTACTATTGAATGATTCAATGGCATACTTTTTTTTTTAAAAAGGGCAGTTGTCGCCACCTCCTGGCGGAAGAGGAAAAACGTTATAATACGTACAAGTGTTGTACACAAGATACGTTCGTTTTGATCGCTACTGTAATTGTTTATACCCAAACTATAAACTTTTATCCCAGTACTTCTATTATTTAAATGTCTGTAAGAAATAATGATGTGGTTGAAAAGCGTTTGTGTTGCTCTTTCTGCGTTCACATTTACCCTGACCCTCTGATTCATTAACATGGGCAGTGACAAAACGTGTTTCTCACGCTGCACTGACACTCGCGATGTCAAACAGTTGTAATAGACATAGTTAAATTGTTGTCATTCAGGAATAAGATTTTAAGGATTCATCATGCAGCTCTAACGTAAACACTGCAAAATGTTTTGCGAGGATATCGCAATCTTTTATATAAAACAGTTTTACCCATGACTGGGTGAGTTGTGTGAAAAATAAAATAATAAAATAAAATAAAATAAAAACAGAATTTTAAACGGGATTTATATATAAAAAAAAACTTTAATACAGTAGTATATAAATATACCCAGTATATAAATAGCTAGCATTTAAAATAAAATAAAATAAAATTACATTAAAAATAAATTAAAAATAAAATGAAATAAAATAGCAATCTTTAATATGAAACAGTTTTTGTCCATGACTGGGCGGATTGTGAAATAAAAATTAAATAGCTAGCATATAAATAATACTTAAATAATACACTGATGTTAATCAGCAGCAGCATACTGAACAGATCGAAGCATGCAGTGGCTAGATTCTCTCTCTCCCTCTCTTTTATATATATGAAGAGTTTCGTTGCAAAACGAGATATATCCATTTTGAGAAATGTTGGTTATTTGACATTATTATTTAAGACATCAACAGTCAAGTTCATTCACAATTTTTGTACATTAAATTATTACTTGAGCTCAGTGAAGGCCAGGGACACAATATTTTTCAAATCCAGGATATTTTTTATTTAATTTTATGTCCATAAATAGTTCATAAATAAGTCAAAAACCATGCCAAAATGCAACATATTTATCTTAACATTGTCAAACATCTTAAATTGGTTAAAAAAACAATACATCATAAATATATGGAATAGTATATACAAAGATTGATTAATAATAATAAGATTCTGAGTTAGTTTTGGCCAGAACATACACAACATAACATAACTTTTTTTTTTTTTTTTTGCAAAACGCTATAAACGTAGCCTACGTGACTGACAGCTCGCCTACAGTATAAACAATTAAATGGTAAACGTTTTTAGTTAGCCTATTGAATCCTCTTTTTAAAAATATATGTTTTTTGTTTTGATATTATCGTTAAATCAATGAGCAAACTCGGAGCACTTCACCGGCATTGACTCTCTTCCCAGGGGATGCTGCGCTCGCGTGATCCTGACGTCTGTCCTAACCACCGCAGCATTTTGATTTTAGCTTATTTCGCTGTCCAGCTCAGTCCTCTTTGCTCATCCGATATTTCCTATTTCTTGTTTGTATTTTCGCGCTCTTGTCGTCGTTGATTGGACCCGCAAACCGAAGCGTACAGTATCTGCGCGCTGCTGCCAATAGGTATCTAAAACGTCACCCGTAGTGTAGTGTTCATGTGAAATATAGGACGGAGGGGACAAACGACCCAGAGCGTCTCTGACATGATTTGCATGATTGGCTCATGCTTCACCGGCCAAACTGGCTGGTAAGTTTTTATCAATACCCGCCAAAATGATTTTTAACCCGCATTTGGCGGGTTGGCGGGTGTTAATTTCGAACCCTGGTTATATCGCACTTTGTAAAGAAACTGGTCTGGCGGATATCGCGTTTTGTGAAAAAATACATTTTATAGTAGGCCTAAAATGTACATTCTTAAATTGTATTAATGGCAGCAATTCACACATAGATTAAGGTACATCTGAACAGTGATTTCCAATAATAAAATCCAAATGTCAAAAAATGGCGTTTATCGCGTTGTGCAACCAAACTCTTCATATATATATGTATATATATATATATATTAGTGTTGTCAAAAGACCCGGTACTTCGGTACCAAGTCGGTACTAAAAAAAATTAAATGTTACGGTACCAGGTTTTCTTAAGTACCGGTGGTACCGAGCACCCGGTCAACCCGGTTCTTACTGCGCTATACGAAAAGTGCGCACTGCGCAGTTGCGTCTTCTTCATAAAAGCACAGAGACATGGCGACCGGCGGCGCTGCTGATGGGGCTGCTCTTAATCCGCTTGTTGAAAAGAAAGGAGGAAGGAGCCACGTGTAGAAATATTTTGTATTTGCGACTGATGACAAGGGCAACATCATAGATCATCAGAAACCCACTTGCAAACGGTGTCATCGAAGTTCTCTCTCAAAAGGAGGAAAGACATCGAACTTAATAAAACACCTCAAAGACCGACACCCAGATTTAATGAAAGTTCAAGCAGGTAAGTTTTAATTTAATTCTATATTTAGAACTTCTGTTATAAAAATTATACCTTAGATAAACATCGCCATTTGCTTAGTTAATCGTTAGCATAAGCGCGGCTAATGCTAACGCGAGTATTAGAATAAACTTCTTTATTAAGTGTTTAATGCTCCTATAGCGTTTATTAAAAAAAAACAGGACATGATAGTGTACTATTTTTACACACCTGAGGCTTTTAAATGACCCGTGTAGCTAAAATATGTGTGTTAGAGAACAAATGTATGGTTAATATTTATAGCCTTAAAATCGGTCAACAGAAAAGCTGTACTAGGCTATGAAATATAGTTCGCGCAGTTTGATTAAATCAAAGTACAGTCAAATACAGTCCTGTATAGTTTGGTAAAAGATACTATTCATTAACATGACTTAATATATTATCTAACATCAAGTTACAGTGAGTGAACATTAATTAATGTGTGTGAATGTTGTTTTATACAAACATTTGATCGTTCATGTTTGTTCATTGTGCGTGAAATAATGTCAACAGATACAACTTTTAATTTAAAATAAATTATTAATACATTTTTGAAATTAAGAAGAATAATTGCTATGTAACACTTGTTTATTTAGTCATGTTAAATGGAATCTTTTTGTAAAGTGTTTTTAATACTACAGTTTCCGTCTGTGTAACATTGATATCTTACACTCAATATAAGTAATCTTATCTAACTTTGTTATAAAAAGCTGAGGTTTGTTATTTACTGAAAAGTTATATATAAAGTTCTGTTTAGCTGGTGTCAATCTAATATTGCATTTAGTTAGACTCAGCCCATTGTTTTACTGAAGTATATTATATTTTCCTTTTACAGCTGCAGGCTGAAGAAGACCACGAACCAAACTCCTAAGCAGACAACGGTTCCAGATGCTTTTCAGCAGCAGAAGTACGACAAAAACTCACCTGAGGCAAGAAAACTGAACCGAGCTGTTGCTGAATTCACATGTATGGATTAAGTGCCAGTTTACACAGTGAAAAATGGGGATTCCAGCAAATGCTTCATCACCTCAGCTCAAAATACCAGCTTCCAAGTCAAAACTTTGTTTTATTTTTGTTTGTTATAAATAAAAATAGTGTGTTGTTCAATTCATGTTTTTGTGTTTTGATTTGGTACCGAAATTGGTACCGAGAACCGTGGATTTTCACTGGTATTGGTACCGAATACTGAAATTTTGGTACCGTGACAACACTAATATATATATATATATATATATATATATATATATATATATATATACACACACACACACACACACAGATGGCATAAACTTCAGAGAGTGTGAACAATAAAAAAAATCTTCAGCTTCGTTGAGAAACACTGTGCAAGTGTGCATATTGCAGCTATAACTCAATTACAAAGCCTGGACTACCGTGACCTGACAGACACTTTATGCTTCATGAATGGCTAAAAAAAATAATATGCAAATCACATTAGCTGCCTTCGCTTTCTCACATAAAGGAGGGATATAGACAAACAGAAAACACCCACACAACACCCATTTACTCCTACTCCCACTCTCTCTCTCTCTCTCTCTCTCTCTCTCTCACACTCACACACACACACACACACACTCTTGCATTTGTGGTTTACGGGGACTCTCCACAGGCGTAATGGTTTTTATACTGCACAAACCGTATTTTCTATCGCCCTACACCTACCCTATACCTAAACCTAGCCCTCACAGGAGACTGTGCACACTTTTTGAATTTCATAAAACACTGTTTAGTATGTTTTTTAAGCCTTTTGTTTTACGGGGACACAGGAAGTGTCCTCATAAACCATGTTTACGTTGTAGTACCCATGTCATTATACACATTTGTGTCCTCATAAACCATATATACCAGAACACACACACACACAAACACACACACAAAGTATTAATGTGCACATGCAAACTAGAGAAAATGCAGAAAATTCGAATAATTTCTTGGACCGTTCCTCAGGCACAAAGAGGTCTTTGTAAAGCACAGTTACACAGGAGAATGTGGGCCGAAGAGCAGCCCAGAGACTCCCTTGATGGAGCCCGGGCCCCCTGCGCATCTGTGCAGCAGCCCACAAACGCAGAGCGGAATCAGTACATCGCGGAGGCCTCTTGTACCACTCACTCCTGAATCAGCTCAACCTCTTGTCATCCTGCCAAATAAAGCACATCACTGTGCTCACTGTGTTTTGCGGTTGAATGCCATGGTATGTGAAGATTTAGCCTTGGGGGCAGAGGAAAAGGCCACCTATTCACTCACTTTCTTTCTCTATTCTGAGACATTTAAGGCAGTTGTAATGGCTTTCATACTTTATGTGTCAATAAGCTTATAAATACTGCAGGGGATGAGCTAGGTCACACTGAGTAAGCATTAAAAATGCTTACAAAAGAAAAACCTATGAAATAAATCAAATTACTAGGGCTACTTTTCTATACTTAGTTGGCCATATGGTACCACATTTATGTACACTACCATTCAAAGGTTTGGGACAAAAAAAAATCTTACTTCTTTGGCATTTTTTGGCAAGATTTTTTTCTTTTATAATTTTATAATTGTAACATATTAAACTGCAACAATATTTTGCAATATTACTGTTTTTACTGTATTTTTCAATAAATAAATGCAGCCTTTGCAGAGATGCAGAGATTTTAAAAATAAATTAAAATAAAATAAAATAAAATAAATATTACATGGTTAAATGCCCATTTTTGGCAAGATTTTTGCTTTAATAATTTTATAATTGTAAGATATTAAATAAATTGTAATAAAATTTTGCAATATTACTGTTTTTAATTAGGGCTGGGCGATATGGACTAAAAAAAAATCTCTGTAACTGTTTTAATAGCAGTTGATATCGATATTTATCACGATAAATGTCAAATCTTTATTTTTTTTTACGTTTAAAGTCAGATTTTTGCTCCAAAGTGAAAGTTGAAAGTTTTTGTTCATTATCAATCAGTAACATCTGTAAAAATTGTAGCAACCTGAGCTTTATGTGGTTAAATTTATTCTGACCCAGTTTTATTTATTTATTTATTTATTTATTTTTTAAATTAAGCATTAGTCTCCCATAGTAGAAAACATACATTTTAGATCATGATAAACACAGTTAAAACCACACATAATGGTACATCAATACTATGGTAAAAATGTAACTACATGGTTTTATAAGTAGCCTATTTGTATGGAAAACGGTAGTCTAAATGCACATATCTTAAATCACAAATACATACATACTATAATTATATACCATTATTCCAGTAATAAAATTCAGTGTGAATACCCCACATTGCTGCCACAATATCATAGTGCAGTGAGTGTTACTACAGTAAATCCATGGTAAAAGATGCCGATGTGTAGATTGAAAAGCCTTCTGACTGTCTGCACACAGCTTTAAACTAGTTTGAATCACAGAGTCATTTGTGCTCATCACTGAATTCAAGTGTTTCACACTGGATCTCACAGCGCTGTTTTGTGCTCGCGTGACAGAGCCGTTCACATATCACGTCTTTTGTGCGCTCAAGTTCGGTACTTCAAATGTAGGCGTGTGGCAGCTGTGCTCATAACGGAAGTGACGCGCATACGGTACGATGCACTCGGTTTTTCCTGGCATGTCCGCGCTGCATCAAGATAATAAATGCATCTTTTCTAGTGAGCTCGAAGTTTGCCGAGTTTGAACTTTAGTCCGAGCGGATAAGCGGTCCGTGTGGCGCAATTCAAATCAGTCGCACTGTTTTAGGAAAATTATATCGCGATAATTTTCGTTACTGTTTTTCTTCCACTGCCTAATTTCTGGGATGGGAAATTGAAGGAGCTGAGAATATTTTCTATAGCACAGATGTCCCATCTCAATGATCAAAGATAAACAGAACATCAATAGATCTATAAAAAAGCGTTTCATCTTATACAATCTAAAAAAAATGCTGGGTTAAATATGGACAAACCCAGTGACTGTGTTGTTTTGACCCAGCAGTTGGGTTAAATGTTTAACCCAACCTTCTGGGTAGTTTTATTTAACTCAACTATAGCTTAAAATGAATCAGTTGTAAATTAAGAATCAGACACATAGTTACCACAGGCATCAGCAATAATCAAAAGATGAACATTAATTAATAAGCAATTTAATTAATTAAAACTACTCAACCCAACTGCTGGGTCAAAACAACTGGGTTTGTTCATATTTGGCCCAGCATTTTTAGAGTGTACAAAAAGACAGGCTGAGTTATTAGGCAGCAGTATTGTTTCTACTCTAAAACATCTCAGGGATGTTTCTCTGGTGGCAAAAGACACACTGCAATATACTGACTGCCAATATCAGCAGTGATAAATACACAAGCAACTAAAACCAACAGATCAGTCTACTTTCACTTTTTTTTTCAGCTTTCGTACTGCAGCCGATGCTGTTTTTAGCAACACTGAGAGAAAGGCACTTTCCAAAAGCATTGGGAACAGGAGGAAGGTCCTTTTTTCGGTTCCTCTATTTTGAAGAGCTGCATTTGGATTAGATCTGACAGCATTTGAGCAGGTAGAGCAGACCCACTCTGAGGGGGAAAGGAGAGAGAGATGGATGTGTGCCTAGTGTATTCTTATGCAAGAGAACAAAATGTCTTTTATTAAATATCTTCAAGCACACAGCCCAGGGGTTTTAAAGTAGGGATGTGCGGATAACATTTTTCAGAGGCCAAGCACAAGTACTAATACTTTCTTTTTGGCACTTGCTGATATGATACATGAAATTCAGTACTACTGTGTCATATTCAAGTATAATACAATGCTGTTATAGTTACTGTTTCCTTGTTATTCGCTTCCCAGAGGCTACGCGATTTTCTTCTGATGGAAATGATTGAACTCCCTTTCATTTGAATGATGAGCATGCGTGCACTGAGCAAGTCGACAGCACTCAAGTGCACACACAGGTTTCTGCTCACGCAACAGCACAGTGTGCACTAACACAGCATCTTGGTGCATTCATCGTCTAAGAGCTTTTTCTTTTCAAAACTTACATTATTACTCAACATTTACTGTATTACAAATACAGTAAAAATAGTAATATTGTGAAATTTAAAGTTTTCCATTTTAATATATTTTAAAATTTATTCTGTGATGGCAAAGCTGAATTTTCAGCAGCCATTACTCCAGTCTTCAGTGTCACATGATCCTTCAGAAACCATAATAATATGATGATTTGCTACTCAAAAAACATTTATTATTATCAGTGTTGAAAACTGTTGTGCTGTTTAAGTAAACATGAAATTTAAATTGTTATTATTTATGCAATTTTGCAATGTTTAATATAAACACTTGAATATTTTTGCGGAAATCCATTTTTTAAAAGTTTTTTTAAGAATAGAAAGAATAAAAGAAAGGCATTTATTCGAAATATAAATCTTTTGAAAAATGATGAATGCCTTTCCTGTCACATACATAAAAAAAAGTATTAATTTCTTTCAAAAGACAAAATCTTTAATACAAACATTTAAAACCGTTACTTTCAAGAAAACCTGAGCTCCTGAAATATTAACATTACAAAGAGTACAAAGTTGTATTACAAAATTATAAACTCTATGCTGTATGTATTTGTTACTGCCTAAAATAAATAAATAAATAAATAAATAAATAAATAAATAAATAAATAAATATTATATATATATATATATATATATATATATATATAATAAACTATTTATAATAATATATATATATAAAATAAACTAATTCTAAATAATAAAATAATAAAAAAAAAAATACAATTGACAAGATTAACAGTCAAAGCGGTTCTTTTTAAGACCGACTGACCGGAAACACTCAGTGTGAGTTGCGTGTAACTCTCAGGTTAGGTAGGTGCCTTAACAAGGATCCGTTTTTCATTTCTTCTTCCTCTTTATATCTGGTTGAGGCAGTGCTCTCAGTGCCCTTAAAACACAGCAGTACAGAGCTGTGTGGGATATGAATCACAACTCGAATGCAGCATCAGGCACTTTCACATGTTTACAATGCACCAGACCTGACCACTCATGAGAGAATCTACCCACACTCTCCATTCAGCAGTGAATGCCATTTGACTTTGCAATGGACAGCATTGTGGATGTTCTAGTGACCGGGCAGATTAGAAATCCATAGTGGAAATAAAAATGTTTCCTGGGCATTATGAACACAAAGAGACAGCATCTGAGGAATGAGGGCAGGTAACGTGACTGGGTGGGGATGTGACGAGGAGTGGGATGCGACGAGGAGTGGGATGCTTTCTCTGTGGCCAGACATCCTAACCACATTTCCATTTACAACTACATAAATGTGCATGCAAAGAGATAAAACATATCCATACTGAAAGCCCTTTCGGAGTGTTCAGATCTGCATTTTTCTGCTTCTACTGGTATCTGACTGACCACTGAAAATCCCATAACCAAGCAGTACGTCTTTCTGAGAAATCTATTTTATTACACCAGCCAGGCATACAGGAGGGTGTGGGAGTACTGCACGGAAATGTCTCCAAACCAGGATGCATTCTGCTCTCTTCAGACAATGCGAAACAGTATCTCTGTGGTTTGCAAAAATAGTGCACCAAGCAAGTTCGAGGACCTTGGCAAAAATCCTGAGATAAAATAACAACCACATGCACAGCTTAGCATCAGTCATCTTTGAGATTTTCACAAGGAACATCTTGGGTCTAAGAAACACCTGTATATGCCAATACATAAAGGCAATATTACACCTCAGAAAAACTGACAGCTGGTGCCAGTAACCAAATGAGCAATTAAAACTCAATTTAAAAAATCAAATATGACTTCAGTCAACACACAGATGATATAAGCCTCCTGTGAATTACAGTTTCAAGCTGCTCCCAGAAACCATTATCATACGTCTCATGATATAGAGAAGTCGTTGACAGATCTGAAAAACTCGGTTAATTACATCAAAACGAGGCCAACAAATGATTCTTCAATAAAATAAACACAACAAACATTCCTCTCACCTGAGACTAAGTTTGAAGTGGGCATACACTACCAGTCAAAAGTTTTGAACAGTAAGATTTTTAATGTTTTTTTAAAGAAGTCTCTTCTGCTCACCAAGCCTGCATTTATTTGATCTGAAGTACAGCAAAAACTGTACAATTTTAAAATAATTTTACTATTAAAAATAACTGCTTTGTAATTGAATATGTTTTAAAATGTAATTTACTCCTGTGATTTCAAAGCTTAATTTTTAGCATCATTACTAGTCAATATTCATTCTAATATTCTGATTTGCAGCTCAAAAAACATTTATTATTATTATTTTGAAAAAAGCAGAGTAGAATTTTTTTTTTTTCAGTTTTCTTTGAACAGAAAGTTCAGAAGAATAGTATTTATCTGAAACAGAAATCTTTTGTAACATTATGAATGTCTTTATGATCACTTTTGACTCATTTAAAGCATCCCTGCTAAATAAAAGTATTCATTTTCTGTCATATCTATCAACAGCAAATCAGCATATTACAATGAATTCCGAAGGATCATGTGACAATGAAGACTGGAGTAATGATGCTAAAAATTCAGCTTTGAAATCACAGGAATAAATTGCATTTCAAAATATATTCAAATAGAAGACAGTTATTTTAAACAGTAAAAATATTTTAAAATTTACTGCTGTACTTCGGAACAAATAACTGCTGGCTTGGTGAGCAGAAGAGACTTCTTTAAAACACATTAAAATCTTACTGTTCAAAAACTTTTGAATGGTAGTGTACATTGAATCCCTTTCACTATTTTTTCTTTATTTTAGCATAGGAATGCTATATAAAATTCAGTTAAGGTTTTTAATTTACCATCAAGGCAGCAATAGATGCTGGAATAGATACAATCTATTACAATATTAGATTTAAATTAATTAACCAATATCAGATATTTAGTTGACCCATACTGGATATTTAACTGTGGGCTATTGCTTCCATTAATTTAACACTAGTTCAATTTAGCATTCATTTAAATGGATTGCATTATCTTACAGCACCGATTTAACCTTTTAAGAAGAAGTGTGTGTGTGTGTGTGTGTGTGTGTGTGTGTGTGTGTGTTCAGGCATAAAAAAAAAAAAAAAGACACAGTTCACCCAAAAATGAAAATTCTGTAATTTATTTACCTTGTGTAAAATATAATTTGAGAAATGTCTCAACGAAATGCCTCTTTGGAAGTCAACAGTCATCAAAATTGTCTGGTTACCAAGATTCATAAGGTCATAAAGGTTTGGAACAACATGATATGACATAAAACACTTGAAAGGTAAGGTTCATCCAAAAATTAAATTAAATTAAACTTCATTTTTGGATGAAACATGCCTTTCAGATGTTTTTTTAAACATTTTAAAAGCCAATATCAGTAATGCATTGGTTATCAGCCATGACATTAAAAAAATAATTCTTGCCATATCTGTACCTGTGAGAATTTAATATGTGGTGCATCCTTATTTAAAAAGTCATTAGAAATAAAATAAATCAGTTCTGGAACCATTGCCTCATACTAAAAATAATACACTGTGGAATCTCAGAAAAGAATGAATCACATCCTAGTATATTTACAAGCACATGATGTTCAAGACTTGCCTGTTTTCTCAGTTTCGTTAAATACCAACAGCAAGGTGCCAAGAAAAATATGCTAAGCGCCCATCTGACATTACTACATGTGTCAGCGCACTCTCTCATGCACATCAGCACACACACATACTATCAGGGGCTTCACACTTCCTAACTCCTGACCCTGCTGAAAGCACATCCTCATGCTTGACCTCAGCATCACCTCACAGCAAATTCCAGCAACAGTGTGGACACTGGCACAGTCACATGACACAAAACTGCAGTCTGTTAAAAATGCAAAACATCCATTAAATCTGAAATGGTCTGGCAGTACATAGCACCAGGATATCTGGCAGACGTAGGAGTAAACTGGCATCATAAAACTTCCTTACTGAGCTTTCACTAAACTATTCAAGCTAAAGAAGGTGTAGAGATATCATCAGAACACCACTAAAATAGTCAGTGCATCAAATAAACTCCAGTATACTACTTAGAGAACACCGCTGACCTAATGTCACAGCTTTGGCATGTGTTGAGGAGATGCCATGGGAGGAGTTTCATACCCTCGATATAAGGCTACATGAGGACGGACGAACAGTTGGGGGATGAACCAGATCAGAAAAGCAGCCCGTCCTGTGCCAGTCACACAGCTGAGTGATTAGAAAACAAGAGCGCTCGAGGATTTGGCAGACTTCTAAGAGAAACAACACCAGCTTTTCTGAGACTGTGTGTGTTTGAGCAGGAGAGCTCATATGGATCACAGTTTCCCAAATTACCCGAAGCGCATTCAAATTTATTTTGTGTTTACTCATAATTACGTCCAATCAAAGCATTCCGGTGCTGATTTAGTCTAAAACCAACGGGACTTTCAGTGCGTAACATGGTGACAAGCAAAGCTTAATGCTTTGGCTTATTTTGGATCATTTTCATAGGCGGTTAAAGTCACGATGAAACAGAAATAGCAACAAACCTTTTTTTCTGTATTGTGAGGTGCATCTGAGTTAAACAGATTATCAAAATAAATATATATGTAGGGCGGGGACTTGGTTCTAGTCATCAGTTGTTGGTTGGACTTTCACATTTAGGCGGTGCACCAAAAATTAATGCATTATTAAAGTCGATTGTAGAAGGGTGGGGTTTAAGTGGACTATATTACTAGAGCAGCTCTGGTTATATATAATATCTGCTTAAATATAATAATTAAAATGAAACACATGCACAGATGAATAGTTCGCAATAAAATCTATAACACGCATTTACAAAATATATACAAATTTCATGCTGTACAATACATTTCATGCCGACTTTAAGTAATGTAGAAATTGGGCCGTTTTAAAAAAATAATAATAATAATAAACTCAATACTAACTTCTTGCTTACTAAATTGTTGTAATCACATTAGCATTCCTGCATTTATACTTTCTTTCCTTTTTATCCATTTCTCTTTACTATATGTGACCCTGGACCACAAAACCAGTCATAAGGGTAAATTTTTTGAAATTGAGATTAATATATCATCTGAAAGAAGCTTTCCATTTATGTATGGTTTGTCAGGATAGGACAACATTTGGCTGATATACAACTATTTGAATA
This sequence comes from Labeo catla, assembly GCA_012976165.1. Classification (NCBI taxonomy): domain Eukaryota; kingdom Metazoa; phylum Chordata; class Actinopteri; order Cypriniformes; family Cyprinidae; genus Labeo; species Labeo catla. The sequence continues at coordinate 640,098 of VONZ01000234.1, forward strand.
TCAGGAATCTGAGGGTGCAAAAAAAAAAAAAAAAAATCCAAATCAAATCATTGAGAAAAATCGACTTTAAAGTTGTCCAAATGAAGTTCTTAGCAATGCATATTACTCACCAAAAATTAAGTTTCGATATATTTACAGTAGGAAATTTACAAAATATCTTCATGGAACATGATATTTACTTAATATCCTAATGATTTTTGGCACAAAAGAAAAATCGACCATTTTGACCCAAACAATGTATTGCTGGCTATTGCTACAAATATACCCGTGCTAGACTCGTTTTGTGGTCCAGGGTCAGGTATGTGTCCTAAATTACGGATTTTTATTTGTCTAATTTTCTTTTATTTTATCATTTCAAAGAAATCACCATTCTGTAAAAATGTGCTAACTAAACCTACCTTTAGGGATAGTTAGGTTACTTATGAAATGAAAATAAGCGACCAGTATGCATACCCTTGAATTTACAGATTTGCGGCGAAGTCTTAAATACTGTATACATGGCTACGCATTTGACATCTATCACAGAAATGAACTTTTCCCGCATATTTCGATCACTGTGGGAAATGTCTGACGTCAATCGCCTAAGAGCCCTTAGTATACATAGTGATTACCAAAACAAAATCGGCTGTAAAACCTAGTGTTTGTTAAAGGAAATCATACAAAGCACTTCAGCCCTTAAACTGTCAAATAACACACTGTAGCTGGCATTATCACACTAGCATGACTGTCAATGAGAAGTGCATGACAATAACAAAAGCTGCAAGAGTCGGTGTGTCAGTGAGCAGCATCGAAAAATCATCGTGTTTTATAGCCCAACAATAAATGAAATACCTAGCTTTGTAGCGTACTGAAATCAACATTCAGCGAACAATACGACAAGAAAACGAAATATGTTCCTAAAAGCTTAGTTTGGCAACAAACGAGCTTAAAAACAAAAGGTGACAACATGACCGAGACAAGCAGGCCAACAATCAGCTAACGCTTAGTTCGCTAAAGTGTCACATTAACCAGCTCGGGCCAGCGTACAACAGACTTACCGAATAATTTGACGGCTGGGTGTGAAGTAGTGAATTCAGTCGCGACTGGTATGGGTGGGTTTTACAGTTTAGTTGTCGTTTCAGTCCTCTAAAGGTCCTAGCTGCGAATGAAAGAGATAAAAAAAGCCCTCCGTCGTGAGATTTTCTCCTCCCTTTAGCAACAGCCACAGCGCACAGCTGTCATCAAACGGGGACGCGTGCCACGCGCATGCGCAATTCAAACCTGCGCAGATCTTTTTTTATTGACAGAATATATTACAAAATTTGCCACAAACATGCAATTCGCAACAAATGTAAAAAGTAAAGAGTACACAATAACCTATATATATAAATAAACACAACCTGCGTAGACCTGAATGCGTTTATTGTTGATGAGGGTTTTTTTGTATTTACGATTTGTTTTCTATATTTAGATCACTGTTTTCTTTCAACATTATATTTATATTTAACGTAATATTAAAAATGTAAATATTACCTACGTTACTTTCACTGGAACGCTTGAAATTGGCAGAATCATTACATTGTTTGACCAGCAGGTGTCGCTACCAGTATATGTTATGATTGTATAATCCTAAATATGCTTTTTTTATGAAAAACTGTCGAGAATGCGTTGTGGAAAGTTTAGTTGTACTCTCAGTTTTGGATTATAAATCTATCAGATATGACTGCCTTTCTGTTTATGTTACAATAATAATATTATATTTGCATTCTTAATCTTAAATAAGGCAAAGGCGTGTACATGTGGCAAAAGATACGTCAAGGAAAAGGAAAACATCTGGCCCTTTTATAATAGATCAATGTTTTATTATGCAGCAACCGGAATATGTATAACAGTATGTGGCTTTTATATATATATAGTTCTGTCGTTTTTGTTTTTGTTTTGTTTTTAAGTGTGTTTTGGTGTGTTTTTAACCAGTTATGTGGACTCACCTCTGTACTGTGTCTGCAATTATAAGAACTGTTGAAATTAATTTGATGTTCTATGAAAACAGTTAATAGTTATATATAGAAGCTTTGTAATTGAAATGGATCATTTTTAAAAACCTCTAGTGGAACTGTAAGCAAATGTATACAAATAAAATACAATACAAATGAGTGAAATTGTAGCATTCATTTCTTTATTACGGACAATTTAATTGCATATATAATAAATAATATCATATGTCATGACAAAAAAAAATTAGATTTTTTTTTTTAGAAAATCACCTTTTTGATTAAATCTTTAAAATCATAAATACAATAACCAAAATAAACCAACTACAAAATCACTATATATATATATATATATATATATATATATATATATATATAATACAGATGGACAGAACAAATTAAAATACAGATTATTATTCTGTAAAATATATTTTTTGTGATATTTATATTTATTCAATAACAAAAATAATTTTGTGCAATACGATTGTGAAATGATAGCACCTAGGTGATAAAACTATAAACAGATTGAGAGAGTTTAAATTAATTTGTACTTCATCTTACTATGTCTCAGCATCATACACACTATTTACCTCCTTGGTAGCTTTTTTTTTCTCTGAGAGTCATTTTGTAGAATTTTTTTAGTGGTCTCCAGTAGTTCCACTGACAAACAACACAGAAGATAACACTTCTGCTCCTCAGCTCTCTTTGCAGCTGTTCATATTGAACAGTCTCATCTTGCAGTCTTTATCGTTGATTCTGAAAGTACAGCATGATGCCGGTTCCTCCCCTGATGTTAGTTTTCCAACTAATAAAAGTGTGTGTTTGCATGGCAGACCTCATTAGCATGTTGGCTTACCAATGCGAGTCCTGCTTCGCAAAGCCTTCTTGCCTTTCTGTGCAGGAGGTAGAGCAGGAGGCAGCGGCCCAGGAGGATGACTTACCGCCTCGTCTCTCCTCAGCAACATCTGAGCGCCGTTGCTGGTGACGCTGCCATTCTCAGCGCCCCAGCCCCCCAGCGGCTCTGAATTGGAGCGAGGCCCCAGAGACAAAGGCAGGCAAGTTTTAGGGGTGATAGTGGTCATTGTGCGGTTGAGCACTCGTCTTCTACATGTTCCCAGAGGAGGCATGCTGGGAGGCCTGTGCTTCTTGGTCTCCATGGATTCGACTGTGTGGTTTCTTGGAAGCGCAGAGGGAGTTGTGTGAGCCAGCGCTTGTATTCTCAGTAAGTTAGTTAGGCGGGTCTCCAGGGCGCAGAGCGCCTGGTCCATGTAGCTTTGCGTCTCACGGCGAAGCTGTGCGAGATCCTCTCTCAAATCCTTCTTTAATGACTCCAAGTTCAACAATATCTCCTCCAACAATGCTACACATAACTCTTCTCCTCTTTCATTCGTATTTCCTCCATTTTGTGTCATTTGCTCTTCCTCAGTCTCTTTTTGGGCTGCGTTCTCCTCAGATGAGCTGATCTCAGCTGTTGGTGCAGATTCTTCTAGTTCTTTCTTGTTCTTCTCTAGTTCCTTGGTGATTTGGTTTACAACATCCAGTATGCCCATGCGCTGACCATCCAAACCGGCCTGCGTCCTGATCTGACTCCTCACCAAAGAGAAGACTGAATGGACTCTAACCTTCTTTTCTTTTTCTGGAACTGCTTCAGCTGTTTCATTCTTCTTCTCCATTTCTTCATGAACAGCATGTTCCTCAGCTTCAACCTGCATGTTTATTTCCTCCTTCTCTCTGTCATCTCTGCTTCTCCTCTTTTGCAACCACTTCTCCAGGATGGCTCGGTTTTCTGCTGTCTCCTTATTCATAGTGCTCAGCTCTAATTGTTCTCTTTTCTTCACTTGTCTCCTCTCCTCATGCTTGTTTTATAATCTTTTTATAGCTTGTCTCATGGTTTATTATCTCTGTGTTTCTTTGTTCTCCTCTGATCTCTCTTATGACTTGTGTTGAGATCATGGCGCGCTAAGAGAGACCAACAGCGCTGTATTTCCCTCAAGAACTGTAGCTGTCCAATCAGCGTTGGCTACAGACTGTCACTCACTGTTCTCTGGGGAAACTTACCTCATGTGCATCAACACCTTTCCCCTAAACGCTCACATATGCTCATTTAAATTTCTGCTATTGCCGTCTACTGCATGTGTAAGGTGAAATACCTGCTCTCAATAGGCTTGGACTTCTGAGAACATTTACAACAGGCAACAATTCACAATAACAGTAGCACTATCTATCTATCTTAAAACGAAACACTTGTTGTATTCCTGTGGCTTTGGATAAAAGTGTCTGCTAAATGAGTAAATGTAAATGCAAATAATTATATATAAGTTACATCACACCTGATATAACTGTCTTGAGTATCAATTGTTCTCAGCGTCATCTGAAACACTGTTAATGAAGCCCCAGTGGGTTAAAAGCATCTAGTAAACTATTCAAAATGGGGGAGTGGAGCTGCAACAGTAAACCTGATGTTTACTATTAAGATGCATTTTCTAGCTGGAAGGGGAGTGACGGGGGGAGTTTGAATTTAAAGCGTCAGAATGACACTGCAGTTCTTTAGAATCATTTACATTAATTGTTACCATATTTACATGAACGTTATAATAACTTGATACATCAATAATTAATTACCGTTCTAATTTAATTGTATTACACATTCAAATAGAAATGCAAACTCTTTTTAAATAAAAATAAACTACTGAAATTAAAATATAGTTATAGGAGTAAAGTTATAGTTATTATGCAAAATAAAATTTCACCTCAGAGAGAAATAAACGTATATCACTGACATCAGACATCAGAGCTGGAATCGTTTGGTCTTGCATACTCACACAGAAAACTACAAGCGCAACTCAACCAGCCAATAGGGTTGAAGGAACCGTGTGCCTCCTCTTTTGCATGTAGACAAACAACCTCACAAACAATCAAAAAAATAGATGATGTCTAGATGTTTAGATGAACATATAGAGATCTGAAGATCAATTATTTCAGGTTATTGTTTTGACTGGTTTTGTATTTTTAGAGTTTATTTACATAGACGTATATTAAGTTTACATGATCTTCCTCCTTATCAACATACTGCAGATATTATAAATCCATGATAATTATATATTAAACTATATTATTAAACTAAAATGCTATATTATATGTTATAATTGTATACTATATAGCATATTAAAAATAGTTAATATATCAGCAGTAGAGCATCTTGATTGCAGCTCTCCTCCTCTCGGAAACGCCGGTGGGCGGAGTCTCACATACTACAAATTCACATCTGCAGCATCTGCACTTACCTCTCCTCAATTCTGCCACTGACCAAGAAGAAGCTACCTTTAAAAACCACTAAAACATGGTAAGAGACTTGATTAAGACCATTTAAGATGCCTTTGATTTGCAAACTGACTGAGGACAACTTATTTAAACATGCTTACATTTGTTGTTACTTCTTCTGTAGACATCCTACACTGACAAAGGTGAAAAGGTAGGTTATCATTTTAAATAATATACTAATATATTTCTTCTAATATGCCACCTGCATTTTAAACTTTTCTGGTGATTCTTATTCAAACTTGTAGGCAACATCATAGTCTCTAAATTTTTTCTGCTACAAAATTAAAAAAAAAAAAAATTGCTATTTTTGGGATAGAAAATATGCAACAGAAAGCTTAAGTATATCACGGTTATTGCTGTAATTGTTTTTATATGTCAACAGCACGAGCAGGGCAGGTTTGTCTGCTTTGACCACATCACCTTCTGGGTTGGAAATGCCAAACAGGTAACTATTTAAAAAACATATTTAAATATTTTGTTTGTTTCTGAATATTAGAGGAGGTGTCCTGTAGGGAGATGCTATTGGCTCTTTTCAGGGGTGGGAGAAATAACCATGCAGCTGCAGAAACCACCATCCTCCACTCACTAATCTGTTCCATATTGAGACTTTTTGGGCACTTGTTAGATCTCACCAGTAGATGGTACCATTATCATATTATATATGTAAACAAAGTTAGACAAGTCTGCATAGTTTACGTGATTGTTCTAAATGTTAAAAATACAGACACAGATAATGGATTTTGTCGATTCTCCTTGTTTTTTTGTTTTGTTTTTTTTTGTTTTTTTCTCTGTGATGTTATGCAATTCAGGCAGCATCGTATTACTGTGACAAACTGGGTTTTGAGCCCCTGGCGTATCGTGGGCTCGAGACAGGCAGTCGTGATGTTGTGTCTCATGCGGTGAAACAGGGCAAGGTGAGAGTCACATTGAGTCATTATGTCTGTCCATCCTTTTCATTCCTTCAACATTCAATGCTTTCTGTAGAAGCCTCGCTACTTTAATCTGCTTCTGTTTTCTGTTTCCTGTAGATTATTTATGTCTTCACCTCTGCCTTGAATCCTGGTAATAAAGGTAAAACTTATAAATGAGTATTGGAGATTTTTGATATCTGGTTGACTTTAAAATCACATTCCATACTGCATAATCTGTCCTTTTCTTTAAACAGAGATGGGAGATCACCTGGTAAAACATGGTGATGGTGTTAAAGATGTAGCTTTCACTGTGGAGAACTGTGACTTCCTGGTAGAGGTAAATACTGATGGTTTCCTCTCATGTTTTATTTCTTAAAAGCACTTTATGGGGATCATTTGCAATATTCACTTATTGCTTTATTAATTTTGCCCGCAGAAAGCGAGAGACCGAGGTGCTGTCATCATTAAAGAGCCTCATGTTGTGGAGGATAAGTTTGGCAGGGTGAAACTGGCAGTTCTGCAGACAGTATGTATAATGTCATAATTATTTTAAAATTAATTACCAGTTCTATTCAACAAGAATGTATTAAATTAATCAAACATTACAGTAGGCATTAAAGATGTTCTTTTGAACTCCAAGAATCCTGAAAAAGTAGGATATAAAAAAGTTTTGTTTATCGAGCACAAGATCATCATGTTAGAATAGTTTATGGGCAATGCGCTACGGGTATCCTGTGTTTGACCCCTATCTCTCTCCCACTTCACTTCCTGACAGTTCTGATCTGTCCTGTCGTAATAAAGGCAAAAATGCCGAAAAATAAATCTTAAAAAAATAAATAAATAAATAAATAAATTCTGAAGGATCATGTGACATGGAAGAATGGCATAATGGCTGCTGAAAATTCAGCTTTGCAATCACAGAAAATGTTAAAAATGTTACCGACCCCATACTTTTACAAGGTTAGTATGTTTGTGTGTGTGTGTGTATATATTTTGTCATACTCTCTCTGATTTCTCTTTCCTTATTGTTTTAGTATGGTGATACCACTCATACATTTGTAGAGCGGACAGGATATAATGGACTTTTCCTCCCTGGATTCCATGCTCCTCTCTTCTGTGACCCTTTCTTGGCAAAACTGTGAGTGTAGTATTCAGATTGTATGATAACATATAAACGTGACCCAGGACCACAAAACCAGTCATAAGGGTCAATTTTTTGAAATTGAGTTTTATATGCCATCTGAAAGCTGAATGAAAAAGCTTTTCATTGATGTATGGTTTGTTAGGATAGGACAATATTCGGCCGAGATACAACTATTTAAATATCTGGAATCTGAAGGTGCAAAAAAAAAAAATCAAAATATTGAGAAAATGGCCTTTAAAGTTGTCCAAATAAAGTTCTTAGCAATGCATATTACTTATGAAAAACTAAGTTTTGATATATTTATGGTAGGAAATGTACAAAATATCTTCATGGAACATGATCTTTTCTTTATGTCCTAATGACTTTGGCATAAAAGAAAAATCGATAATTTTGACCCAAACTGTGTGTTGTTGGCTATTGCTACAAATATCTCAGATCATACATGAATTGTTTTCTATCAGTGTAATTTCTTTATCTCCTAACCTGATTGTTCTTTCACAGGCCAAGTGGGAAGCTGGACTTCATTGACCATGTGGTTGGAAATCAGCCAGACAATGAGATGGTGTCAATAGTGGAGTGGTAAAAAACTGATCTAAACACATTGTTGAACTTATTCCAAAATGCGTAAACAGGCAGACAGCATCAGACTTCTATGCCAGGGTTGTTAAGTCTGAAAAGCATAAAAGAAGTCACGAGAGGTTCTTGCAAGTCTTTGGGGGGAAAACTCCCTATCCGTCCCATCCAGTCAGAATACACCGAGAACCCCTCCCCAGTGATCAGCAGTGTGTCTCCATGGTGAGGATGGAGTGAAGACAGAGGAAAGATCAGAAGAGTGTCTTAGAGAGAATAGAGAGAGATAGAGACAGCAGATGGGATGGCTGCATTTCAGTCTGTGGTAGTGGACGACTGATAATTATGCAAGAAAACACCATAGTAATTATGACTCAGCAAAATGATTTTCAAAGTCTAAGACACCATCTGGAGACAGTTAGACACAGCAGGGAGGGGAAAAGGGAGGAAAAGTGGGTGGTGAGGGATGGGAATAACAAAATTATCTAAATCAAACCCCATCCCATCATGTCTAGCTCTTGTACATATATTGAAAAAAATTGTTTTTCAGAACAATTCTTAAATCAAGAGATGTTTGCTTGAAAAGAAAAATTACTAAGTGCTAAGTCTTATTGTTTCTCTTAATTCACTGACAGATATTTTAGCTTTTTTTAAGCATAAACTCTTTTAATTTTGAATAATAATACATTATAAGATTATACAAATAAATTACTTATTTATATTTTAAGTAATTTTGCTTCTCAAGTGATTTTTTTTATTAAAACAAAGAAAAACTTTAATGACTCTAACCTCATTCATAGCTATCGCTATTAATTTTACAGATGATCACTTGTCACTTGTATTTTTGCCAGTGCTTTTTACATCAGGATCACTGTGTTAAATCATCCTGTATGTGTTTGTGTGAAGGTATCAGAGGAACCTGCTGTTCCACAGATTCTGGTCTGTAGATGACAAGCAGTTACAGACTGAATACAGCGCGCTGCGCTCCATAGTGGTCGCCAACTATGAAGAAACTGTGAAAATGCCAATTAATGAGCCAGCTATGGGGAAGCGCAAGTCCCAGATCCAGGCACGTATTATAGACATGACATCTACTGCACTTTTCATCTACTGTATCCAATGGATGCATCTATTCATCCAACTATCTTTTCACTTTTAGGAGTATGTGGAGTACTATGGTGGTGCAGGGGTTCAGCACATCGCAATGAACACCTCTGATATCATTACAGCAGTGAGTAAACCACAGTCATAAGAGGTTTTGATAGAGAAGACAAAACTAGTAGTGTGCAAAGTTTTATGTTGTTCTTTGTGAATGCTTAAAAAGTTTCTTTCGATTTTAAATGGCTGACAAGAATTTGTTTTCAGATCCGTAATCTAAAGGAACGTGGTATGGAGTTTATGACAGTGCCTGATATTTACTACCAGCAGCTCAGGGAGAAGCTGAAGTTTTCCAAAGTCAAAATTGTTGAGGACATCAGCATATTGGAGGTAAGACAATAAATTCAAGTAATCAAAGTGTTTATCAGCTTTCTTTCAGAAGAAGGAACAAGGCAGAATCTAAATTTTGAATTTGACCTTTTAGTTTAAGTCCATGCTAATTTCTGTAGCAGGTCAGAAGCGGAATGTGAAAATAGTGTGTGGCATTGTTTTATACAGGAACTTAAAATCTTGGTGGATTATGATGACAATGGCTACCTGCTCCAGATCTTCACCAAGCCAGTACAGGACAGACCCACTGTGTTTCTGGAGGTCATCCAGAGACGCAACCATCAAGTAAGCATTTTTCAAAACTTCATGAATTGTTTCATTAAAAGCAAGCATTTATCATATGTGACCCTGGACAACAAAACCAGTCATAACGGTAAATGTTTTAAACTGAGATTTGTACAACATCTGAAAGCTGAATAAAAAAAGATTTTCCAGTAATGTATGGTTTGTTAGGATAGGACAAAGTTGGCCGAGATACTTGATCTTTACATAATATCCTAATGATTTCTGGCATAAAAGAAAAATCTATCATTTTGACCCATACAATGTATTGTTGGCTATTGCTACAAATATACTCGTGCTACTTAAGACTGGTTTTGTGGCCCAGGGTCACATATTTAAATTTGCATTTAATTGATTAAAAACTAGGCTGTTCTTCAGAAAGGTCTCCTAAATGCACAGATGTAGCATTTCTTTCTATGTAGGGAATACATAAATAATAGTGCATTCCTCTGTTGTTTTAGGGTTTTGGTGCTGGAAATTTCAAATCTCTGTTTGAGGCAATTGAAGCGGACCAGAATGCCAGAGGAAACCTCACCATCCTTACACCTAATGGCACATCAGAGAAACTCTGAGTAGACTATTCATATTCATCATAGTGAATGCATAGTAGGCCTACACATATACTGAAATATGCATAGTAAACTCTCAAATGTTTTACTAATGTTGTCATATTTTTTGACTTTCAAGCATGTGCCATTATATTTGGTAGTGTTTCTTCAACTACAGACACTTCTAACCCTGTGGACGTTTAGAAAAGAGGCCGTCTCATGAACATTTCCATCATATCTCAAATGATATATTATGTTTAACAGCATTCTGTGGTGGAAATTACATTATAACATGGTAATGGAAACTATTTTGGAATAAAATGTCTTTCTGAGGGTTATTTCATTGTTAGCATTTTATGCATCCTATATTTTCACACGTACTGTATGCAAATTTTTACCAAATTACAATGTGATTGGAAATGAAGCACAATAAAAAGATTCCTTTTATGAGAATATACGTTTTTGTTTGATTTCGTGAAACAGCACGTCTCATTTTTAAGCTCAAACGCTTCACTGACACAGATACACTAATTTTACAAAAACGTTATGAAAGAAAATATGTGTGGCGAATGTTGCGAAAATAACGCCACAACTTAAGGACACTCGTAATTTCTGGCTAAATTGTGTCTTTAAAAATCTATATAGCCTACTATAAATAAATAAAGACCAAACATGTATTTCTTCGCTAATATCTATTTCTCTGTTCCACTTTGATCGAAATATAGTATATACTTGTCTTAGTTCACGGACGAAACGCTAGGGGTTAAGTAGGCGTGCTCAGAGCCGGGGTCCTTCAACGGGGAATTAGCTCAAATGGTAGAGCGCTCGCTTAGCATGCGAGAGGTAGCGGGATCGATGCCCGCATTCTCCAATGCTTTTTTTTTTAGCTTAAAAAAAGAGAGTCAAAGAGAATCAAAATACAACGTGAAGGCTTTACAAATTTAAGCAGATTAAAAGAAGAAATAAAAAAAAAACAACCGAATTAGTATGGCGGGTGAACTAAGGCACCCTTTTCTGAAGCACTCTGTAGTCTGTACCCTAAGTATATGAATGCAAAGTCTGTTTACTCGGCGGCCATATTTGCAACGCCTCTGGGCTGCTTATACAAGACGAAGTCCTATCTTAATGAATAGGGCAATCCTGAAATCAGAAAATCCTGGAAACGGCTCGCTGAACTCGCAATTAAATGACATATTTGATATTAGCAACAAAATCTGAAATGTACGTATTTCTACATCTTTGATGAAAGTAGGAAAAATAACAAGGTAATCAAATCTCTTGTTTGCATTATTGGAACGAATGTATGTTTTTAACTAGCCTAGTCACGGCAAAGTAATATTTAGAGTGTTTGATAGTATGGAGAAATAAAAAACAAACATTTATTTGGAAAAATACATATATTTTTTATTTTCATTCATATTTTACAATAAAACTCATGAAAGCATATTTAACTTTAATCCAAGCCATCTAATAATCAACATGATGAAAATCACATTTTACCAGTGAACTTTAAATACGCCCTGAAGTTTTTGCTCTTGACGTTTTCCCATTTTACACATGCAGAATATAGAATCTGAGCTTCTTGAGATGATTGCTCATTTATCTTCATGTTAAACTGTCATTTGCCATTGTGAAAAATTACAAATGTCTGTGACAGTCAGGAATATATTACATCCTTGTGAATATATTTAAATATCCTTATTCCTAACAGACTTAAATATAGGTTCATGTCAACTGAAACTTGTTTACTGCTAATACTTTGAGTGTGTAAAACGAGTCCTTGTCTAGTTGAGAGTTCCTCTACAGTTCTCCGCAGAACACAGGCAGGGGATCTTCTCATCCTCAATAGGGAATTTGTAATCATAAGTGATCTCTTCATTTACACCAATAGGTTGCCGAGAGTAGATGACTATCTTCTTTTGAGCTTCAACAGTGATGATTTTGGCATAGCAGTTTGGCTATGGAAGAAAAACACATATATCAAACCAAGCACAAAATGTTACAAATGGAAAATAACTATATTCATAGTAAACACTAAACAACGGTTATGACTAATTACTCAACAACATACTGGTCTTACATTGCAACTGTGATTGATGAATCTTGCCAGGTTACCGCACTTGGTTGCATCAATGATAGTGTCCTGGTCAACTCGGAACAGATAACTGCTTCCAATACCCTCATTTTCATAGCGCCTTTCACGCATGTCTGCTATCACCTAAAGGTAGAATTTTAGATATAATACATAATATACAACTAGATGTGTTCACACTTGTGAACTTGCAAGAGATCATTCATTTACAGCTTGAAGAAAAGCCATCACTAAAGTTTTGATTTAGATATGACTGTTGAAAAATGTTCAATAATATATGTATGTATGTTTTTTTGTAGTGTGTATCTCACCTGCCGAATGCTCTGGCCTACATATTCAATTATCATTTCATCTGCAGCAATGGGTTCCTCTGCAAACAGCCCCCAGTCATGAATACGACTCCTGCCAAAACGCAGCTTCTTCTTTCGGAACTGTAAAGAGGGAAATATATTTGCACTCCTTGTAAAAAAATGCCAAAAATTAGTTGGCAAAATGATGCCGTTGTGGAAGATTTTACTGTTTCTGGTGGTTTTAGCATTGCTTATGCTGTGTTATGCTGTTGTTGGGACAGTTTGTCTCACCTTGAGTTGGTTGAATTTGAGGAGGTCACTGTCACAGCTGAAGGAGGACATCAGACGACGCTGTTCCGCTCTGAGTTCTGATCCTGATCTGGATGAAGGTGGAATCTGAGCTGGCGCACTCTTTCCCTGCTGAGATCAGCACATAATCTCACATTACTGTAAATTACTTTTAAAGCTGCATTAAAGGCAAAGTTCAACCAAAAATGAAAATTCTTTCATTAGAATTCTTTCCCTCATGTCACTCCAAACCTGTAAGAACTTGCTCATTTTCAGAACACAAAGATATTTTTGATGAAATCCGAGAGCTTTCTGAACCTGCATAGACAGCAACGCAACTGACACGTTCAAGACCCAGAAAGGTAGTTAAGGACATTGTTAAAATAGTCCATATGACATCAATGGTTCAACATTAATTTTATGAAGCTACGAGAATACTTTCTGTGCTCAAAGGAAACAAAAATAACAACTTTATTCGTCAATTTCTTCTCTTCTTTGTCAGTCTTCGATGTTAGTTCTGACATAGAACCCGGATTCGCTACACCGTGTTCAGAAGCATAGAAGGATGAACTTTAAAATGTCCTTCTACCTTTCTGGGCCTTGAATGTGGTAGTTGAGTTGCTGTCTATGCAGGTTTAGAAAGCTTTTGAATTTCATCACAAGTATTCTGAAGATGAACGAAGGTCTTACGGGTTTGGAACGACATGAGGATACGTAATTAATGATAGAATTTAAATTTTTGGGTCAACTATCCCAGATTCATTTTCAAAAAAACCATCTCAGTCGTGGACACCTACTTGTGTGGATGTATGAAGTTTTTATGACAGTAAGTCGAATTGCACAACACACCTGTTCATGTCTCAAAATGCAGGACATGGTAGAATAAGAGTTATATTTGTAATTCTTTAGATGTAAAATTTTTAAAGTGAAAAATTTGCATCTTCAAATCACAGAGAGAAAACCATTATGCAGTAAAATAACTGTTATTTTTAAGGTCTTAAACATACATGTTTACAAATGAATGACAAATGTAACAAATAAAAACCACTTTTTTTCCCAGTGTTACTTCATCATTATTTTTGTAGTAACACTTTACAATAAGGTGTCATTTCTTATCATTATTTAGCATATTAACTAACACAAATGAACAATGAACAATACATTTATTACAGTATTTATTTATTTGTATTTAAGTCTTTGTTAATGTTAGTTAATGAAAATAGAGTTGTTCATTGTTAGTTCATGTTAATTCACAGTGCGTTAACTAATGTTAACAAAGACAAAATGTTTAATTTTAATAATGCATTAGTAAATGCTGAAATTAACATTAACTAAGATTAATAAATGCTGTAGAAGTATTGTTCATTCTTAGTTCATGTTAACTAAAGTAGTTAACTAAGTTAACTAGTGAACCTTATTGTAAAATTTTTGTATTACTACTGCATTATAGTTTTTTCTAATATTTTGAATTATTTTTTTTTATATTTCATTCAGTTTTCGTTGTAATTTTACATTTACTAAGTTTTAGTAATCTTTTTATGGTTTTGTCATTTTTCTTAGTTTCAGTCATTTTAGTACTTCAGCTTATTTCAAGTAGCTGCCAAGGCAACATTTATAATTTTTTTTTTTTAATTCTTCATCTCTTTATCTTAAATTTTATTATTAATTACCAAAAACATTTTTTAAGCTGTTAGCTAACCATAACGACACAATTTCTTTCTCACCTGATTATCTACAATAAACTCTTCTGAAGCAGAAAGTTCGTCCCTGAGATATCGCAGTTTTTCCCTCTTGCTGATGAAGTAATAACCCTCACTGCGTGCACAACCTGTCACATGATTCCTGATCCCATCCCGCCACCTTCTTGGCCTGTCGTCAGGATTGCTGGTTGGTGCAACAGAGTCAAGGAACAAACAACAGAGCAATATGCATTTGGAAAATAGGTCTATTTTAAAACATTTGTCCACTGGATACAAAATACATTACCAAGTAATTTGTCTATGACGTGATTTATGTGTTTAAGGATATGAGGATGTGGGACCCAGCGCGTGCTGTTCAACCAATCACATTCTTTATCCTCCACAACAAGCCTCTCATAGGTGGCCTTCAGGTGCTTGATCTCCTCCTCATTCACTCCTTTAGTCCACACAGCATGGAGGACCAACTTCTCTCTTCTCTCAGAACGTGGAGAGAACATGAGGCGACGTGTGGATGATGATTCTCTCCATCTTCTCCACACAAAAGAAGACTCCTGAAGCCTTTGATTCTCATTCTGTGGATGTTTGTCCTCTAGCAAACGTGTCTCTATGTGGGCTTCTGGTGGTGGATGTTCAGTCCTAATATCCGAGACACAATCCAAAACCTGATTTGAAGAAGATTTTGTTGTCACATTGTTCACTTGTAAGGATGAATGATTATTTATATTGGTGTATTGTCTTGTCCGTTGTAATTCAATCATTCGTCTTCTCATTTTAAGCCGCTCTCGTCGTCTTTTCAAACGTGCTGTGTCCAAACAAGCTGTTCGACGTAAGGGGACATGATGGTCATGAGGTGCATGACTATTATTTATACTGAAATTACTAGTTTGTGCATCTGAACCAGAGTTGTGAAGATGGAGTCCACTAGTCCACAGCTCTCTATGCTGAACATTTCTCTCTCCATGGTTTATGACAGGTGGAGACGGAGACATGTCTCTCCCTGGAGTCCTCGGGATCCTGTCAGCACAAGGAGACAGAACGGGGTTGCAGGGGCTTCCCATTCTTAGTAAGGTCTCTTGCAGTAATCCCACTGGTGTTATTCTCTCAGAGTGATTAACATGGCGTGGACCACTGACCCGGCCTGGTGTTTTTGGTGTTTCTTCATATGTGGGATATGAGGAAGGGAGAGGAGGATAGTGGTAAATGGGTGAGAAGGGAAGTTCCTGGATGCCTGTGGGAGAGGGAGGAGGTGGAAGTGGTGTAGGTGGTCCTGGAGGTAGAATATGATCCTCAGTTTCCTCCATTTCTAGACATCCACCAGGTGTGTGAGGCAGTTCTACCTCCTCAATAGCAGGAGGTGAAAATCTCCGTCCCAGCTCCATTTCAGGGTCACTGTCGGACAAGGATCCAGTGGGTGTGATGGGTCTGAGGTTCTCAGTATCCTCCAGTGTTTCTGTAATGACTCTCTGGTCCTCTGAATCTGAAGTGTATTGTGTCTCCAAATCATCTGAAAGCAGAAAGATGCAGATTCTGCAACTTACAACTAGCTGATCATATGTTGATTATTTATTTGATTGTTTGACATTGCAAATATGCTAATTGTGGAGGAATCACAATGCCGCCTCAACAATGTGATGTCTATCAGCCATCGGCGATGAACAATGGCATCGTCTATCGGCCCAACCCTAGTCTATATAATGCAAAAAAGGGTTTAAAATATATACAATATATTTAAAATATAAGCTTACAAAATAAAGTAATAAAAAAAAGTTTGAAACAGTTGATATAGCCAAAATTACAGTAATACTGCATAATGGAATGTCTAACATTACCATAATATAAAAGTATATACTGTTTTGCATGTACATTTTTTACTACTTTATTATGGTGCAAAAACCTGATTAATAAAGAAATAGTTATTGATAATTATATATAGTATTTTATCTAATTATAGTTAAGATTTTATCAGCCCAATAAGCATGTAATATATATATATATATATTATTATTATTATTATTATTATATTATATAATTATTAATATTTACATACAGATGTCATAGCAATAGTCAAAAAATGTGAAATCAGTTACTAAAAAAGAACAAAATGGTAAAATTATCATATTTACACTGCTATTCAAAAGTTTGGGATCAGTAAGATTTTATAAAGAATTCTCTTATGCTCATCAAGGCTTAAAACAGTAATATTGTGAAATATTGTTGTAGTTTAACATAATGGTTTTCTATTTGAATATATTTTAAGATACAATTTATTTCTGTGATGCAAAGCTGAATTTTCATCAACCATTACTCCAGTCTTAAGTGTCACATGATCCTTCAGAAATCATTCTAATATGCTGATTTATTACTTTTATTATCAGTGCTGGAAACAGTGGTGCTGCTTAATATTTTTTGAAAACTTGTGATTCTTTTTTCAGGATTCTTTAATGAATAAAAAGTTTAAAAGAACAGCATTTATTCAAAATAGAAATCTCTTCTAACAATGTAAGTCTTTGCTATCATTTTTTGTCAATATAACACATCCTTGCTGAATAAAAGTCATTTATTCAAAAAAAGAGAAAGAACAAAAATTTACCAACCACAAACTTTTAAATGGTAGTTTATATTGTTACAAAAAAATGTCAATTTTAAATAAATGCTGTTATTTTAAAGTTTTTTATTTATTAAATAGTCCTGAAAAAGTATCACAGGTTCCAACTAAATATTAATTAGCACAACTGTTTCCAGCACTGATAATAAATCAGCATATTAGAATGATTTCTGAAGGAAATGTTGACTGAAGTAATCATGCTGAAAGTTCAGTTTTTCATCACAGGAATAAATTACATTTTTAAATATGTGCACACAGAAAACATTTATTTTGCATTGTAATAATATATCACAATATTACTGTTTTTTCTAGATTTTTGATGAAATAAATGCAGCCCAAAAAACATTAAAAATCTTACTCATCCCAGACTTTTAAAAAGCAGTGTACATGTATATGTATGTGCGTGTGTTTGTTTGTATATTTTTGTATTTAGATATGTGCCAACTAGAAAATCTAAATTAAATTTCATAAATAACTAAATATGTGGCTTTCGGCCTGTTCACGTACTTTTTCTTTTATTGATTTAATTTTACTATTTTGTGTAAAGCTGCGGTTGACAAATGTGTATCATAAAACATTATAAAATAAATGTAAAAAATTAGGTAAGGAGCAAACCCTTACCTGACAATCCTCTGTATGTGGGAGACGGTGGACTTGGCAGCTCTGAATCCTGCTCCGAAAAGAATATCACCGGGTCTGGGAGCTTTAGTTTGTTTGTTAAACAGTGTTTAACTGGATCCTGTAAGGAGTATCTGAGAGGCTCAGGTAGTTTCAGACCTTGCATATACACTCTCACACTCAGCTCCTCCTCAGGGTCTTCTGTTCTTGCTAGATCCAAATCTGCAAGATCCAAACCACAAATTACATTTGTCAAAAATGATGATTTAGACATTTCTTAATGTTTTGCTACAGCAGTTGAGGTCAGAATACTAGCTCTGATACAACTATGACAAAATAAAAAAAATGTGCAGATAACTGAAAGACATACATCCTCCTTGTAATATAAAGCAAATAATAAAAAACAGTTATAGTGGTTATTTTCATTATTAAATGCCAAGTTTAACATTTTGAACAAGTTATCTATCATCTCTAAAAAAAATAATGCAGATACAGATAAAAATGCATGTCTTGTCTATACAGTGACCTCTAGTGGATAAATATAAACTGTTTTATTTTCATTTTAGCAACATGGGGGTTGATTTGTGCTTTATGTGAAAACCAAAAATCAATGAACTAACCGAACAATTCATAGTCCTCATCACTTTCAACTAAATCTGGGGCAGACGGGGTCACAGGGGGGTCAAGATCTTCTTCCCATTGTGTAAAAGACGAGTAAACAGGAGTGTGAATGATCTCCTGGTTTTCATTTTCATCCTCATCTGAAGATATCCATATTGTCTCTTCTATTTTTCTGTCCTCATGTGGCATTTCAGAAAAAGAACTTTCATCATCCAACCGATTGTCCTCCCCAGAAGACAGAGAGTCGGAGGAATCGTCGCTTCTGTCATCTGAAGAATCAAAAACCGATCTAGAGGAAACTGAGGAGTCAGATGGAGAAGAAGCTGAGGAGTCCGAGACAGTTCTGGGAGAGGCTAAGGAATCGTATCCTTGGCTTTTTGATGTAGATGAGTTTGAACTTGTGTGACTGATAGTATCTGAAAGATATACAAACACAATAAAGTTATCATACAAGATGTAGAAATACATAATTATTTTTACATTCTGTCAAAAAAATTGGGGTCAGTAAGATTATTTAATGTTCTTGTCTCTTATGCTCACCAAGGCTGGATTTAAAAAAAAATACAGTAAAAGCAATCATTTTAATGTAATATATTTTAAAGTGCATATTGCATGTTAGCGACCCCAGTGAGTTGATGTATAGAAAAATAATGTAGGAACTAGATTTTCTTGAAACTATACTTTAAAATACGATATTAAGGCTTCTGGAGTCGTTTTTGTGAGAGAATTTTAGTTCCGCATCTGAAAACCGCCAAAACCGGAAGTGACGTAACGAGAGGGAGTGCGGTCAATGTAAACAATAGAAAAACAATGGATCGCAATGATCGTTCGGACACGGAGGAAATTTTAAATGTTTATTTACACTCGTATGACGGACCACACATACAATTATGAGTCTGCTATGTGGCCAAGAGACCAAGGACAGCCCAGGATTAGACAGAACAACGGTCAGATGAGACAAATTGGGTTGTGGTGTGAGGAGAACAGGGAAGATGTTTTGGTGAGAGACCAGTGTTAGCTTAGATATAACCTTACACAAGTTAGCAAACGATATGTAATCAGGCTAAAGTTAATATTGGTCATCTACGAGTATTGATACTACTTACCCGTTACAGAAACTAATAATCGTTAATCAAGCGTGTCAAACTCGTTAATATCTGACACTAACGTTACGTGATATAGCGGTTTCTCGTCAAAGCAGGAAAGAGAGAGAGGGAGATAAACACGTTTCTGTTTCATTATATTCTTGTGTGGGAAACCCCTACCTTCATGTGTTGTGTCAGTCATGAGTAGACAGTTTACAGAGGAAGACTGACTTTATAAAGGTTTTGAATGGCCCCATTTTGGTGACAATCAATAAACAATAATCACAATCAGAAATTGTCTTACTGTATAAAAACCTGTTTATGAAGTTCACATCACATATATATCAAGCAGATCTGCATTTATGGTTAATTCAATTCAGTTTTATTTATACAGCACTAAATCACAAATATTGTTTCATAGCACTGTTAATACCCAACTCAAAACACAACATTGCAACTGTTAATATATATACATATATATAACAAATGTAGATGTACCAAACATATACTACTGAAACAAAAATATACCATCTGACCCATTTAAAAACATTTAACAATCTTTCAGTGTGGGTATCACACTAATGTGTTGTTAACATGTTAAATTGTGAATGCTGTGCTAGATACACGCCAACAGCTTCATCTTGTTGATCCTCTGGAGGGATCTGGAACAGGGAGCAGGTGTAGTGGAAGACAAGAATGAGCTGCGTTCTCGTAGAGCCTCTGGTGACCTGCAGTATTCCACTATCATTCACTGCTGACCATGCTTTTCCACTTGGCCTCCATCACATCTGCATCTCCAATAGGGGTGGAAGCTACAGTCCAGTAGAGGTGGTTAATAACAGCTGGCCTCCACTACTTCAGATCTTCACACACCGTCATGTCTTGAAATGTCTCCCAAAGCCTTATGAACACACCACATGAGAATAAATTACCAATTAGTTGTGCAAACTTACCAGATATGCCTTCTCAAATGGTAACGTTTTTACACAGTTTTATTATATTGCTAATGCTTACAAGCTAGCCGCGGTGCTTTACAACAACATACATATCTCGTTGCGTCTCATCATTAAATAGTTATGTTCACTGATTTGGTAGTTAAAACATGTTATAAAAATACTACTACTAATAACAAAAAAACAAGACTTACGGTGCACAGTTCACGTTTTCGTCGAGCTGCATCTCTGACGGATCCGGACGAACCACAGGCTGACGGCGGACCCGATGAAGGTTCTGTGTGCACCGAGGGAACCGCACCAGCTCTGAGCCTGCTTCGGCATCCCATGTTGAACTCCATCATATCGCCGGGACAATAATCCTCCGGTGTAAATTGAACGCTACACACCACCGTGTTTTTCTAAGCAAATGCATTAGTAAAGGCCCGTCTCTTCACCTGCACAAACGCACGCAGGCACGGAAGATAGCGCCGTCCTTTTTCTTGTTAGCAAACCTGTGGACTCGATGTCCTGACAGGTTGGAGTTTGGGCAACCTCCAAAAACACAATAATTTACCATGACGATAATCAATTGAAATAAAAAAATAACTACAGAAAACACACTGACTCAAGACCGCTCCTAGTGAGAACCAATAGACCACGGCAAACGACTCCCTCTCGTGACGTCATATGACGCGATGTTAAAAAAAAAAAGCGCTTTTTGAGAACTGTCAAGGAAATCGTCACTTTTTCTTCTAAATTTGTGCCCTTGCGTCTTGTAAAACATTTTCAAATCCTGCATTAACGATTCATGTGGTGTTTTCGTACAAGGATATATGTTTATTTAGAAAACATTTTTAACCTGCAATATGCACTTTAAATTGTAATTTATTCCTGTGACAGCGAAGCTACATGTTCAGCATAATTACTACAGTCTTCAGTGTCACTTTCCAAAATCATTCTAATATGCTGATTTGCTGCTCAAGAAACATTTTTTTTATTATTATCAATACTGTAAAGTTTGTGGAAACTGATAAATTATTTCATTATTTTTTAATAAACAGAAAGTTCAAAAGCATTAATTAAAAAAAAATTGTTGTAACATTAAAAACATATATTTACTGTCCCCTTTAATCACTCTAATGCACCCTGAATAAATGCATTAATTTCTTAAAAAATAAATACTGTTCCCATACTTTTGAATGATACCTTTAAGTGTTTAATACTGTACTATATATTATCAGTTCTTTTATATAACAATTATCAGATATCAATAAATACCTGTATCTGAGTGATCTTCATCCTCTACGACAACACAGGGATCACTTTTCTTCTTTTTATCTTTATGTACTTCATCAACTTTCATCTCATCGCCCTCCTGAAAAAAACAATGAGACAATCAAACCATTCGATTCATGACAGGGAATTGATCACATTTTCAGCATAAATATTACTTTTTAGACAAGTACATCTTAATTTATAAGAGTGAAACAATACCTGAGCAGACACATGAGCTTCGTCAGATTTTGGATGCTCTGCTTTGTCAGAAATCTCTTCATCTTCTTCCTCCTCACTGTCTAATGCCAGAGGCCTGGCATGCCTTCGTTTCACCATGGTGTCATCACTGGCACTTTTGGTTGTGTCCCCTTCAACATTATCTGGGGCAGTTTGCTGCTCTGACTCTTTATGAAATAAATGTTGACCATATTTTGTCATTGTGTAAGATTACTTTAAATGTAATTAGAATGCAAATTTAGGTGAAGACAGGTGCAAATATTTAAATATAAACTTAATACAGTACATTTCAGAACAATAAACCTACAGGAACATGTTTCCACCTTATAGTAAAAGATAAAAAAGGTAATTGTGAAATGAAGGTAGATTAAGAAATAAAGTTCTATTGTGAATTGGGAAGATATATAAATTCACAGTCATCTGCTGGCTTTCTTTTTACTCTGAGGTAGAAACAGGATTTCATAGAAAACAGATAATTTTCTCCACACTCAGCATCAAGTGAAACATCTAACCTTCATCCTCAGAGTGTTCAAGACCTGGAGAAGCACAGATTCTTTTGACTTCACTGGAGGCCTCAGTTGATGTATCCTTCCTCTTTAACTGAGCATAAACACAATTAAAAATCACAGTCAAAATCATAAACCTCTTACTAAAAAAATAATTTCTTTGTTTTACATTACTGTTTGATCAAACATTTAGGGTGCAGCCAATACTGAAGAGCATTATACATATGAAATCCTACCTGATCTCATGATGAAAATGTACCTGTGGGAATTTTTTCGCGAAATACTTACCAATAAGTACATTTTAGAGCTGCTTAATTAATTTGAATGAATTATTAAAAATCTTAATATATAATATATGCATTTAAAATATAACACATTTAATACACCAATTTTTAATATTAAAATGATGACAAAATGGTTTGAATGAATGATTCAATGACTCACTCATAAATACTTCAATTGTTTTATTACTGGATGAATCAGAATTTTTGAATGAATCTCTTGATTCAATGATAAACACATGTTTAACAATTACTTGTTGCCACCTAGTTACTAATTACTAATTACATTCAAAAGATGACTTACTATTTTGATTGCAACCATAGACTTCAATGTTTCTATCCGCACTATGACATTTAATCCCAGTATTTCTGGAATAATGTAAATGACTATATGACAGAAATAATACTGGGTAGTTGAAAAGACTGAAAAGACATTTAAACTACTTGTTAGTTTGAATGTTCTGGTAAGACTTTTTTCTAAAATGTAATAGACACGGTCGAATCGTTGTTATTTAGAAATGATATCACATGGGGATCAAAATCTTTTTAGCAATTAATCGTGCTGCTCTAGTACATATCACTGCTGTTTCCAACAGAAATGAACACTAGAGGTGGTAAAACATCAAGCACTTATAGTCATTTTCATACACAGTTATGATTACAGCTCCATATGTTTCGCTTCCCGGATGTAACAAACTTGTTTAAATGGACGCACGAAAATGGACTTAGGATGTGGAATCAATGGGTATGAATCTTGTGAAAAATATGACTCGTGATGACGAGTGGACATTTCACATCAAATGTCACAAAACGTATTTCGGGTCTTGCGAAAAAGTTCTCACAGGTATGTTTTCGTCATGAGATCATGTTGATAAAATCAGCCCTTCTAATAAACATCTTGAAATTTACTGATGTACCAAGTTTGTACCTTAAAAGATGGTAGTTTGATGCGTCCATGCAGACTTATTTTTCCTGTGCCCAATACAGAGCCTTCAACCCCTGCATTCCCCATTTTTAGGCATTGCTCCATTGCTCTGAGCGTTGTATCTTTATTTCCTACTGATTTAACAGTAGGGGTAGATACCTGGAGGTACATGACAACATTATTGAAATAGTAATGGAAATACAGATTGACACTATTGGTTTCATCACTATAGCTGAAATATGAAATAAATCCCACCTTAGCTGCCTGTTCTTTGTCATCCCACCACTGATCAAATGCTTTGAAGGCCACAATCTCAATCATCCTGCGATGTATGTCTTTCTTCACAATAGCCCGCAGCTCTGAAGCAACAACAGCTAGAACTACATCCACTGCTGCCTTATGGGATAATTCTTTCATAGGGACATAACCTGGTGGAGGTACTGACGGGTCAAACGAGGGCATGGGGGGAGGAGGCCAAGGTGGTCTGTACCTCAACATTGTAGATGAACACCCAGCGGAAGGGTATGGTGGGCGATGACTCATGAAATTGAAGGGTGGAGGGAGGAAGGGAGGTAAGAATGAGGTTTGGCCTTGTGTTATTCTAGTAGGAATAGGAAGAGGTACTTGGCTACCCTGCCAGTTGGGTGGCCTACAGACTTGCTGGATATTTGGAGGAGGGAACAATGAACATGAAGAACTATATCCAGGTAACAGTGGAGACCTTGGAGGAGGACCCAGATTTGAGGGTAAATTAGAAGATGGAAGGGAGGGGTAGTGAGCAGATGGTGGTATAATGACTGGGGGCATTTGAGGAATGGGTGGAGGTAAAGAGCTCCTGTTACTGCAGATCACTGGTATACTACACGGCTGATCTGAAGTATCTTCATCTTCATTTGATTTGACCTTGGGCTTCTTGGCTGATTGAAGTTCATGGTCATCTTTTGAAACATCACAGAGTGGAGTGACACTCGCATCCTCAACGCCAGATGAAGTTTCTCTTGAATGAGAGCCATTATTACTCACAATAGATGTTTGGTCACAGTTTAGGATGGCATCTGTGGAATGAGAAGGAGAAGGGCTGGGAGCTTTGGGAGAAGGTTGAGGATGATAGTCTGGATCATGCTCTTCAGTAGCTGAAGTCTCTGAGTCTGAACTCTCTTGGTTCAGAAGAGGCAGAACTGGACTTCCAGCACTAAGAAGCATCTGGATACGGGAGTCCAGGCTGTCAGGCTTTGATTCTGGAGCAGGAGATTCAGGAGAAGGACACTGCACTACAGGCTCTGAAAGATCTTCTGTGGTTTCAGAGGAAGGGCATGGTTTAGGGGTAGATGAGTGAGAAGACTGGCCTTGTGGTGGACAATGATTTTGGTTCACTTCTTGAGTTGTCTTACAAGGTACTTGAGTACTACTGAAAGTATCTTCTGACATATTTGTATTCATCTGCATATCAGGAAGAATGTGATGAACATCCAAACCAATAGTCTTTGGAGGCAGTATCTCCAAATTAGGAAGTGATGGTAGATCTTCAGCAACAGATCTGTGATTAACACTAAGGTCCTTGATTGAGCCAGTAAAGATTTGGCAGGTCAGCTTATCCGAATATGACGGTGTAGTTGGAGCATCCTGAAATGTTCTAAAAGGCTGATTGGTTGTAGATCCAGAGCGGTAGTGAGCTCCCCTATATACAGGTCTATGTATATAGTGGTGCTGTGGCCTACGGTTGTATGCATTTTGGTACTTGCTCTCAAGAGGTCTGACCCGGTGTCCTCCACGGTGGTGAGGATTGCGTCCTGGAGTTCTTTGCCTATTTGAGAAGCTGCTGTTTTGACAGGGAGCTCCTCCTAGCTTCCAAAAGTTTTGCACAGCACCTTGAATGATGCTAGGTTTACTTGAGGCTGGTTGAGTCATGTGATCTGGCTGAAGCTGTGAGATGTTTGGGATGGATTGAATAAAAGGGACACTGGAAGCGCTGCTTATCAGTGCAGATTCATATGGGGTCTTTTCACACTGAGGTGGTGTGCCTGGTCTACTGTGGGTCAAAGAAGGGGTGCAAGGGGTGTCTTGGTATTGAGGGGTCTGCCAGAAGCTACTAGGTGTGTCCTGATGCATGCTAGAGTAGGCGGTATCCATGGATAAAGGAGTAGAACAATCCAGCGAAGGGGAGCCATTACATATTGAGGATGATGATGATGATAATGTGAATGACAGCTTCTTCAGTGGTTCACACTCCTGAAAGATTGAAAGAGATTTAGAAGTGAACTTAATAAATCCAGATGGGTCCAAAAACAACAACAACAAAAATTAAAGTCTTGTGTGATGTTACAGCAAAGTTTTACTCAAATAACTTTTGGGTTCCAGCTAAGGTAATCACAGATTTTTAGAGAGATTAGAAAGGGGGTGAAAAGACAAGCAACGCCTAAGGTCTTGTACTTACAGTTAAAGAGTCAGTGAATGAGGATGGTGACTGGGGTTCCCAGCCCTCTTCTCCAACAGGGAGAGTAAAAGGTGTATATAAACCACTAACAAGCATCTGGAAGTATCGGTTTCTCTTCACACCTAAAATCAGTCAATGAAGAATCATGTAATGCATGCAAATACAGTCAATGTGGTAATTAAAACAGACTACATATACATGTTTATGAAATATTTTATTTAGAAGATACTGATATGGTATTATAAGAAAAAAAAAAAAAAAAAAAAAAACAGAGGTAGAAATGTATTTACCTTTGGGGTCAAACTCCACATGGATGTTGTTTCCCATCACAGAAGTGTTGTGGAGGGTTTTTACTGCATTATTTGCTGCCTTTACAGATTCAAAAACAACCTGCGCTATTCCTAAATGCTTCTTATTCTTTGGATTGTATAAAACTTTCAAATCTTGAACCTCTCCAAAGTTTTTACACATTTCAGACAGGAATCCATCTCTAATGTTGTCATTAAGCCTTGCAAATGTCAGCTCCTTTGGCCCTCCAACATAATACTCATCAACCTAAAAAAGAGATTTAATGACATATGGCATTATTATTTTGTTGCTCAGATAGCATACATTAACATCTGTTTGGTACTTTTGAGAAATGACTTTAAGTTTTAATAACACTTCAGGTGATGTGATGAAAAATGTTACATAACTTGTTTGGGATTTCAGAGACCTCAGGAATAAAACAATTAAATTTTATTGAATGAATGTTTCACATTTTAAGATTACTGTATTGATTTATATATATATATATATATATATATATATATAGTTCAGATGCAAAAGCCTCTAAGTACGTCTGACATTTTTCTTTAAAATTTGCATTTCTTTCTGGCTACTATGTATAGGTTTCTATGTAAGTACTGGTACTTCTGAATGGTTGAGGCTGGGATTTAGCGCTTTTGAAGTGAAGAAGTGAAAGTACTTGATGAACATATACTATGTCTGGAGAGCATTCACTCTGTATCGTTTTTGACCAAGATGGCTTTAAGAGGCTTTTGCATTGGAACTCTTCATATATATACGGATATAAATTGGATACAAATAGATAGATAGTTTAATAATAAGAAAATGAAAACTCGTAGCTAATAAAAATTATTTTTACACATTTCATTTTCTCAGGGACCCCAAACACAAAGAAAGTCAATACCAACATAACATATGGGTTACATGTTTATTAATTTTTAAAGATTGCCTTCAATTTATCTACTAACCTTAAATTTGGGGACTGGGAGATCTGCTTCTTGGAATTTTGTCCAAAAACGTACGATTCTAGGATCTCGTATAACATCCACAGGGAAACATTCAGGATGCTGGTAGACAACAATTTAGTAAGCTTCATTTGTACAATGCAGAATACAACTGGACATTGCAAATATGATTAGATCTCATTAAGCTGGATAACTAATCCTTATGTTGGGATCTATATAAATATTAGTAGGCCCAGCTATTATTGTTCAGCTTGCAGCCATATGTACTCACCGGTGCGCTGAAGTGCTGTCCATCATAGCGGTACAGTTTCTGACTTCCGCCGTTCAAAACTGGATCAATAATCAGTTTGTAACAACTCCAGTTTGGAGCTGCGTCTTCCAGGAGATCACAACTATCGGTTTTTCCTAATGCATCTACAATGGAGAATCACAGCACACGATGAAAAGCACCGATTTTACACGACGGAAGATTTGAGTCATGAATATACAAGTAGGCCTACTCCACCGGATATTTCGATACAGGTTAATTTCTTACCGTTATCTTTCCGTTGACCCTCCTTTTCGACGCTTTCGTACATGATTCGCAGTCATTGTACAATGATAGTAAATTACTCTTTATAAGACGCTGATTAAACCGACATTTCCTGTAAATATCAGGAGGCTGTTGTCAGGAGTACATTGTAGGTCTTACGTGTCTCCCAAGAGGAGCAGCATCACTGCTGCACAACAGGTGGGAGGAACCTGCCGCCACACCCGCGCTGTCATCTCTACAGGGCGCATGTGAGAAAGGTGACTGTGGATCATCATATTCCAGTTATTAATAGCCCTATATCTGTAGGAAAGAAAGAAAGAAAGAAAGAAAGAAAGAAAGAAAGAAGGCGGATTTACTTTCAAACTGTAACAGTTTACATTTGAAGACAACTGAACTGAGCTGGACGTTGACATAACTGAATCAGCGATGAACTGACTTTAAATTAAAAACTGACTGTTTACTACCTTTTTTTTTAGACCTGCTTTACAGCAGAAATTAATTTAGCTAGCATTACTGACACACTATTTTCTAGTTTATTACAGTAAAGCTGCTTTGACACAGTCTGTATTGTGTAAAATCACTGTATAAATAAAGGTTATTTGACTTGTTTTATTCTAGGGAATATAAATGTTTGCTAATGCATACAAAATGGATAAATGTCTTGATATAATTTTATATTATAATTTCACATTACTGCTCTATTTATAAAAGTTTGACCATTTAGAATAATTAAATAACACATGAGAAGGAAAGCAAAATCCCAGTAAAAGAGGTTTATCTGAAAAATACAATTATTTTATGACTAATATACAGGCATATGAATATTTAGATATTTAATTGCCCATGTTTTAACTGGAGATTTATAATGATTTCTAATTATTTCGGTTAACTTACAGGTGTTAATAAAAGCAAAAATGCCTGAAATGTACATCTAATTTATGAAACTAATAAATAACACAATTACAATAAGTATTGCATTTAATAAGATAAATATTTATTGCATAACACTGATAATAAAAACTTCAACATAATGCAATGACATAGATCAATATTTTCCAGAGACACAAAATTAGATTATTTAACCTCTCACAAATTTTGAAACTCAGATGAAATGACAAATTTAAAAATTTAAATAAAAAAATTAAAATAAAAAATAGCCGTTCATCAAAAGTGCTGAGATTAAATTTGTGCCATCTATGATCAAGCAAAAAATTAAAATATTTAATAAAAACATTGCAATAATCTCTCTTTTTTTAAAGAAAGACTTTTGCTCTTTGTATGAAATAATGTAGTTTATTGGACAATACTGAATTATAAAAGTAGAAATTAAGCATAAAGGATGTTATTACAACATCTAACATCCATGTAGCATCCTGTAACCTGATCACTAAAGTAGCAACTTACTCCAGGTTACTGCACTCTGCAGTGTCCCCTACCAATAAGAATAAAATCTCCTGGTATTGGGAAATGTGGGTACTTTCCAGCACAGACATAACATGGTTAATAAGCTACCCTAATAACACGTTACTAATATTTATCATGAAGACAATAGTATGTCACTGGCTGATTACAAACAATGCATTGCATAAAGGAATTGTTATATTATGCTTAATAAGAGAATCTTAAATTATGACAGATGTTGCTCATCTTATTTTCCAAAGTTGTGCAAGGCTGCAGGGGACCCTATAAGAGTCAGGGTTACGACACAAACAAAAGTAAATAAGAAACTAAAGAAATACAGGATAACAAAAAAAAAATTAAGTCAAAATCTGAAAACAAACAAACAAACAAACAAAAAATCAAAAACAAAGAAAAACCTCAAGACTAGAACAGGGTAAGTAAAAGCACTACCAGTTCAACAAAATGCCAACAACAGAAGACAAGCACAAAACAGCAAATGTTACAAAAAAAAAACGATATAAAAAAACATTTAACAAAACAAAAATTTAAAAAAGGCATGAAAACTCGAGCCTTGTATATTAAAAAGCACCTAAATCACACAAATGGTGAAAGCTATTGTCTACA
This sequence comes from Labeo catla, assembly GCA_012976165.1. Classification (NCBI taxonomy): domain Eukaryota; kingdom Metazoa; phylum Chordata; class Actinopteri; order Cypriniformes; family Cyprinidae; genus Labeo; species Labeo catla. The sequence continues at coordinate 670,034 of VONZ01000234.1, forward strand.
TAGCCTATTGGTATATAACATTTAATAGCTTTATGTGTTTTACATTGTTGTGTTTTCAACATTTTCAGCAAGACAGCTACATATGCAGGGTTGCCAACTTTCACGCATTTGGCGTGAGACACACGCTTTCAGGCTCTGTCTCACGGTCTCACTCTGTTCATGTAAATCTCACGCCAAACTGGTAGCCCTGCCAAGTTTCAGCTTTCAAATGCTGTAAGTTTTAATACTAAATTCAAACGATAAATACCGTTTTGGCGCATATCATGTGGCGTAAATCGTAAAATGTAGCGCTTTTGTTAATGCCAGTGCCATTGAAAAACAGAGCTGCGACAAGTTTTGATCTCGCCGGCGTCGCCAATAATGCAGCCACGCGGTCACGTGATTCACGAAGCTCTCAAAACAAACCAGTGTAGATAGTATATTTTAATGTGTTTAAATAGGATAGAGACGACAGTTTCACTATACAGATATTTGCAGCAATTTTTGGTAAACAATACACCATGCATTGATTTTTACGTCGATGACATTTACAGTATAATTTTATTCTGGACAGTGATGGAGAGGCAACCCTTACGAAAATTAAATATGATTTTACTACAAATAAAACCAAAAAACCATGGTTACTATAGTTAAATCATGATTACCACACATTAACCATGCTCTTGCTACACTAACCATAGTTTAGCCATGGTATTTGTAGAAAAACTATGGTTATACAAATGGTAATCAATGCCCCAAAAAACATGGTTACTACACGTTTACTATAATAAAACCATGGTTAATTTTCGTAAGGGTTAATATGATTTTCTTGTATTTAAACCTCACGTATTGCTTACTTATAACGTGACCGTACAGTTTAACTATTTTTCAGTTAAATATACATGTATAATATAAATGTTCTATATTTTGGTTCAATAATATTTATTTAATATTTTAACGAGATCATTTAGTACTAAATACTATTTGTCCAATAATTATGGTCCATTAATGACTTAATACATACACATATATATATATATATATATATACACACTACTCACAATAAGTTAGGGATATTGTTATTTACATGAGTGCTTTTCCTATTTGCTCTGAATTTTAATGAAATAAGTAGAAGTTCCCTTTGATATTACTAATAATGTATGAGAAGAAACACCATTTTCATTAGTTTAATATTTATTACCCCAAAAATTTAGACAATAACAAGGATAGCCCCAAATAACAAAAATTGACAATGACAGTAGCGGGTGTTTCCACCATTTGCCGCAATGACAGCTTGACAGCGACGTCTCATGCTCCTCACTAGCCTCATGATGTTGTTCTGAGGCAATGCGTTCCACTCTTCCACAAGTGCTACACGCAGTTCTGCCAGGTCACGTGGGGGTGGGGTACGATCATCCAGTCTCTGCTTCAACTGGTCCCAGACGTGCTTTATGGGGTTCAGATCAGGGGACATTGATGGCCATACCATATGAGGCACTCCAACTTCCTGAAGTCGAGCTGTGACAATTCTGCCACGATGTGGTGGAGCATTATCATCCATGAACAGAAAGTTGGGGGTGTGCTGGTGGAATTTGGGATGATGATGGGTTCTATGATGTCTCTGAGGTAAGAACGTGCAGTGACTGAGCCATGTACAATAACCAAATCTGTTTTGCGCTGACTGGTGATGCCTGCCCAGACTGTTGCACCTCCTCCACCAAAGCAAACCCTGGGGACCATGTTGACATCAGCATATCGCTCACCTCGCCTTCTCCAGCAACGCTGATGACCATCGTTTCTGTGCAAGGTGACCCGACACTCATCAGTGAACAGGACGGTAGACCACTGCTGCATTGTCCAGGTCACGTGGTCTTGTGCCCACTGCAAACGTTCACGGCGGTGTCTTGGTGTCAGTGGAGTCACCTGCAACGGTCGTCTGGCATTCAAGCCAAAGCGGTGGAGTCGGTTGCGAATGGTTTGTCTGGAAACCCTAGTACCCCTCACATCTCGTAAACAGGCCTGCAGCTGTGTGGCAGTTGCATAACGATGTCTGAGTGCATAGGTCCTTAGGTACTGGTCATCGTTGAGGTCTGTCACTCGTGGGGCTCCACTCCTAGGTCTGTCATGAACTCTGCCAGTAGTTCTGTGTCTTGATGCAAGTCTGCTGATGACACTTGGAGACACACAAGTTCACGAGCAACATCTGACTGCCTGCCACCGACCCGAAGGCATACCATGGCCAGGTGGCGCTGCTCGTCCGTTAAGTGACGTCGTGTGTTCATGGCTGTTTGAATGATGAACTTGGAATGACTTACTGACAATACCAGCTTTTTATACCCAGAGAATGTTGAAATTGATGCCACATTGAAAAGGGTTATCTTTTGGTATTGGCCCCAATATAAGGCACACCTGTACACAATGAGACCATTACATGGAAAACACAAAATGAGGTGTGTCTATCACCCCAATACAATTGCCTCCCTATCCCAAAAATGTCTGAAGTGAAACAAACACCGTATGCATGACATCCACTGAGTCTCTCACAATATCCTTAACTTATTGTGAGTAGTGTATATATATATGTGTGTGTGTGTGTGTGTGTGTGTGTGTTTGTGTGTGTGTAGTATTTAAGGTTAAATAGAGAAAAGGGTTTTAAATTCCAATGCAAAGAGGCAAATTTTGTGGTCGGAAAAAAATGATTTTCATTTGTAATGCCATGGTTTGCCCACTGGTACCTGTATGGCTCTTTACTAAATATACATGTATCTAGAATATTGCAGCTGCTTACTTATTTTTAAGTTTTTCATTTGAATAAATATTTAGAATGATTAAACACTATATTTTTAAATGTGAAATATAAAAAGTTTATAACTTACATCCTTTTTTAATGATACTTGTATAAGTACACACAATGAATGCAAGCAAATACTGCTAAAAAAGGCATTCAGCTGCATTTTTATCCCCTTATACTGTACGTATACATATAAATAGACAGAATCGAGATCGATTAGTAAAAAATTATATTTATTTTTAACATATTTCAACATATTTTGTTGTACCGTGTCAGTGAGGACTAATACGTTTTAATAAAAATTTCTTTCCGTTCATTTGAAGGTACATGTAGTCATGCAGTTATTTATTTAACATCGTTTTCTTTCTGTTGTTCCTTTTCAGTTTGACCCTTTTTATTTAAATGTGCCATTATTCCTTTGTCTTCACTATACCCTAAAACATTCGTGCAGTGACCAAAACTATCCTAGTTATTCTATCCTATTCCAATGCCATTTTATTTAGCAACCGCTATATAAGGCCATCTTTTCTTCTTATCACGACTTCAATTTCTCGTGATCACGACATAACAAAAGTTGTTTTCTCATTATCAAGACAGTTTTCTCGTGATCTCGTCAGAATAAAAGTTGTTATTTAAGGGTGCTTTCACACCTGCCTCATTTAGTTCGGTTGAATCGCACTAGAGTTCGTTTTCCCTCTTGGTGCGGTTCGTTTGGGCAGGTGTGAATGTAGCAATCGCACTCGAGTGCGCACCAAAAGCAGACCAAAAAAGCGTACCGGGACCTCCTTGAAGAGGTGGTCTCGGTACGCTTTCAAACGAACTCTTCGTTTGTGGCGAGCACATGATCCGAACTCGAACAGACCCAACTGCAAAAAGTACTGCACCTTTTTGGACTAATCCAGCCGCCGTAATCAGCTGCGCTGTGCATTATGTGAGGAGGACAAGTATTTGTTGACAGTTAGCGCTTTAGCAACATAGCCCCATGGCAGCTCGCGGACAAGCTGAGATGGAGGTGTGAGAAGGTGCGGAGCCTCATAGAAATTACAATCATAGAAATTACAGGGATACAATCAGCCAGCACAGTCGTCCCTCCATACTAAAAAGCGGCGTGTTGTCTACCGGCTTTTTCCAGTTCCATTGGAATTTTTCCGCACGTTAATTCTGACCAATCGAAAAGCAGTTTAGGAAATACGTTCAATGACACATCTGGCCAACGAGTGATGTGGATCTTGTCACATGACTGCATTTTGGTTCGTTTCAACTGGTTCGGACCAGAGCAATCAGTGTGGTGTGAAAAGGACCCAAAACGGCAGAAAAATGCTACAATGTATCATTTGTTGCCCTTGTTCCGGACCAAATGAACAGAACCACAGATGTGAAAGCACCCTTAAGTTACACAACTGCGGCAATATAACTGATTGGGTGTGATATTTTGTTTCGGCACACCACAAGGTGTCACTGTGGCCTACTCTGGCTCGATTGCTATTAACGCCCTCCTCACAAATGTAGAAATAAATAAATGTGGAAATAAATAAAAGATTTTTTTTTTTTTTTACTTTGTCTATGTGTATTTTAGTTATTTATTTATTTTTGCTTTTTTATGGTATACCTTTTTGTGTGTGTGTAGGGTTAGGGTATTGATCTTAATACTTTTTTTACTTACTGTTAAAATATGTATCTAAAATGTGTGTGATACAGAGACAAAATTTACATCTTTGTAGTATAGAAAGCAGTGATTGACAAAGGGTGGAAAGAGTAGAAAAAACATGAAATTTGCAAATAACAAATATTTCCATGGTGAAAAAACATATGACACAACAACTGAAGCATGAATCAAATATGTTGGGCGCGATACTACATTTTGCAGACATGCAAAATAATTCTGATATATTCACAGTTGCACTTACAGTTTAGAGGATTTTAAGATGTTTCGAAAAAATCTGCCAAAGCGATTGAGAAGAACTGTGAAAACATCGATACACTATAGTGACCAAAACTATGACCTCTTTCTTTCCTATTCCTACCACAAATAGTTCTTTTAGCCGATTTTTAAGTTTATGTGTCTGCTTTTTAATTTTCTTGTAATATTTTTCTTAATAATAGGCTACGTCACCAAACCAGCTAAGAAGTGAAAATATAAAAAACAGACAGCAGAGAACGGAACGTCGTATCCATTACAGGATTACAAAAAACGCTTGTGTTCCCTGACAATGTAGCAAATAATCTTTTAAGGACTGATAAGTAACATACGATCAAAAACACTAGAAGTACAGCTGTTTTTCTTAATTAGCTTATTGAGAAAATGCTCATACTTACGTTAATGCTTTCATGCTGGACAGTCGTCAATTCAGGTAAGTTAATTAAAAAAACTTTCCTATATATTTTATTACATTTAAAATGCCAATTTGATATGGATGGTCACAAACTGTGTCGTTTGTTCGCATATTAAACAACGTTAAAACAACAATGGCCAGCAAAAATCAGTTCACTTGTGAAAGGGGTCATGTGATTGAGTCTGTTCCCCTTTCTAATTAACCAGCTGTTCCAGTTTGTTTACTGTATGACTGTAGAGAGGATGACAGTTTATCAGAGATAGTTTAGCTGTCATCATTTACTCCCCATCGTGTCTTTCCAGATTTGTATGTCTTTCTTTGTTCCAAACACAATATAAGATATCAGTAAAACAGTATTATATTCAACAGAAAAGGAAAGATATAGAGGAGGGAAGATACTTGTGAGAGAGCAGCTCAGGTTTTTAATAATATGTCTGTCTGTTAAACAAATGTAAATGCTTGTAAAACATATGTGTTTTTAATATTAATTCTAGAAATTGGAAAACCTGTTGTCATTTATTTATCTGACTGATCTGCAGGAAGCGGTGCACTTTATTTACATCACAGTGTGTAACCATGGATCCACCATACAAAAATTAAACAACACAAATATCACAAAATATGGCATTAAAAGTGTATGAACTATTCTTCTCTAAATGATACTGTTCAACATGGACATCAGCAGTTACTGTGGGAGGCAGTGTCACTTAAGACCACTGAGTTTTAACATGCCTTCCAAAAGCTTTCCATGGGCTTGGGTGAGTGTGACTGGGAATGAATGAGCAACAGTTTCCAAAAAATGCAGTTTTATATGAGAAGACAATTTTGCGACAGTTAAGATTCAGTTATGGCATTGCTTATTCATTTCTATACGTAAACAGTGATTGACTGTCACACAAATCTGACGAAAATCCAGTGTCAAGGCTGTGATGTGATTTGTTATCCAGGCATACTTGATCCAAGTTGGTCATTATGCTTTTTCCAATAGTGGAGCCACAGATCTTGTTATCTCCTGATAATAATGTAATCTCTGGAAGGACACCTTACTTCTTCTAGTGCAATGGTTTTCACACCTGTCCATGAAGTACCCCCAGTACTGCACATTTTCTATGTCTCCCTATATCAGGCACACCTACTTCAGGTCTTGCAGTCTCCACTAATGAGGTGAATCATTGTGTGATAGATGAGGGAGACATACAAAATGTGCAGGGCTGGGGGGTCCATTCAAATGTGAAAAGACTTGAAAACATGATCTGTAAGGGTTTTTTAGTGATCAGTCAATTTGGTGAAGAGAAAGGTAGCTACATCTCTGTGTTTGTGACCATTGTGACACCTGCTGTGCTTACTGAGCTTTGAGACTGATGATCTTAAAAATAGCTGACCATAAAAATTATCAGCTGATCACCAGTTAACAAGTTTAGAAATGTTATATGTTCTATTACTTGTAATAAGTAGAAAATTAGTTATATTTCTAATGTAAAAATACAAAATCAATTTGCGTTGAATTTTTCAATTTTTCAATTTGTGAAGGAGTAATATTTCTTTATTTGACCTGAAAAATGCACCAACATTAAATTTAATTAGAACATGAATTTGAAACTACATGAAACTACATGAAAAAAAACATCAGGACATTTTGGAACACCACGTCATGCCACTAATGTACATTCTATGTAATGCTATTACCTGGGTCTGGCTTGTTTCCTTTCCTTCCGCTACCTAAACATCTTACACACACACACACACACACACACACACACACACGCATAAAACATTAAACAAATAAAAATGACCTTCCTGTGTCTTTGTCTCTCTTTTTGTACACGTGTTGTTGTAAGTAATGATCTAATTTGACACTGCACTGTTATTATATGTTTATCCAGGTGTATCCACAGGTTCTCACTCATTGGTGACTTTGGTAACATATATAGTTGGACAAACACCATTTCCTGAGTTCAGTGTTGTGCTGATGTTGGATGATCTGCAAATAGGATATTATGACTCGATCACATGGAAAGCTGTCTATCGCTTTCACAGTGATCCAAACTACTATGATGAAGAGCAAAGTGATGCTGGTATTGTATTTCGTCATATGTATAACAGCGTGAAAGATCGAGCATTTTATCTTAAAAATCTACAAAATGACACAGATGGTGAGACCTATAGCCTACATTTCAGTATTGACACATAAAACATATAGCTGTCATCTGTTTATTGTTACTTTCTTAAAATATGATGTAAGACAGTGAGAGTAATCAATCCAGTATATTTATTTTCAGTTCACTATTTTTTGTTGTGCTATGCCAGTGAGGACTAATAAATCTAAAATTTCTTCATTCATTTGAAGGTGTATATGTTCTTCAAAGAGTTAACGCATGTGAATTGTTGAGCGATGATAAACCAGGTCTAGTTCATTCCTTGGATGCTTTTGGTGGGCAAAATGTGGAGGAGTTCATTATTGACACACAAAAAAATGATTTCCAGATGAAAAAGCCATGGATGATATCATGGGACCAAATAAAATGGTATAATGTAAAGTATATGTATGAAAATGTCTATCATCCTATTTGCATTAAAGTTTTGCGGAGGTACCTGGATATTGAAAAGAACAATGTGATGAGAAAAGGTGAGAGAATCAACCTGATTAATAACATTATTAAGATAAAAAAGACCATGATAAAAATGTCCCAGACAGCTGTACTGACAAAAAGATAAATACGCCTTTCAATTCTTTATTAATCATAATTACCATGAATTTATCACTGATGCAATGAATCCAACAGTTTTAAAAAACAGTAACACTTCTCATCTTTCTCTGTAGTGAAACCCAGAGTCAGACTCATGAGGAAAATGCTAACAGACTCTCAAGAGCTTCAGATCAGCTGTCTGGCCACTGGTTTTTACCCTCGTCACATTAACCTGACCCTGTTCAGCGATGGTCAGCCTGTGGATGATGATCAGATCACAGGAGGAGAGATTCTGCCCAACGGAGACGGAACTTACCAGATGAGGAAGAGTTTAGTGATCAGTGAAGAAGAGCTACATGAAGGACATAAATACAACTGCACAATGAAGCACCTCAATCTGGACAACAAACTGGACATTACATTTGGTAAAGAAAACTGTACAATCTGTCAAACAAACAAAACTGTACTGAACAATAAAGCAGACAATAGATTCAAGATACGTTATTGTCATAGTATACAAGACAATGAAATTAAATGTAGCAACATTACTAGATGACAATTTTAGACTGAATAACTGACTTTATGTAACTTGTCATTATCCCATTACCTTTTTGAAACTTGCATAATTGTTTTCCTATAGCTTATGTCACTGTGTTTTTTAAACCACAATTTCAGATGTGGCTGAATCTGACCCAGGATCATCTATGCAGTCTGTAGTTGTCAGTGTGCTGGTGTTCATGTGTGTGGCTGGTCTTATCATAACTGCACTCATCATATTGAGGAAGAGATGTGCTGCTGGTAAATGTTCTGTTCAGTCCAATTCATTACATCTAATTAGATGATGTGCTGATCAGATTTCTAATTAGAAAAAAGAAACCTCAGAAACATCAGTTCCTTTAGAGACACTATTTCAAAGACCAATGTATGTAGTTTTATCTTTCTGTTTTATACCTCTGTTACTCTTTATTTATCCTGGTTTAACTGTGTGATTCTTATTCAGAACGAGACATCACAATGTAAATATTCTTCTATTCATGTGAGTACACTGTTTTATGAAGTAATATTAAGCAACGTGTTCATGTTAAGATTCATTTAAAAAATATATATAGAAATGAAACTAAAAGTCTGTTTGTTTCTGTTTCAGTTTTTGTGCAAGATGAAAAATAAAAAGTGAGTCTAAATGGCCCCACATTAAGGTCTTGTCAACACATTTGGCATCTGCTTAGATGATGCCATTTAATTTTTGTTATAATAATGACCATCACGATGAAACTTAATTAAAATGACAAAGGAATTTAACAAAGGTACACAACAAAAAGAGACAGTGTACAGTATGCAAATCCCCTGCTGTATTACTGTTTTTCTTGCAGTGTAATCTGTGCTTTATTATTTTGTTATTTTCTACAATTGATTTATAGTTTTTTCAAGTAAAATAAAATAAATAAATTATTATGTAAACTGCTGCTTCATGTGCTGCTTTAGAGTTCAGTTTTTAGACCATACCAATAGCCTAATTAATATAGAGGATACCAAACTTTTTTTCTTTTTTTACTTCAACAATAATATAATATAATATTGATAATTGTTCTTTCTCTCTCTCTCTCTATCTCTCTCTCTCTCTCCTTTCATGGGATGGAACATAAAGTTTGTACTGTATAAAAATCATCCCCATAAAACATGAAAACACGTGTGTATATGAATGTGTGTGCGTGTGTGTGCACATATATGTTGCAAGGAAAGTAGGAATAGAGAAAATACAAAATGGATATTAAACCATGACTGCATAACAATGCAGTCTGACGCTGGGGTGGTACCCTAAGGTACAAAAGTGAAAAGGTACATCTTTGTACCTTACCTACCCCTAAACAGTACATATTTGTAGCTTAAAGGTACATTTTAAAACTTTAAAAAACCATATTTGTACATTTTCACTTTGTATCTTAGGGTACTGCCCCAGCGACAGAAATGTACCTTGTTTTTCACTGCGGTCAAGCCAGCCACGGTTCAGAAAAAAAAAAGGTCAAGCCAGCCGTGATTAAAATAAGTGTGCGCACATATTACTATGATTACCGTAGTTTCAGGAACAACACATTTTTTAGATATGGGACATTATTTGTTGGCGCAGCCATCCTCAAAAGAGCTAGGAACGCCGGTTATCATGACGGAGGATTAAACATAAAACACACACACAAACAAACTCCGTTTGGTCTGCGTGCACACACAAACTGAGTATGAGCAGCGACCATTTATTGATTGCACACCGGTGTATCACCACACCCACTTCCAAAAACTAGGTCATAGGATCAATTAAGAACAATACAAAGGACATAACTCAACACCCCCACTTGTTCTTAAATTGACAAAGTACAATACAGTACATCACATACCAAATAGAAAACACACAAATTTATCCATTCTGATTCTCGATACAGGTTTAGTTAAAATATCTGCCACCATATCAACTGTAGGACAGTAACGAAGAGTTATTTTGCCATCACAGAGTACAGATCGGACAAAATGATATCTAATATCAATATGCTTACACCTTTGGCGACATACAGGGTTTTTTGAAAGGGCAATAGCACCCTGATTGTCCTCAAAAACTGTCACTGGTGCATATTCAAGTACATTGTCCATTCCATTTATTAAATTGACAAGATACAAGCTTTCCTGTGCAGTAGCTGATAAAGCCATGTACTCAGCTTCACATGTGGATAAAGCAACAGTTTGTTGTTTCTTTGACTTCCAGGAAATAATAGGTCCACTCTCAGACAAACTAAAACAGTAGCCAGTAACACTACGCCTGTCATCTAGGTCTGCTGCCCAGTCTGCATCACTATAGGCTACAAGTTTAAGATCTCCATCATTTTTCTTGTAACACAATTCCAGGTTCACAGTGCTTTTCAAATACCTCAACACATGTTTAGCTGCAACCCAATGTTGTTCTTTTGGTACAGACAGATATTGTGACAACCTACTAACAATAAAGCTCAAATCTGGACGAGTACTTGTCATTAAATAAATTAAACTGCCCACCACTTCACGATACCTCTTTGGGTCAGTAGATTCACCCTCATTGTCAAATTTCATTTTCATTTCACATGGTGTTGATCTTGGTTTGCAGTGAGTCATGTCAAATCTTTCCAAAATTTTCGTAATGTATCTTTTCTGGTTCATTTTTATTTCACCATTCACTTGTATAAAATCAATACCCAGGAAATGTCTAAGTTTTCCAAGATCTTTAATTTTAAATTTAACTCCCAACATTTCCTTCACATTCTTGAGTATTTGACTATCACTCGCTGCAATGATAAGATCATCAACCCAAATGATCAACATGACTCTTTCTTCATCAATTTGTTTACTGTAAGCACAACAGTCAGCAGAATTTTGAACAAAACCATTTTCAATCAGAAAATCATGCAACATCTTATTCCAATTTCGTCCTGACTGTTTCAGACCATACAGTGACTTATTTAACTTACACACCAATTTTTCTCCTGTTTTTAACTTAACCTCGAATCCTTCAGGCTGTTCCATATACATTTCACAGTCTATAGGAGCATGCAGATATGCAGTCTTGACATCCATTTGATGTAATTCTAAATCATACTGAACTGCAAGCTGTATTAAGACACGTACAGAAGTCATATCAGCAGTAGGTGAAAACGTCTCGTTGTAATCAATACCAGGCACTTGACTATAACCTTTTGCTACATATCTGGCCTTATAGATAATTTCATCAGGATTTTCTTTTATGGTGTAAACCCATCTGCCCCCCACTGCATTTTTACCTTCAGGCAAAGTTGTCAATGTGAAGGTATTGTTCTCTATAAGAGAGTCCATCTCCTCCTTCATAGCTTTAACCCACTGCTCTGATTTTGAAGAGCTCAATGCTTCCTTCAGTGTCTGGGGGACATCACATGCAACACGATAGCAATAGTCAATATTTGTTAATGCCTGATCCTCAACACCTTTTATCTCATAATCATAGTCTGTATAATACTGAGGAGGTCTCCTCTCTCTCTTTGGATATCGAGCACTCTGACTGCTCTCACTTTCACTTTTTAAGTCGGTTTCAGCATCACACTCTACTTTTATTTCTTGTGGAATTACCTTAGTCACGTCAAGTTTTGGTACCTGGGTTTCAGCTCTCTTCCTATGTTCAAAGTGTTCATACACATCCTCTGTTTGAGTATCACACTCATTAGTAATCTTTGTAACAAATTTTACCAGTCTATTTTTGAGTACTTTCCCTGTGTCTGGATAAAAGACAAGATATGCTGGACTATTTTTATCATAACCAACAAATACTCCCTTCTCACAACGAGTGTCCAACTTCTTCTTGTCATATTTGTATGCATAACATTCTAACCCAAACACTCTCATTTTGGAAAGGTCAGGTTTTTTTCCAGTTACCAGGTAATATGGAGTTTGTCCATGACGCCTATTATAGCATCTATTTCTAATTACTGCAGCAGTTTGTACCGCATACGTCCACAGCTCTTTTGGTAGTTTACTCTCAATTAACATACATCTTGCCATTTCAAACAGAGTCCTCCAAGCTCTTTCAGCCGTCCCATTCTGATGGGGTGAATAAGGAGCTGAGGTCTCATGTCTAATGGCATTTTTATTAAGCAGTGACTGAAACACAGAAGATGTAAACTCTGTTCCATTATCTGATCTTATACGTTTGATTTTACCATACGGTGCAACATCAGCAATGAACCTCTCTGTGGCTCTAACAGTATCACTCTTAGTTTTCAGAAAATAAGTGAACACAGCTCCTGAATAATCATCTGTGAACGCTAAAGCAAATCTGAAACCATCTTTTCCTGCTGGTTCTACAGGACCAGCTAGGTCTGCATGGACAAGTTCAAATACATCTTTTGCTTTCTCATCTGGATCTCTATTTCTGTTCTGAGTAAATTTACCCTTTATACACACTTCACATTTCAAATTGGACTTGTCAGTTTTACCTCTGATTTTAATCCCATCTGTAACACTCTCCAACTTTAACACGTCGTCATAGTTACAATGACCTAATATTTCATGCCATGTCTGAAGGTCATAACACACATTACACTCATCAATCTCATTTGTAACTGTACTTAAGTAAAATAATCGATCATACATATGAATATCAAAAGTTGTACCATTTTTGTGGATGAGCCTATTCTGTCCTTCCTTAAAGATGACTGTCGCTCCGTGCGCAATTGCCGCTTTAACGGAAAAAATGTCCTGGGAAAATGACGGCACATAAAGCGCCTCCGTCAACATCATGTCCACAATGCGGCCTTTGCTATCTCTCAAGCGCACTTTAGCGGTGCCTTTCTTCATCGCAATACCGCTAGCCCGCTCTCCATCAGCCAACTCCAGAATATGACTCTGAGGCTTGAAACTTGAATCAAACTCCTCGAACATCCCAATATCTGTGACAATGTGCTTAGTGGCTCCGGAGTCTACCATGAGGCCTTTCATTTTTACTCCGCCGATCGGATCATTATCCACCTGCTCCACCTTGAATGCGAATGTGTGGTCCTCCTCCTCGTCCACTGCTTGCTTCACCTTATCTCTCTTCCTCCGCCGACAGTGTAAATCTTTATGCGTGGCGCTTTTACAGAAACTGCACCACTGTCTCTGCTCCACACTCTCCCCAGCAGCTGACGTGCACTCCGCGGCTTTGTGGCCTTTCTGGCCACAGTTGTAACAGGTGAGTTTCACACTCCAGTTGTCTCTTCCTTTGATTCTCATCACGCTGTCCTCACTCAAGCCAGCCGAACCAAACTTCTCTGTACTCTCATAGCTCCTCAGTTTTGTTTTAAAATCGGCAAATGTTAACGTTTCATCACTTTGAGTAACGTAAACAGAGAATGGTTTAAATGCGTCAGGCAGACCCTTTAAAATCATTGCGGTCAATAAGCCGTCACTCAAAGTCTCTCCTGCATTCCGCAGTGCTGTAATGGCAGTCTCTGCACGAATAATATAATCTGTAACTGTTTCATTCACACCTTTCTGAAGAGATGTCAGCTCTGTGTACAGACTTATCACGCGTGGCTTCCCTTTACCAGCGTAATGGTCTCTCAGGATCTGAAGCGCCTTCCTCCCATCGTCTGCGGCATCTCTCATTACAAGCGACAGACTCTTATCATCCAACAACTGAATTAAAACTGCATATGCCTCTTCATTTTTACTGGCATCTTCCGCCGCGCCCTCATCGTCCTCGGCGGGGGCTCCACCCAATATAATAGTTTTCAGGTCGAGCAGACGCAAATGCGCCAGAAACTTTGTTTCCCACAGTTCATAATTCTTTTCATCTCCGTCGAAACATAAACGGTTCCATCGGCTCCCAAACTCTTTACTGGGCCCATAACCTGTTGGCGCAGCCATCCTCAAAAGAGCTAGGAACGCCGGTTATCATGACGGAGGATTAAACATAAAACACACACACAAACAAACTCCGTTTGGTCTGCGTGCACACACAAACTGAGTATGAGCAGCGACCATTTATTGATTGCACACCGGTGTATCACCACACCCACTTCCAAAAACTAGGTCATAGGATCAATTAAGAACAATACAAAGGACATAACTCAACATTATTATACTTTACAGGGCTATAAAGACCCCATTTCTAATAAGTAGGAAAAAAAATACAAAAACAATGGTCAGTTCTTATGCAGGACATATGTACACCTCACATGAAAACATTTTACTGCAGCATTTTTGAGATATGAGACATTATTACACGTTAGAGGTGTAGAAAGACCCCGTTTCTAATGAGCAGAAAAAAACAATGATCAGTTTATTTATGGGACATCCCATTCTATATGCACACCTCATATGAAACCATATTACTGCAGCATTTTTGAGATATGGAATATTATTACACTTTACAGGGCTATAAAGACCCCATTTCTAATAAGCAGAAAAAAACGATGGTCAATTCTTACACAGGACGTCCCATACTATATGCACACCTCATATGAAACAATTTTACTGCAGCGTTTTTGAGATATGGGAAATTACACTTTACAGGACTATAAAGACCCCATTTCTAATATGTAGAAAAAAACAATGGTCAGTTTTTTATACGGGACGTCCCATATATGCACATCTTATATGAAACCATTTTATTGCAGCATTTTTGACATATGAGACATTATGGGGTGTCCATATAAAAACAACTTACTACAGCATTTTATATATATGTATAGTAGGCTATAAAGACCTAATTTCTGTTAAGTAGAAGTCATGAATGGCCAGTTCATATATGAAGAGGCATTTTAGAGAATTTTTATACCATTATTTTATAGGCTTATAGAGAGATGTAATCTACTAAGTAGAAAAAAAGTTGATTCTTACAAGTCATCTCCCATCTCTATACGTAAATCAAAGGAAAAAGTTTTACTGTATCTTTTTTGAAGGGGCATGCAATTATTTCACTTATATAGTTATAAAACTACATTTATGCATTGTAATAAGTAAAGAATTATCATTTAATTCTTAAGAGGACTTCCCATACTATGTGCACCCTTTATATAAAGACATTTTACCATACCAATTTGGAGTTCAAAGTCAAGAAAATTCACATAAATTGCACAATTTCTTCAGTTTTGTGAACTATCCATCCATCCATCCATCCATCCATTTTCATCCGCTTATCCGGAACCGGGTCGCGGGGGCAGCAGTCTAAGCAGAGACGCCCAGACTTCCCTCTCCCCAGACACTTCCTCCAGCTCTTCCGGCGGAACACCGAGGCGTTCCCAGGCCAGCCGAGAGACATAGTCCCTCCAGCGTGTCCTGGGTCTTCCCCGGGGCCTCCTCCCGGTGGGACATGCCCGGAACACCTCCCCAGGGAGGCGTCCAGGAGGCATCCGGAACAGATGCCCGAGCCACCTCAACTGGCCTCTCTCGATGTGAAGGAGCAGCGGGTCTACTCCGAGCTCCTCCCGAGTGACCGAGCTCCTCACCCTATCTCTAAGGGAGCGCCCAGCCACCCTACGGAGAAAACTCGCCTGTATCCGGGATCTTATCCTTTCGGTCATGACCCAAAGCTCATGACCATAGGTGAGAGTAGGAACGTAGATCGACCGGTAAATCGAGAGCTTCGCCTTACAGCTCAGCTCTTTCTTCACCACGACAGACCGGTACAGCGACCGCATTACTGCAGAAGCTGCACCGATCCGTCTGTCGATCTCCCGCTCCATCCTTCCCTCACTCGTGAACAAGACCCCCAGATACTTAAACTCCTCCACCTGGGACAGGGACTCCCCACCAACCTGAAGAGGAGTTTTGTGAACTATAGAAATATTATTTAAAATAAGTAGAAAAAATAATGTCTATTTCTTCTAAGTACCTCCTATTTTTCCAGTACACCTAATGTGAAGTCTGTGTACTGTGGCAGTTTGAAGTAACATGCATTCAAACACAACAAAACACTCAAGACGTTTTAAAATGTTCCTGTGATTGAGGGCTATAGAAATGTTATTTCAAATAAGTAGAAAAGAAACAATGCCCATTTCTTGCAAAGTACCTCCTACTCTATCAGCACACCTAATCAGATGTCTATGTACTTTGGCAGTTTAAAGTTGCATACATGCAAATTCAACAAAATTCTTAAAGACAGTGCATTATTTATCCAATTTTGAGGCTTATAGAAACATCAATTTAAATACATAAAACAAACAAACAAAAAGAAAAACAAAACAATGGCCTTTCCATGCAAGGCACCTCCTACTCTATCAGCACAGCTTATATAAATTCACACACACACTGTCAGAACTGTCACACTAAACCTCACACACTGTCAGAAAACCTCATATGGAGTCTTTGCTCTGTGGCATTTTGGAGCAGCATGGTCCAATATCTTTGAGACTTTTGTCATATTCTGATGCATGCTACTCCAAACTGCCACAGTACACAGACTTCATATTAGCTGTGCTGATAGAGTAGGAGATACCTTGCATGAAATGCCCATTGTTTTTCTCTGTTTAAATTGACGTCTATAGGCCTCAAAATTGGAGAACTGTCATTAAGAATTTTGTTGAATTTGGATGTATGCAACTTCAAACTGCCATATAGTATGGGACGTCCCATATAAGAACTGACCATTGTTTTTTTTTCCTACTTAATAGAAATGGGGTCTTTATAGCCCTGTAAAGTGTAATAATGTCCCATATCTTAAAAATGTCACAGTAAAATGGTTTTATATGAGGCGTGCATATAGTATGGGATGTCCTGTATAATAACTGACCACATTTTTTTTTCTACTTATTAGAAATTGAGTCTTTATAGCTCTGTAAAGTGTAATAATGTCATATATCTCGAAAATGCTGCAGTAATTTTTTTTCATTGTGTGCATATAGTATGGGATGACCTGTATAAGAATTGATCATTGTTTTTTTCTACTTATGAGAAATGGGGTCTTTATAGACCTGTAAAGCGTAATGATGTCCCATATATCGAAGACGCTGCAGTAAAATGGTTTTATATGAGGTGTGCATATAGAACGGGACGTCCCATAAACAAACTGACCTTTGTTTTTTCCTACTCATTAGAAATGTGGTCTTTATAGTCCTGTAAAGTGTAATATTGTCCCATATCTCAAAAATGCTGCAGTAATATTGTTTCATATGAGGTGCGCATATAGATTGGGATGTCCCATAAATAATAATAATGTTGCATATCTTGAAAACGCTGCAGTAAAATGGTTTCATAGGTGTATATGTAGTAAACGTCCTGTATAAGAATTGACCATTGTTTTTTTCTACTTAATAGAAATAGTCTTCATACCGCTTTAAAGTGTAATAATATCCCATATATCGTTCTCTCTGTGTAGTTCCTGAAACTACCGTAATCATAGTAATATGTGCGCACACTAATTTCAATCGCGGCTGGATTCACCGTGTTTTTCTGAACCGCAGCTGGTCTTGACCGCAGTTTTTACCTGACAGTGTAGGTGGCGATATGCAGACAGGGTGCAACGCCGCAAAAAAAACAAACAAAAGTAAAAGTAAAAGGGTGAAAAGAACGGACACGAGTTTAATTAGCTGAGAAAATGTTCGTGCTTGTGGTGTTCCTATTGCCATGCTTAAAAGCCGTCAGTGCAGGTAAGTTGACCAACAAATGATTTTCAACGCCATATTAAATCATGTTGACAGCTGAGGCCAGCGCTGTGAAAAACAAATCATACCAAAAGTATCCTTCCCTTACAAAAGTAACAAAGCGATTTTCTCAGAGCCCTGACTAAATTTGCTTTCCAAGCTATGACAGCACTTTCAGCACGCAACCCTTTCAGTATAAAAGTAAATCGGATTTAATGGCAGGAGTTCCTGTCGGGACGAAAGTAACACTTGTTACTTTTGTCCCCCTACATTGTCCCGCAGCATGCTAATGTGGCGACTTTCTGTGTCTTGCATCATTAATAGAAGATGTTTAGGTCGTATTATATCAAAAGAATATGCCTAGAGTGAGGGTCAGAAAGAAAGACAGACAGAGGTCTGATTCAGCCACATGTTCATGAGAGGGCGTTTCTGGACAGTTTCTGTCAGGAATATCAGTCTGAACTGCTACATTGCATTTACCTTAGTCATATTTAGGTTTTAGCCATACCTTAGTTTTTCCACCTCCACCTATGAATTTGCAGTGTTTCTAGATGTTTTTATGCACATTTCAAATGTATGCATACAAACAACTGGATGGAAACATGAATATGCCTAATGTTACATTATGTTAAGAATTTATATTATGCTGATTTAATTTAAATATGTTTGCAGTTCCATATTAACAAGGTTATAGTCATGTATATTTAATAAAAACAAGAGTAACACAAAAAAAATCTAGCCTGTATCATTGTTACTTTTGACCCATTTGTGTGTTATTTTCGTCCCAACCAACGGGGTCGAAAGTAACAATGTGCAACTTATGTTCAAGGTGAAATTATATTGAAGTCTTTCTACATTACCACCTGGTATTGATAGACCACACTTCTGAGTTATAGGCCACAGCAAAAATATATCTGTCTAAAACAATATCTTTTTAAATTCAGTTTTTCTGAAAAATGTTACTTTCGTCCCCGCTCTCCCCCTACATATTTGTAGCTTAAAGGTACATTTTAGTACTTTGAAAGTATATATTGGCACCTTAAAGGTACATATGGTAAATATTAGTACTTTAAAGGTACATATCTGTACCTTAGGGTACCGCCCCAGCGGCAGAAATGTACCTTTTTTTTCCTGACAGTGAAAGATGGACAATTTTGTTAAAATTCCTTCACTGTAAATTGCTTTAGTTTGGAGCAAGACATACAGGAGAGTGGTTTTACTGCATCAGATATATGTTACTGCACTGCCAGAAAAAAAAAGGTACGTTTCTGTTGCTGGGGCGGTACCCTAAGGTACAAAGTAAAAGGGTATAAATATGTACTTTTAAAGTACTACAATGTACCTTTAATGTACTAATATGTATTGTTTAGGGGTAAGGTACAAAGATGTACTTTTTCACCTTTGTACCTACCGCCGTACCTTTTTGTCTGAGAGTGTTTGCTAATTATTTATTATATATATAAACTGAATTATAATTATGTAGAACTATTAGATGAATTTTTAAACTTGTTAATTTATTGTATTCCTATTTGACTGATCAGGAATGTATACTTGTATATGTAGTGGTATAAATTCAGGCCACACTAATATTATGTTTGTTTTTGTGTATCAACAGGTTCTCACTCACTGATGGCTTTGGTAACATATATAGATGGACAAACACCATTTCCTGAGTTTAGTGTTGTTCTGATGTTGGATGATGTGCAAATAATGTATTATGATTCAACCACCTGGACAGTTGTCCATCACTCTCTCAGTGATTCACGGTACTATGATGAAGAGCGAAGTGATACTGATACTATATTTCATGTTATATATAATGAGCTTAAATATTTTAAATTCCATTATAATGATGACTTAAATCACACAGGTTAGTCCAAGCAACAAATTGATAATGCCACACAATACATTTCATAACAAATGTAACTCTTATTCGTTTATGGTAAAAGTGGTAAAAACATGTTCCATTCATCTACAGGTGTACATGTTAGTCAGAGACTTGCTGGATGTGAATTGTTGAACAATGGTAATCCAGGTCCACTTCATTTCTGGGATGCTTTTGATGGACAGAACATTGGGGAGTTCAACTTTGACATAGAAAAAAAAGGAAATCGAGGGTAAACTGCTATGGATACCAAGGGACCAAGCACAAAAGCTTCATATAAAGTTCCTGCATCAAAATGTTTATCATCCTATTTGCATTAAAACATTGCAGCGATAACTGAAAATGGAAAAGAACAATGTGATGAGAAAAGGTGAGAGAATCAACCGTATTAACCTGATTAACTTCAGTATAATTCAGATAAAAAAGAACATTACTGACAAATACGGACCAGACAGATATGCTGACAGAAAGCATCAAATGCTTTTGAATGCTTTATGAATCATGATTATCATAACTGAAAGACTGATGCAATGAACACAACAGTTTACCAACAGTGACACTTCTCAATCTTCTCTGTAGTGAAACCCAGAGTCAGACTCATGAGGAAGATGCTCCCAGACTCTCAAGAGCTTCAGATCAGCTGTCTGGCCACTGGTTTTTACCCTCGTCACATTAACCTGACCCTGTTCAGAGATGGTCAGCCTGTGGATGATGATCAAATCACAGGAGGAGAGATTCTGCCCAACGGAGACGGAACTTACCAGATGAGGAAGACTTTGGTGATCAGTGAAGAAGAGCTACGTGAAGGACATAAATACAACTGCACAATGAAACACCTCAGTCTGGACAACAAACTGGACATTACATTTGGTAAAAACATTTTGAGTACAGTGACAACAAACATTAAATTTAGTAATAAAAAAACATGAAAACAGATTTGCCTGTTTGTTTCAATAAAGTTTATTCTCAAATATCACTCATTTCATGACTTTTCAGATGTGGCTGAATCTGATCCAGGATTCTTCAGTCTGTCTGTAGTTGTCAGTATGCTGGTGTTCATGTGTGTGGCTGTTCTCATCATAACTGCACTCATCATATGGAGGAAGAGATGTGCCGCTGGTAAATTTTGAGGCAACTATGTGCATCAGACTTTTTACGTATTTTGAACTTATTTTATTCTTGTTTGTTCTATTAGACTTTACATGTTTCCAACTTGAACTCTCAAGTAATGGCAACTCAATTTTTTCAACCGGCAACTCAATTTTTTCAGTTTACAAAATATAGTTGTAAGTTCCTAAAATAAGACATATTTTTGTATTTTAAAATGTATTCAATCTGTATTTAAATATTTCTACATTTTTCTACAATAGTGTAATGAAACAGTAAACAGGTGGTCTCAAAACAAACCATTTATTTACTTTACAATATTACAACAGTGCAATCATTAATACTACTGGTAACACTTTAGTTTAGAGACCAACTCTCACTAATAACATGCTTATTAACATGCATATTTCTAGTGTTTCGACTGTTTATTAGTACTTATAAAGCACGTGAATGAACACTTCTAAACTTCTAAACTCAACATTCTAAAGTGTTCTAAAGTGAACATCCTTTTCAGATGAATGCATTCACCTTTGCATAAAGCTGTTTACAGGCTTCATAGGGAAAAAATATATAAAAATAAATAAATAGAATACACCTAGTTTATGTAATGGACTCCCTCAGAATAATACTTGAACACTTATAGTGTTTTGATAAGTTTTGATAGTTCAATTTCAAACATTATATCAGCAAATAATATCAGCAAATCTTCAGAAAATGAAGATATTTTTAATGAAATCTGAAAGGTGTCTGACAGTTTATGCAAGGACCACTTTGATGCTTCAAAAAGTTCATAAAGAGATCGTGAATCTAGTCTATAAGAATTGAGCAAATTAGTCAAAATTCTCTGAAGAGACTTGATCACTTTATATGATGATCAGATCTGACTTTGCATCTAATTCACATATACATAATTGTCAGAGCAGATAAGTAATGGTAAGAGGAAGCTCAAACATTCTTGCTCAATGTGTGAGAGCCAGTGAGGTTCATTCTTGTGTTATGCAGCATGTTTAAGCTTCTGCAAGAATCAATGAGGTTTGTTTGGAGTGACAAACAAGTAAATGACAAGAATTTTCATTTCTGAGGTGTGGACTGTTGATGGGAAGTGATTGGATCTTCTTGGATTTCCAAGGCATCTTCATCATCCAGATCCTGTGAAGTAAAAACAGTTTTAGTCAACAAAGATTTTACTGTAATTTCAATTCATTTCATTGAAAGTGCTGATTTAGAGTGATTTATTTGTATTTTATTATCCTATTCTATTATTATTATTATCATATATTCTAAAACAACTGCTTGTCCACCGAAAAAAAAGAATAACAAGCACAAACTAACTGTTAACTGGTAAGAAGTAGAAATACAATTATATTTCATTTATACCCCATTGTAATATCGCCTTTACAACATTCCAGCATCAGTGTGGTCATATTTAATGTGATTCTTAGTAATCACAATGCCTAAATATGTAATTTCAGATTTAACTGGAATATTATAAACAGTAGATGCTGTACAATCTTTAATAAACATTAATTCACATTTACTTATGTTTAGATTAAGACCTGAAGCTTCAGAGAAAGGTTTTATATAATTAATAGCTACAGGTATTTGAGAAGCATTTCTTAAAAATAAAGTGGTGTCATCTGCCAGTTGACTAATAAATATTTCTCGATCTGCTATATGGATGCCCTGAATACCGCTTTCACATATAAATGATGACAATAGTTGCACACAAAGAAGAAATAAATAGGGCGAAACGGGACACCCTTGTCTCAATCCTCTAGATAAACTAAACCTTGGCGAAGTGCCATTCTTTAATTTAATCGAAGCACTTCCATTATTGTAAAGGGTTTTAATTACTCTGCAAAACATATCCCCAAAACCAAATTTATCTAATGAATCAACAATAAATTGATGCTCTAAATAATCGAAAGCCTTATAAAAATCTAAGAAGAGAATGAAGCTCTCCTCCTGTATTAAGTCTGAATAATCTAACAGATCAAGTATCAACCTTATATTGTTAACAGTGTGTTTTTTGTTCAAAAAACCTGGCTGTGTCTCATCTATTACAGAACCAAGTACCGATTTTAGTCTTTTGGCAAATATAATAGCTAGAATTTTATAATCATTGTTAAGCAGAGAAATAGGACGCCAATTGTCAGTTAAAAGCAAATCTTTTTTGGGTTTCAGAATTAAAGTAATTAGACCTTGAGTGAGAGACGGGGGGGAAAGCCTCATTCTGTATGCTTTCTTCAAAAACCTTAAGTAAAAAAGGAGACAGTTCTTCAGAGAACTGTTTATAAAACTCTGCGGTAAGCCCGTCCGTTCCGGGAGATTTATTGTTTTTGAGATCTAGAATCGAGTTACTAACTTCAGATAAAGTAATTTCACTATCATAGAGATCTCTGTCATTTCTTGAGATAGTCTTGCAATTTTTAGCAGACTCCAAAAACGTACAGGCTGCCTCTTTAGAGTATTTTTTCCTATAAAGATGACTGTAAAATTTAGCACAGAAATGCACATTAGTGACTGTACCCTCAATATTAAGACTTTCAATTAGAGAATTACGTAAGCGACTCTTTTCTAATCTGAAAAAATAAGATGTGTTACATTCTCCCTCCTCCATTTTTGTCTTGATCTAATGTAAGCACCCTCAACCCTATAAGTGTACATCTCATCTAATTTAGATTGCAGGTCAGCATACTCAAGCTTATCAGATTCAGAAAAGAGTTCTGGGGGTTTAGAAGAAAGTATTGCAATTCTAGACACCACCTTATTTTCTTCTGCTCTCTTAAGTTTAACTAAATCACTACCAAATTTTCTAAAATATTTACTAATTTCAAACTTCAACAGCTCCCACTGGCAACAATATGAATTTAACACTAAAGCTCTTCTCCAGTACTGCTCAATCAGTAATGTAATATTCTTTTTAACATCTTCAAAAAGGAGAAGAGAGTTGTTCAATTTCCAATAAGAAGGAGATGAGCTGAAGTCAGGGAATACGGAAAGACAAATCTTGAGAGAGAGGTGTAGCATGAATGCAGACTGATTTACACCTGTTTGCTAAGCTTTGGGAAATAAGCCAGTAGTCTATTCGAGACTGCTTAGAATGGTCCTTGCTGCTCCACGTGTAGGGTCTCTGCTGTGGATATATTTCTCTCCATATGTCAACAACACAAAAACGCAACATAAAATTATTCATAATTGGACTTACAGAAGCAGCTCTAGGGGGAAACCTATCCAAATCACTGTTTAAAACCATATTGAAATCCCCACCTAAAATAAGAACAGCATTGGGGTATTTATTTAACCAGTACTGTACATTTTCACTGATCACATCCATTAAAGTGGTATTTTCTTTAGAAGAATTGTACCCATACACATTTAATAAAACTAAGATGGTCTGACCAAGTGAAATCACTAACAAAAGAAAATGACCCTTTGGCTCACTGACAAGGTGTAGTATCTCTCCAGCAAACTTGTTTTTTAAAATGGCGACACCTGCTGATCGCTCTGTGCCATGCGACATCCATACATCGCTGCCCCACTGGGATCTCTAAAATTTAACATCATCTTGTGTGGAATGGGTTTCTTGCAAAAAGCAAAAATCTGTACCATGGTTTTTAACAAACAAAAAAAGGGCTTTGCGCTTTACATTGTTTCTTAGATCCTTGGCAATAATGAACGATATCGACATTATCGATATCGACATTAATGAACGATATCGACATTAATGAATGATATCAACATTGACAACAAACAGCAATTAACAGCTGTTAACACGAATCAAAAGGCAAAAAGTCACTACTGGCTGATAGATGAAAAGAAAACTGAGATGAACAGAGCTTAACTGACCATTTCAAATGACCAAAATAAAGGTCCAGCTGTACAACAGTGATGGCTCAAATGCCATAGTGACAGGTAACAGTCACAATCTTTGAAGAAGTACTTGATCCTCAGATAGAACTCATGAAGTAATCTTCGCTCCTTCAATGAACGCACGCGCCCCGATGTAATAGGCCATTTTTCCAGCAGCCCTCGCCTCTCTCACTTTGGCCACAAACTCTTCCGTCTCTCCCGGTCTAGCGTAGTTAGATCCTCCATGAAGCACAGGTTGTTGTCCTTGAGAAACTGGGACTGCCTAGCAGCTTTCCACAAAGCATCACGGATAGCCCGTGAGGTAAACTGCATGATGATGGCGCGTTTTGTGTTGTCACCTCTTCTCCCTAGCCGATGCACAGTGTCAACAACGTCAGGATACTTGTTCTTGGCCTCGGGATAAGTCTTGCTGCAGATTCGAATGACCTCGGATCTGATATCTGCCTTAAAAGTCTCAGGCACTCCAAACAATCTTAAATTCCACCTGCGAAAGTATCTCTCCAGATCAGAGATGCACGTTCCCCATGTGCTCGTGAGACGTTCCTAATCTTTAAGCCTGGAATCTACATCTTTCACATTCTTCTTCAGATCTTGTACTTCGGCACATACAAAGTCTATCGTTTTCTTCAGCCCTTCTATCTTAAGAGCATAGGCACTAATCATTCCTTCAAGTGCGTCAGACCGAGTATTGATCAACGAGGAGAGTGTGGAAATGATGGCCTCGTCTGGACTTGCAGGTTTACCTTTTTTGGGAACACGTGGCTTGCTAGGAGTGACAGGGAGCGAAGTCGCACAAAGATCAAACTCGTTTACAGCAGGAGAAGCATAATCGTGGACATCCATACTGGTGTCGATAATGTCTGATCGCTCTTTGCGTTTGTCAAACGGCATGTTTGCACTCTTAATTGAGTGTACTGATACCTGGTCCAGCAAATATAACAAAAAAGTTTGTTGGTACAGCTAGTTTTTCAAAATCAGTTAAGTCTGGTCAGGAGCTCTGAAAACTCTGTCTTAACAAGGCGCCATCTTGGACCTTCCCCTGCGTGAATTATTAATGAGTCTAATCTGCTTCCATAGTTGACAGCCTTTAATTTTTAACCACATGTGCACGCTGCTTTTCTGATTTTCCGTGTGTTTTTCCCCTGTCACTTGAAATGTATCCGTTTTGATTTGTTGTTACTAAAGGTGAAACACGTTAGGAAAAAAATAATGATCAGTTGTGGGACTGTTTTGTCATAATCGCATACTATTCATTCCTGACCTTTACCGTCCATTAATGACAATGAAATTAGGCTACTGGTTGATACGTCCCGGTAGAGCCCTGCATTGCAGCCCAAACCCGACAGGCCTCGACTTTTTTACGCCCCTAGGGCCAGGCTTCGGGCCAATTTTCACGTCATAGAACAGATGCGGGACGGGCTTCTGGCCTGTTTTAGGCTTCTTCTTATTTTTATATTTTAGACATCCATCAAATATGGTGATGAAAACAAAAATCTGCGCTGGTGGAAACAAAACGAGACTGCATTTTTGTTTTCACTTTCGAGACTGGCTCGGAAGGCGTTTGGTGTCTTCGTCAGCAGCAGCGAGCCAGAACAGTTCCGCGTTCAAGCGCACGCAATAGGCTAAAGCTTGCCGCAAAGCACCAGCAAATGTTATTGCCATGAATCATCATGATGAATGTGTCAGGGGGAAATAGTAAGGAGATTTTTTAATTTTTTATTTATAAACTAGTGTTTTCTGAGTCAGTGTCGCAAGGATGAAGTTGCCGATCCTGACTCGCCATCTCCTATTTGGATGCGCCTTTAGAGAGAAGTGCGTCTTGACAGATTACATAATGAAAGAGTTTTTGTTTTCCATTTGCTTTATTTCGTTAAGTTATAATCTAAAGCTTTCCATATATATATATATATATATATATATATATATATATAATGTCTGTGAGGTATGTATTTGCTGAGTTTCGGTTCATTTTTGTGAAGTGCTCCTGTTGAGACGACAGAAAGCGCATGTTTGTTTTCTTTATTTTATAGAAGCACCATTTGCAACGTTTTGTTGATATTGTGAGTGCACACAAATAAAAGTAGACCCTTTACAGTTTGGAATGACGTATTATTCTTACTTTTATCAGCAAAAATGAGGGAATATTTTACATTGTTTCCACTGAAAAAAATTATAAGTGATCGCACTGGTGCCTCCATGTCCTGCAAAGTGGCTTTAGCTTCCACTCTCCGCACAAATGATTGGATATGCACCTAGCACACACTTATCTAGGTTTAACGTTTAAACTAACATTGTTTTATACTTGAACTGTTGTATATCTATAGATATTTTATTTTAGGCAAGTCGTGATGTTTTGAGAAGGCAAAATTGATCAAACAGAGTATCAGTCTTCCGCTGACTGCTTTGTCGTTACTTTAAAAAACAAAATCTTATATTTAACGAACAAAACAAAAAAAATGATTAAAAACAAAATGCCACTGCATACAAAACTGAACTAATAGCTGAAACAGTAGTATAAGCTGTTTTGGGAGAAGGGGGGAAAAAAGACAGGCTCGGGTCGGACTTGGGCCGAGAATTCTGATAAGCTGTCGGACAAGGGCCGGGCGAAGAACGAATCCAGCATAAATATGCAGATGTCATCCTGAAACACTGCACCGTATAAAATGAACGTTTCATACAAATTCTAAATGGATTATAGCCTAGAAAGTGCGCAAAGCTCGCTCACTTTATTATCACGTAAAAGGGTCACTCGGTTCATCGCGATCTCGCAAAGATATCATCAATGAAGCTCTCTAAACTACACAATGAATCGCTTATTTACATCGCGTCTGCGCTTAGTTAGTCATGAGATGATTCATGAGCGGGCAAAACTGCACTTGAAAAAAAAACAATCCGGCGCTTTCAGAGGTGAGTGAATTCCGACAAACTAAAACGTTTCTGATTGGCCATTGCGTTCAAGAAATCAGCAGATATGTCTGCATTCCTCAGCGTTGCAAAAACACGTTGTTTGCCAGATCTTCAGTTGCTTTTGCTTTCGTTTGAGGGTATTTAGCACGTCTAGTACCTTTGTACACCCGGCCTGGGCATGGCAAACTGCTCCAATTGCAGTGTGGCTGACAACGGGGATGACTAACCATCTGTGGGGGCAACTGCCCATGGAGTCGTCAGCCCTTCCTCCACCATGGCTCCTCTCTCCGTCAGCTCCTCCGTGGGCTACCGTCATGGCTGCGGCCTGGGTCTCGGCTTTCTCCTCCTGCTCCGGATCCTTTCTGTCTCCTCCATGGCTCCTCCCTCTGTTGGATCCACCCTGGATCCTTCTGTCTCCTCGTTGGCTCCTCCCTCCGTCATCACCACACTGGACTTTGTTTGTTGTCCTCCTCCCTGGAGTCCGTCCTCTGCCAGAGCCTCCTCCTACACTCCTTTGTTTTTGTTTTGTTCTACGGCGCGAGGTCACGCCTTCCGGGAGGGGGGAGTAATGTCACACCTCTGTGGAGTGTTTATGTTGGTTTCTCCCTCTTGTGCCCATATTTGGTTGTTCCTGTTTCCTGTCCTTGTTTAATCATCATTAGTCATTATTACTTGTGTGTACTCCCTGTCAGCCTGTCTTTTCAGTTCCTATTAAAAATATATTGTTTAAAAACGTCATTCCTCAGTCTTCATCTTCCTTCCTGCTACACACATCCTGACATAGGTAGTGGAAGGAAAGGAAACAAGCCAGACCCAGGTAATATAACATTACAATGAATGTACATTAGTGGCAAGCCGTGGTTTTTCAAAATGTAGAGGTGAAGTCTGTGATGTTTGTTTGTTTTTTTGTTTTTTTTGTAGCCTAAATTCATGTTCTAATTAAATTTAATGTTGGTGCATTTTTCAGGTCAAATAAATAAATATTACTCCTGTTATCAAGAAAACAAAAACCAACACAAATTAATTTTGTACTTTTATATTAGCAATATAGCTAATTTTCTACTTATTCCAAGTAATAGAACATATAACATATATTTTTCTCATCCAATTATTACTTCTTAAGTATTTTACATTTATTCCAGAATATAAGAACTATTGTAAAAGAACACTACTGTAAAAAAAAAAAATCACATTTGATGCATATTTTATTTGTTAACTGGTGGTCAGCTGATATTTTTTTATAGTTTGAAAAAAAAAAAAGACTGATTGTTTCACTAGATAAGACCATTCTTCCTGGGCTGGGATTGTTTAGAGCCCTTTGAAGCTGCATTTAAACTAAATCGGGGCACCAATGAAGTCCATTATATGGAGAAAAATCCTGAAATGCTTTTATCGAAAACCATAATTTCTTCACGACTGAAGACAGAAAGACATGAACATCATGGATGACAAGGCGGTGAGTAAATTATTTGTAAATTGTTGTTCTGGAAGTGGAGTTCTCCTTTAAGTGAGTCAAGGGAGACACTGCCTCTGTAATGAAGGGTCAGAGGTATTTGGATCCATTTGCAGCTTTTATTGAAATCAAACTCAAAGTCAGACAGACGGGGGTCAGAGACAGCGTTAGCAACAACAGAGACAATCCAAAAGAGTAATCC
Source organism: Labeo catla (assembly GCA_012976165.1). Lineage (NCBI taxonomy): Eukaryota > Metazoa > Chordata > Actinopteri > Cypriniformes > Cyprinidae > Labeo > Labeo catla. The sequence goes on from VONZ01000234.1 coordinate 699,357, forward strand.
ATGGGCGAGCAGAAGTCGGGGCAGGTGGCAGGCGGCAGACAGAGTATCAGTAGTACAGAGAACAGAGCGATAAATCCAAAGGCAGGCAGCAGAGAATCAGAGAATAATAAACAGTCCAGGTCAAACACAGATAATCCAATACACAGGGGAAACGCTCAGAAATGTTGCAGTAGCAAACAAGACTTTGCGGAGAGTGAGAGTCCGGAAGCGGCTTATGAAGGCTGGCTAATGAGCAGCACCTGGGAACGTAATCAGTGAGGTGGAGTATGGGAAATGTAGTCCAAGGTGTAGTGAAATGGTCTGTGTAATGTGACTGTCCATGGTGGTGAGCAGACTGAAGGCCATGGACCCGATTCATGACGCCCCCACCCCCAAAGAGGGGCTTCCAGATGCTCCCAACACTAAACAGTCCAAGAGAGTGGTGGAGGGGGGGCGGGACAAGTCGAGGGATGGAGGACCAGGTCAATGTGGGGATGGAGGACCTGGGGACTGGGGCAGGACCGGCATAGCAGGAGCCCACCAGGGCGGAGCAGACGGTGCAGGAGCACGCCAGGGCAGAGCAGCCGGAGCAGGAGCCCTCCAGTGCGGTGCAGCCAGTGCTGGAGCCCTCCAGGGTGGAGCAGACGGAGCAGGAGCCCTCCAGGGCGGTGCAGATGGTGCAGGAGCCCTCCAGCGTGGAGCAGACGGTGCAGGAGCCCTCCAGGGCGGTTCAGACACCCATGGCATAGACTGGGACCTGGGGAAAACAGGGACAGAGGGACAGAGGAGGCAGACAGAGCGACAAGGAGGGAGGCAGGGAAAACAGTGGACTTAACAACAGTCTCTGTGGGAGCTGAGCAGATAGACGGGGCAGAGAGTTCTATGACAGCCTGCATAGTCATAACGGGATGGGCAGAAAGTTCATTCGTGGCCTCCATGGCCGTGACGGGATGGGCAGAGTGTTCACAGCTGAGGTCCTTGGCTGTGGCCGGCAGGGCTGAAAGTTCATAAACGGCCTCCGTGGCTGGCTCAGGACCCGGCAGGAGTTCGCAGACGGCCTCCCTGGCCGTGACAGGAAGGGCAGAGAGTTTGTTGACGGCCCTCATGGCCGTGACAGAACAGGCAGAGAGGTCACAGACTGGATGTGTGTTGCTGGGCGCTACCACTGTGCAGGGAGCTAGTGCAGACGTCCCCGTTTGGTGAGGTTCCGCAGCCTCAGCTGCCACCTCTGGGGAAACTGCGGCAGGCATCACAGCCACAGAGGATGCCGCAGCAGATGCTGCCACCTCCAGAGGCTCTGCAGCGTAAGCCGCCATCTCTGGAGACTTAATGGTGGTATACGCGGCCCCTTTAGTAGGTTCTGCATCCAGAGTTGCCACCTCCGGGGGCACTGGTGGAGACTCATGGACAGACGAGACCTCTGAAGCGGACTCGTGGACTGACGAGACTTCAGGAGTGGATTCGTGGACAGACGAGACCTGAGGAGCGGACTCGTGGACAGACGGGCCCTCTGGAGCGGACTCGTGGACAGACGAGCCCTCCAGACATCTGCACTTTCGGAAGTGACGTCACTTGCAGTCTATTTTATTTTTTTACTTTATTCTATTTATTTATTATTTTTAATTGAATCTCTCAACATTTTACAACAGTAGCCAGGTGGTGAAGACATGGGGCAGCAGTGGCCTAATGGTTAGGGAGTCGGGCTTGTCAATACCACTCTCAATACCATGACTGAGGTAAGTCCCTTGAACAAGGCACTGAACACCCAACTGCTCCCGGGTGCCACAGCGATAACAATATGGCTGCCCACACTTGGTCAGGACCCTTTGGAGTCATGTTTTGACGCACAGGGTACCCTTTTAGCATAATTTTTCGACGTGTACACTCTAGGAAAAAAAGGTACAGTTCTGTCAGTGGGGCGGTACCCTAAGGTACAAAGTGAAAAGGTACAAATATGTACTTTTAAAGTAATAATATGTAACTTTAAGGTACCAATATGTACTTTCAAAGTACTAAAACGTACCTTTAATGTACTAATATGATGCATTTACGGGTAGGTAAATTACAAAGATGTAGCTTTTCACTTTTGTACCTTAAAGGTACCATCCCAGTGACAGAACTGTACCTTTTTTTCTGAGAGTGTAGGGTCCTTCAATGGTCCATAATAAACCCTTGGCGTCATAATGCTGACGCAAAAGGCACTGGGAAAGTTATTGTCCTGATTAAATTATACATTGGGTAATAATACTGCCATTATTGCATATATGCGTGTGATTTTTTAATTTAAACAGTCACAAGTTTCATTTACATTTCATTATTTACCCATTTACGAGCACGTAACCCAACCCCTGCCCCTAAACCTACCATTTGTCAATAAAACACAAGATATAACTGGCAGATACAGTTACGGTCATAATTTATTCAAAAGGTATTAATATTCCAAGTCTTACGAGGCAAAACAATTGATTTGTGAGAGGAATAGACGTGATCCGTCTCCGTCTGCAGTAAAGCTCATTTGTTTGTGCGTACATAAATTCAAAAAAGGCTGCCTGCCAGAGGAAGTGTTACGTCAGACTTGGTTGTGAAATGCCATTGGCTCTTGTGTATCTCGTGACCGATTGTGTCATGCTAATATTGGGGAGTATCTTTTTGAATAAGATGTGGGCGTGTTAACAGAGCAGGACCATCTTCAGCGTTTAAAACCTTATGTTTTAACCTTATGAGACACTATTTCAAAGGCCAATATATGTAGTTTTGTGTTTCTGTAGTGTTACCACTATTTCTCTTTATTTACCCTGGTTTAACTGGTCATTATTATTCAGAATGAGGCTCAGAGGCATCACAGTGTAAATATTCCCCTACTTCATGTGAGTAAACAGTTTTATGAAATAGTATGAATTAAGCAACATGTTTTTGTTAAAGGGGTCATTGGATGCTAAGTTCACTTTTACATGTTGTTTGAACATTAATGTGTGTTGGCAGTGTATGTACAAATCTATCCTATAATGATAAAAATCCATGCCGTGGTTTTTAATTATTCTAATTTATTTCGAAGAAATAAGGGAAGATTATATGTCTCATCGTCCGGCCCCCTCTGGAACGCGTCGTGTCGTGCCGGCTCACACCTCGCCGGGAACCCCTACATACCGCACCAATGGCTTGGACCACCTACCCCGCCCCAAACGACTCCACCTCATCCAAGGCTCCATCTGCTTCCTCAGCCCAGAACCGCCGGCTGCGGCCCGCTCAAGAACTCCGGCCACGGCCCGCTCAAGGCTGCCAGCCGCCGCCGCATGCTCAAGTCCGCCGGCCGCTGCCCCGGCGCTCAAGTCCGCCAGTCGCCGGCCTCTCATGTAGCAAGCCACATTTGTAATGAGGACATTATGGACATGGCGCTCCCCATGGGGTTTGATGCTCCTATTCTCTCTCCTTCTCCTTCTTCTCCACTGGTCCCGTCCAGCCCTCCTACGTCTCCACTGGTCCCTTCCAGCCCTCCTGAGCGCCGTCCAGAGCCCGCTCCTCCTGAACACCCCCCAGAGCCCGCTCTTCCAGAGCGCCCCCCAGAGGCCGCACCTCCAGAGCCCGGTCCTCCTGTACTCTCCCACGCTTCGGGGGGGGGGTTGAGCTGCCATGGCTCCCTGAGCTTCCAGATCCGCTGTGGCTTCCCGAGCTGCCTGACCCGCCATGACTCCCTGAGCTCCCTGATCCGCCCTGGAGGCCTTCCTTCTCTCCGCCCTGTGTCTGCCCTGCACAAGCCTTTAGGGTGCCCACTCCCCCTCCCCGGTGTATATGTTACGGCGCGAGATGTGCCTTCCAGGAGGGGGGAGTAATGTCACACCCCTGTGGACTGTTTTGTTGGTTTTGCCCTTCTGTGCCCTTATATGGTCTTTCCTGTTCCATTTCTTGTTATGTCTTTATTGGTTAATTACCCTCACCTGTCTTTGTATCATTAACACCTCTTTATAAGTCTGATTCAGTTCCGTGGTTGTCGTCCGTTCTTAAAGTTATGTTGGTGTGTGTTTCCCTGCTGTTCCTGTCTGGATGTACCCATTTTGGATTATATTAAAGCACTTTTGTTATATTTCCTCGTCCTACGTCTGCTTCCTACACACGACCCTGACAGAGTCGTAGTAAGGTTGATTTATTTACTGTCACTCTTCCTCATTAACTTTTGCAGTGAAAACTGAACTAAAACAATACAGCAATAAGAACTAGTATTTATTTAATAGGTTAGAGTATCTAATAAATAAATACTACTATGTAATGATTAAGTACTAGTATCTAATAATAGGTACTAGTATCTAAAAATAAGTACTAGTACCTAATGTTTAACTACTAGTACATAAAAATTATGTTCTAGTCACAGCTGGAATACATACTAGTCAAAACTGAAAAGTTGATATCTCAATGACAGATCACATAGAAATCAATGGTAAAATTTAAAATGTTTTATTAGTAACAACAGAATAGTTACTAGTCACTATTTAAATAAGTAATAGTATCTAATAGATAAGTACTAGTATCTATTTAATAGTTATTAGTATCTAACGAATAAGTACTAGTATCTATTAAATAGATACTCGTATCTAATGAATAAGTACTAGTAGCTAATAAATAAGTACTAGTACTTAATGGAAAAGATACAAGTATCTAAAAAATAAGTACTAGTAGCATGAAAATAGATACTAGTACAGGTTTTAGATTAAATGTTAATACGGCTTGCCATATTCCGTTTCCTCGCACTCTTATATGTTGCTGGTTCATTAATATTCAACATACGATTACCATACTGGCAGAAATGCAAATTCAAAAAGTACTAGTATCTATTAAGTTCAGGATATCTTTGGTCTAAAAAGTTACTAGTAACTTAAAAATAAGTACTAGTTCTGTTTTTTCTTAACAGGAAGATTGTAATTGAATACTAGTCACTATTGGAATAAGTACTAGTATCTAAAACATAAGAACTAGTATCTAATGAATAAGTACTAGTAACTTTACAAAAGACACTAGTAGCTGAAGAATAAACACTAGTACCTACAGAATAAGCAGTAGTAGCTAATGAAGAAGTACTAGTACTTCATGGAAAAGATACTAGTATCTAAAAATCTTAGTATGGCTTTTAGATTAAATGTTAAAACGGCTTGCCATTTAATCTAAAAGCCGTACTAGTATCTATTTTCATGCTACTAGTACTTATTTTTTAGTTACTAGTATCTTTTCCATTAAGTACTAGTACTTATTCTTTAGCTACTAGTGCTTGTTGTTTAGCTACTAGTATCTTTTTAAAAGATACTAGTACTTACTCATTAGATACTAGTTCTTATTTATTAGATACCAGTACTCATTCATTAGATACTAGTACCTATTAAATAGACACTAGTAGTTATTTATTAGATACTAGTACTTATTCATTAGATACTAGTACTTAATTAATAGATACTAGTACTTATTCATTAGATACAAGTATCTATATAATAGATACTGGTACTTATTTGTTAGATACTAGTATCTATTAAATAGATACTAGTACTTATTTCAATAGTGACTAGTAACTATTCTGTTGTTACTAGTAAAACATTTTAAATTTTACCATTGATTTCTATGTGATCTGTCATTGAGATATCAACTTTTCAGTTTTGACTAGTATGTATTCCAGTTGTGACTAGTACATAATTTTTATGTACTAGTAGTTAAACATTAGGTACTAGTACTTATTTATTAGATACTTTAACCTATTTAATAGATACTAGTTCTTAATTATTTTTATTGCTATATGCAAATAAGTTAACGTACAGCCCTAATATGATATTTATTGTTTTTACTGGAGGAAAAAGAGGAAATTAATAGATGATAAAAATTGGTGTCTTTTCTCCATTCTGCCACCAGAGGGCACCCGATGACCAAACAAACAAACACCTTAGGCTACTATGTTTACGAAATCTACAAAACTGCCAAAAATGTTGTCTATGTGCTTGAGTACAAATTATTGTTTTTTCTATGTTGTTTCCTCAAAAAAGTATCCGTTTCCTCACTAATCTCTCTCCTATATGTTGCTGGTTCATTAATATTCAACTAGTATCTATTAAGTTCAGGATATCTTTGGTCTAAAAAATTACTAGTAACTAAAAAATAAGTACTAGTTCTATCTTTTCTTAACAGGAAGATTGTGATTAAATACTAGTCACTATTGGAATAAGAACTAGTATCTAAAACATAAGAACTAGTATCTAATGAATAAGTACTAGTAACTTTACAAAAGACACTAGTAGCTAAAGAATAAATACTAGTACCTAAAGAATAAGCACTAGTAGCTAAATAATAAGCACTAGTAGCTAATGAATAAATACCAGTACTTAATGGAAAAGATACTAGTATCTAAAAAATAAGTACTAGTAGCATGAAAATAGATACTGGTACGGGTTTTAGATTAAATGTTAAGTCGGCTTGCCATAAACGGCTTGCCATACACCCACAAAACCAAAGTGAAAGTAAAAACAAGAGAGGGCGAAAGACAGGAACAATAACACGTCGTGTCTAATACAGGATTACAAAAAAACAGTTGTCTTCCCTGACAATTTAGCAAATAAACTTACTGCTAATTAACAGTTAACGAGAGCGATTTAAAAACCTTGTAGATGTACAGCTGTTTTTCTTAATTAATTGAGAAAATGCTCACGCTTGTGTTTATGCTGTCATGCTGGACAGTCGTCAATGCAGGTAAGTTCATTTACAGCTTTCCTATACATTTCTTGAATTTAAATTTGGTCACAAATTGTGTCGTTTGCATTTTAAACAATGTTGAAACAACAAAGGCCAGCAAGAATTAGCAGAGATAGCTTAGCCTAAGTAAACTGTCATCCTTTACTCCCATCGTGTCTTTCCAAATTTATTTGTATAACTTTCCTTGTTCCAAACGAAATATAAGATATCAGTGAAACCAGTGTGATATTCAACAGAAAAAGAGAGATATAGAGGAGGAAAGATACGTGTGTGAGAGCGCAGCTCAGGTTTATAATATATCTGCCTGGTGAACAAATGTAAATGCTTGTGAAATATTTGTGCATGTTTTTAATATTAATTTTAGAAATTGGACAGTCTGTTGGACAGTCCTATTTAGTTATTTGACTAAAGCTAATCTGATTTATGTGAGAGACAATGAATCTATTCAAGGTTATTCATTTACTCGGTTCCCATTACATTGAAATTTGAGCCTCATACCTTAGATGTTGTTTATGCTCAAACTTTATGGCAAGCCGTTTTAACATTTAATCTAAAACCCGTACCAGTATCTATTTTCATGCTACTAGTACTTATTTTTTAGATACTAGTGTCTTTTCCATTTAGTACTAGTATTTATTCATTAGCTACTAGTGCTTATTATTTAGCTACTAGTGCTTATTCTTTAGGTACTAGTATTTATTCTTTAGCTACTAGTGTCTTTTGTAAAGTTACTAGTACTTATTCATTAGATACTAGTTCTTATGTTTTAGATACTAGTACTTATTCCAATAGTGACTAGTATTTAATTACAATCTTCCTGTTAAGAAAAGATAGAACTAGTACTTATTTTTTAGTTACTAGTAACTATTTAGACCAAAGATATCCTGAACTTAATAGATACTAGTACTTTTGAATTTGCATGTCTGGCAGTATGGTAATCGTATGTTGAATATTAATGAACCAGCAAAATATAGGAGAGAGATTAGCAAGGAAACGGACTGTACTTTTTTTGAGGAAACAACATAGAAAAAACAATAATTTGTACTCAAGCACATAGAAAACATTTTTGGCAGTTTTGTAAATTTTGTAAACATAGTACTAAGGTGTTTGTTTGTTTAGTCATCGGGTGCCCTCTGGTGGCAGAATGGAGAAAAGACACCAATTTTTATCATCTATTAATTTCCTCTTTTTGCTCCAGTAAAAACAATAAATATCATATTAGGGCTGTACGTTAACTTATTTGCATATAGCACTGGTGGTAAATTCATTGAATGTTTTTTACATAAATATTCTGTACAGGGCATACTAAATCCAAACCTTTATCGTTTTCAGACATACATTTTCTTTATTTGAAAAAAAAAAAAAGGCCAAAATATATTAATTAAAACACACACACACCAGGTGTGCTGTATTTGTAGGGCTTCACAATTTGGCCAAAAACATTGTTTTTATATAGCAATATAACTAATAATGATTATGTTTAATATTTCTATATAGAAACATTAAACAAAATAAGGAATATTACTTTTGCAATAACACTTTTTCACTATAGTATATATATATACAAACAAAACAACAACAACAACAAAAAAAAAAAAACATTTAAGCATTTACGAATAAATACAATAATAAATGTAGCTGCAAGAAAAAAAAAAGTACAATTCTCTACAGTGGAGAAAGGATTTGCGTTTACCTCAAAGTTCGTAAATTATCTTTGCTATTTTTACCCAAGCCAGGGTTTTGTGAGCAATAATGAGTACTCAATAATATAATTTCTTTTTCATTCATACTGTCGCCGGAGGGCGCCCTCCACAAATGAGACTCACTGATGACGTTCCAGGAAATCCCTTAAATGGACAAAGGCATTCATTCAGCTTTTGCTGTAGATGTAGCCTAGTAGCTGAATAACATGCATATAGAGGTTTTACTTATAAACCGTGAATAAAACAAACAATTACTGCAACAATATATGGCTTTCTGTGTTCTTCAAGCCATCTCGGGTATTTTTATAAGAATAAAGTAAATTTAAAATGCAATGCTAACCGACATAGCCTTTATCACTGTTTAGAATAATATAAAGTGGCATGATTTCTGCCTCATTCTGTTTAATAAAACCATGTCAGATCACAAAAATAAGATATTTCAAAGTCTCGGCTGATGTTGCGATGTGTATTTGGGCTAAACATATCATTATACTTTTGTTGGACAACATGTTTGTAATCTTTTCTTGTTTTCATGGTAAACAATTAGCAAGGTATAGGCTAACATACAAAGCCAGTTAGCCCTACTTAGCAATCAAATTAATTAATCATATTAATGTATTGTATTACCATGTGGACTCTGATTGGACGGTGGAGAGGTACACTGTAAAAAATTGCACTGTAAAATAACAGTAATTTACTGGCAGCTGTGGTAGCCAGCATTATACTGTTATTTTATAGCTCTCTACCGTTAATTTACAGCTCTTCATTTTTACAGTATGTTACCGTTATTATACCATGTGGTAACTCATTTTATTTTGGAAACCGATTGCTGCAAACCATTTGAGTTTTAAAAAAACTATTGTTTATATGGTGTTAGTACAGTGAACTTATTTAATTTGAGTCCATTAAGAAGAAATATTTCTTAATATAAACCCGCAAACACTTAAAGTGTAATAAAGAAGCAATTGACTTTTACTCAAATCTTTATAGATTGTCATTAACTAACAATAGCACAAATTTGTGTAATAAAGTGCTTAGTAAAGAGATTGTCACTATATCAGCAATTCCACAATTACTGTCTTTAAATAAAGCAGCAAAACATCAGTACTTGTGGCTCATCATTGCCTGAAGCACAAGCTCTACTCTCCAGCACAATGGTGACCCACAAAACTAAATTAAACTAACAGATCTCTCTTGTACAAAAACACATCAGTTAGGCACAATCAAATATTTACTCTCCCTACCAGTTAATGACTTTGCATAATTGTTTTTCTATGAACATTCACTAATATTTTAGTGAAAATAACTTGATTTGCTTGGTAAATCTGACTGTTATGTTTTACAGTATATTACTGTTTTTTCTTGAATTAACAGTAATCTACTGGCAGCTCGGTTGCCAGCATGTTACTGTTTTTCTACAGTGTGTTGCCGTAAAATTAATTACAGTTTATTACTGTTAAATTACATTTCATGCTGTTTTTTTTTCCCTCGGACATCTTTAACCCTTTAAAACCCACAGCAAAATCCTCATTTTAAATGAACACTTATAATGTGTCAACACTACAGAGTGTTTGAGTAATACTGAATTAGTGCTGAAGTTAATGAGATAATTATATGATTGATCACGTTCTGATTGAGCATTAGTGATGAACACCAGCTGTTAACAAAAATAATAATAAATATGAATGACTACAAAGAAATCTAGAATTGTTTATGGTTTGGTAATAACACAGGTTTTATCCAGTGTCTTTTATTTTATTGAATACTGATGTGAAATTAAAAAAAAAAAAAAAAACTGGGTATGCAGATGTAAAAAAGACCACTAATTTAAAAAAAGAAAAACTTCAGCATAATTTAGATACACACATCAAGAATCATCGTATGAATCTCAACAATGGTGAGAACAAGTCATAGGCGAGGTTTTGTAGTGTGCTGATACCCAGCATGCATTGCAGCATGAAGCTTTCAGTTGTCACCATTGTTGAGATTCATATGCTGATTCTTCATGTCTCTATTTGAGTATAAATGCTACAGTAGTTTTAAATTTTAACTATTAAATCCTTCTTTTTTGGTTGCCACATTATCAAAAGATCTCATGCTGTAACACACTTGCTGGAAAAAAAAAAAAAAGCAACAACAAATAAACACACACTCAAAGATAGACTCTTAATGAGTCTCACAAGACTCAGAACCAGTTCAGTAGATGACATTCATGCCCAACTAGACATAGCTGACATCAACTGACCAGCATTGCTGTAACTAATGCAGCATAAAAATCCAGTTACAGCAAATATATCTATGTTTTAAGGTCAAGAGTCAGGAGCCCATTTAAAGCAAACACTGATCTCCACAATGGTATCGTCAAACAAAACAATAAAACATCATCATCTAAACATCTCTTCATTCTCAATAAGATCTTCTATAGACATCTGACAGAAACAAAATCAGTCTGGTTAGAAATGCATGAAGTTGGTAAAGCTGTGTGTTGAGTTGTTTAAATTTTCAGTTGATTTCATCTAAGGCTGTGGCTGAAGTCAGTTATATAGTTCTTGTGTTTGTCTTGTTTCTCTTTCAATCAGTGATTCTGCTCATTAACAGCAGCTGTTCGTCAGTGTCTGAAGTCACTCATTAGTTTTCATTATCTCTGTAAGGTGGACTATATTAGTAAACTCATGTAGGGAATAGTGAATGAGGGTGTAGAGTTTGATTTTAAACAGTCTCTGAGTGTCGATTTTGAACGCTGTTAATTCACGATACATAGCAGCAGGCTACTTTTTCGAAAATGACAAATAATACCCAGAATGCACTGTTTTAATGGAAAACAGCATGTTACTGTCAAAATTTGGCTGTTTTTTTTACAGCAATTTTTAACAGTGTAGCATGAAAATATAAAAAAAATACAATACCTTAGATTAATATAATTGATATTGCTAGTCGGTAGAAGCCAACCTCTTCGTAGAAGGAAAGGGACAACAGTACACAGCGTCTCACTAACAACGTCCGAGATATTATTCCCCACAAATCATAAAAGTTTATATATACACATATACACACACAGGTATACATGCACACATGTACTTGTGTGTATACTAACTAATTACGAGACCTCTACTCACATCAATTGGTCAAAACCACACGCACGCACCTGTGCAGCTCTTCTGACCAATGATAAAATACCTAAAACAACATCCAACTCATATAAGTGCGAATTAGTGTGATTTTTAAAAACACACAAAGCCTTTACTTACATTAAGGAGAAGTCCACTTCCAGAACAACAATTTACAAATAATTTACTCACCCCCTTGTCATCCAAGATGTTCATGTCTTTCTGTCTTCAGTCGTAAAGAAATTATGTTTTTTGAGGAAAACATTTCAGCATTTTTCTTCATATAATGGACTTCAGTTGTGCCCCCGATTTTGAACTTCCAAAATGTAGTTTAAATGCAGCTTCAAAAGGCTCTAAATGATCCCAGCCGAGGAAGAAAGGTCTTATTTAGTGAAACGATCGGCCATTTTTTTTCAAAAAATAAAAATCTGTATACTTTTTAAACACAAGCTCGTGTAGCACAGGCTCTGGAATGCGCATTCTTGAGCGATTTGTTAATTTTGAACGGATCTTTAATCTGACTCAGGAAGAACGAGTCGTCTCGGGAAGTGATTTGTTCAGTCGCACTTGCGCAACATGCTATTAGGTTCTGTACTGGAATTAGTTTACCTGTTTCGAGTCTTCGGGTTTTTCGAGTCATTCGTTCATCTTATTGGGCTGTCATGTGATGAACGAACGACTCAAACCCAAAAACTTGTCAGATAAGAGGTGAGGTGAGCTAATCGTTGACTAAAGATCCAGCTAAACAGTGAATTAATCTTTTCTGTTTCTTGTAGCATTACAGTTTTGTCTTTGCAGTGTGATCAACGTTTGTGTAAGCAGTATATGTGTTAGGGAAGTAACACGTAATATTTTAATTATATTTTGCTAAAATGAATGAAATGACTCGAAAAAAGATTTGTTCATTTTGCTGAACGAGACTCAAAGGTCCGAGTCGGTAAAATTATCTGAACTTGCCATCACTACTACGAATCACATGTAAGTGCATCGTCTGTGTATTCTGGCCCAAAAAAGTAGAGAATGGCGAAAAACTCCAACTTATTTTTTCCTACAACTTCAGAATCGTCCGACATCGTTGTAGCTTTTTGTTTGTAAACAGCATTTGATTTGCTTGCACTTTGTTAGTCTTTGCGCGTTCGCTTTGTAAACACTGGGTCTGTAGTTCCACGTGACCTTTCGACGTGATCCAATAGTACGTAGTGTCGTGAACGCGCATCTCAGAGCCTGTGATACACAAGCTTTTGTGCTTAAAAAGTATACCAATTTTTATTTTTCGAAAAAATGATTGATTGTTTCGCTAGATAAGACCCTTCTTCCTCAGCTGGGATCGTTTAGAGCCTTTGAAGCTGCATTTAAACTGCATTTTGGAAGTTTAAAATCGGGGGCACAATTTAAGTCCATTATATGAAGAAAAATGCTGAAATGCTTTCCTCAAAAACCATAATTTCTTTACGACTGAAGACAGAAAGACATGAACATCTTGGATGACAAAAGTCCACTTCCAAAAGTACTTCTCCTTTAAATAGCAGAAACCACACCCACGCAGCTCTTCCAAGCGCCAACAACGAGGAGTACAGCACAGGGAAACGTGAAACGATAGCTTGTTGACAATCGCGAGACTTAAAAACCTCTGGCTTGTTGCTTCACCTGCCCACTTAAAGGCACAGCACACCCCTTTCCAACTACAGTTGGAACATAACTTTATTCTGAATTGGATTCTTATTGTTTTTTTAACTGGCATGATACAGTTATATTTGATTTATTCTGAATTCTCCTGAAATCATTATGACTAGTAGATCATGTGGAGGCTTATGTTATCTATAGCCAGGATGGTACAAACTGAAGGCAGCTGGATGAATGGAGCAGTAGGCCCTTCTTTGGTGATCTTTTTATTTCTGTCTATCACTGATTTAGCAACATTTATGGGAAATGACTACTTTAACTGCACTTTTTATCAAAAGCAAGCAGTAGGCGGCAGATTTTAAGGGTATTAGACAACCTTCATCCTCTGAAGAAAATCAGACTGGTGAAGTTGTAATTGTGAAATCCACGCAGGCCATGCAAGATTTAAATGCAACATCAGGTCTCTGATGAACAAATAATTGAAAGTATGAAATGTCCAGAGTAAACAGATGTCTAAATTAATCATAATTGCAACAGGGCTAACAGATTTGCAACTTTGTTCATTTCAGTGGTTAACTCTGTAGACTAGATCTAACCGAAGGTCATGACCAGGGGCGTCGCTAGGGCTAATCATTCGGGGCTGGAGCCCCGAATGTTTTTACTTCAGCCCCGAATGTTTTTTTTTTTTTTATATGGCCCTATGATTTCCACGGAAGTTTGAATGAATTAATCAAAAGTTGGTCATTACACTTGCATCAAGTCACGGATGGACTAGTGGACTAGTATCTGTAAATATTATGCTGCAAAAGACTATTTAAATATGAATCCTCCATGTTCTGCGTGTCTTTTTATAAATGAACGGGGCGGACGCGCGGTCTCTTTACTTGTAATACTGATGCGCGTGTGAAGCTCGCAGTGATTGCAGCGTCTGCCGTTTCACTAAATGAGGACATAAATACATTAACAACATCTCCAGAACTGCTCTAAGAGTCACTTCATGAGCATTTCACGGTCTCATTTGAGTAAAACAAGTGTCAAATATACACACAGAAATATTCACGGCGACCCGTCAAAGTAAAAGTTCGGTTTAACTTCATTAACCATTCAGTATAATGTACGTGTCTACTACTACTGCTATTAATTCATTAATATTTATACAATTTTTTCCACATAATATTTTTTCCATGTTTTAAAAATAGTAAATCCCCTTTATTTGCCAAAAATAAAATATCATTTTTATTATCATATCAGTTTATTTAATATTTTATACCTTCATTTGATAACCAGAAAAATACACAACACATAATTCCAAGGCTATTGTAAAAATAAATAAAAGTTGTTTTTATGCATTCAAATAAACAGACATGCCAAAACATATTTGGTAACAATAAAACGTAAGGTGAGAAAAAATAAAACATTTCATGGGGTCCTAAACATGTAATTTTTTTTAACTTTTGATAAATTGACGGTAAATTGTATAAGATTCATGGTTTTAATTAATTACACATGATTAATTACATTTTGATTAAAAAATTTAATTTACCCATTAAAAAGAAGTCCAGAAAAAAATGAAAAAAGAAAACGGAATCTTTGATGACTATTTACTATTGTTAATAGTGTGACAAGGTCTTTAACCCCCAGTTTAATGCCCCCAGACCCCATCCAGGTTCAACCACCTGTGTCTAACAAAATCTTATGTGAGCATGATGTGAGCTCCCACCCAACACCACTAGCCCCTGATGTTTTGACATCAGCCCCGGATGTTTTAAAATCCTAGAAACGCCCCTGGTAATGACCATTGCCATAGAACCAAGTTTACCAACTTAACTTCTTCTAATGGTAACTTTATATAATCATGCCATGATACATACACTTAGTTAGAATAATATTACAGTAATCAGAGTCTCTACAGTCTAAGTACATAACTAATGCCAATGTGTCAGTTAGAGCTCTAAAACATAATTTTAGACTGTTTATTAACCTGTAGTGTTGGGTTCGAGTCCGAGTCGAGTCCGAGTCTTTAACCAATCGAATCTGAGACGAGTCCGAGTCCAAAATAGGCCGAGTCGGACTCAAGTCCGAGTCCCAAAGGGCCGAGTCCGAGTCGAGTCCGAGTCCAAGGAAACACTACTGTTTGTCAGTATCTTAACATTGTTGTAACCCAGGCGTGCCCAAACTCGGTCCTGGAGGGCCAGTGTCCTACAGAGTTTAGCTCCAGCCCCAATTAGACACACCTGAACCAGCTAATCAAACTCTTACTAGGCATACCAGAAACCCCCTGGCAGGTGTGTTGAGGCAAGTTGGAGCTAAACCAAAGACCAGGACCGAGTTTGGGCACCCCTGTTTTAACCTTTACAAATAGTAAAACACAATGTCAGTTGAAATGTAAGAAAAGCAAACCTCTAGTGGATCTTGCCATTTTGATTTTTGATTTCACAACATCTCAAATTAGTGTCCATGCTCTGCTTAGCAAACTTAAAGTCATGTGACACAAGTTTTGGCTGACTTATGCTAGCATATTTCAGAGTGAAACCGGTTTTAGAATGTGATAAATTATAGGGTGGGACTTGACTTTATTCACTGATATAGTAAATGTATAAATTCAAGGGTTGGGGTAAAGGAGTAGGTATCTTGGTGAATGGGACCTTAACCCTTTAACTGTCACTCCCATTTTTGAACAGAGACATAAAAATGCACTATCCAGACTTAATTTTTTATAATTCATGAATGAAAACATTTTGTAATATTACTTTGATATACATTTTCTGTGGTAATGCAATGTCTGATTTTAAAATGTCTTTCAAAGGATGAATTTTGAGATTTTAAGTTTTGAACTGATATATGATTTCTAAGGCGTGTTAGGGAAAAAGGCAACGAAGAAAGTCTTTTGTAGGTCAGAACTCATGTTATGATGTAGATTTGTTAAGTTGGCAACACTCTTGACACATATTAATCTATTACTTTTCCTACATGCTTTGTAACACAAAATATGGTAAAATATTTATTTAGGAGTTTTAGACCTCTCCGACGATGTATAGTTTGTCATGATTAGATTAGGATTTATTTGTAATATAAGTAAATATAAGTAAACTTCCCACTGAGTGGACGGTGAAAATTAAAGGGTTAAGAGCAGAAAATGCACCTCTTTTTTTGACTGTGGCTGTGTGTGTTTTGGGTTTTATATGACTTTTTTTTTTCTTGGATGAAAATGAGGCTATGAGGGATAAACCTAGTCTTTATGGTACACACTGTGTATAAAGCCCTATACTTTCCATAAGTCACAGCAAACTCACACCTGTTTTATTTTTGAATGCATTTATAGTTACATTAATTACAATACATTACATTATATAAAGAAAAATTTATGATGTACCATTGAATTACTAGAAAATCATGCACACCCAAGGTGGTTTTGGACTCATTAAAACTATTGCTGCAAAGATGTTAGAAAAAATATTTTTTGAAGCTAGAAACTGCCAAAATGTTTAAAATATAATAATAATTTCAATACAGAAAAAAACTAATCAACTAATGTAAGTAAAACATTGTTGAGCTTACTGAAGACAAGTAAACAATCCAAGTAGGCCTATTACTTACAAACAAACGGATAAATAAATATATTAATCACAAATACAGATGAAATAATATTTTTAAATATAGTATCTTTTTAAAAATAGTTTTTTTTTGTTTTGTTTTTTTTACGTAGGTCTATCTAAAGGCTATTACAGAAACAGACTACAGACGTTTCTTGAAGTAATAAATGTTAAAATAAAACACTGCAAAATCTTCACTGTATACATTAAATATGATTCTTATTAAAGTTAATAAGTGATTCAGTCAAGAAAAGTGAGTGATTTTCTCTTTTTCTTTTAGTTGTTTGATTGATATTTATGACATGGTCAGCGGCTGCAGGTTTACGCTGCTGTCGCTTTAAGATCTGATGCACAGATCAAATATTTTGACGCATCAGTATTTCTCCCAACTGTTCAGGTTTACTTAAGACAAAACCGACTTCATTTACATGAATAGTCTCCAAGACGAGCATGTGTGTAGCAATAACAGAACCTATTAGAAGCGAAAGAGAACTCTGTATTCGCACACTGACTGAGAGGTGCGTTCTGTGAGCGGGCTTTGAGTGTGTGTGCACATAAACCCGTCGGCTTTCAAGTAGCCTACTGGACAACACTTAAAAACACATGCAAATACTAAATATCACTTTCGTGATAATGCATCGAGTCAGTGACATTTCCGTCAACTTTCTCTGGACTCGGATGGACTCGGGATATTTTCCGAGTCCGAAATGCTCGAGTCCGAGTCAAGTCCAAATACAAATGCATCCGAGTCCCTGACAAGTCCGAGTCGCCTAAAAATTGTACTCGAGTCCGAGTACGAGTCCGAGTAACCCAACTCAACTAACCTGAACGTAGATTTGCGGTGTTATGGAGATAACATAATCTACTAGAGTCAATAATCTCAAATTCAAATGTAACAATTTATTATCAGTCAGGTAAATATGTATTATGCCAGTTAAACAGACAATTCAGAGATACAGTATTAAATCAAACCAATACAAGACATCAAATTCTCAAAGATAAATCTAAAAATAAAAGATGCATACCTGACTTTCAGAAAAATACATAATACGGAGTGTATAGACACACTCCACACTACAGGCTCATCTTGCTACAGAAGCACCAAATCTTCTTGCAGTATTCACTTACAGTAAGTACAATTTGAATGTGCATTGATCAAGTCCTAGATGTGAGAGTTAACACCTTTTGGGACAGATGGTAATTTGCATGAAAGATACTGGGCGCACTCTCTACAGTGAGCAAAATATCCCTAAACTCTTAGGATCTGTATTACCTTTTAGTGTACTTCTTGTAAGATTGAGACCATAGTACCAGTTGCACAAAGACAATTCAAATGATACCTAACATGACTATGAATCTTACTTGCATTCATGTAGAACATTATTTTATACTATTGACCATGCTGAGTAAGCTGAGTGAAGTATGGGTGAGGAGAAGGAAGTGGATGAAAAGGATTTTTTCCTGCACTTCTCTCAGTGAGATGAAAAGAGGATGTCTGTACAGTGCATCGGAAAGTATTCACACGCTTCTCTTTTTCCACATTTTGTTAAGTTACAGCCTTATTCCAAAATGGATTAAATTCATTATTTTCCTCAAAATTTTACAAACAATACCCCATAATGACAACGTGAAGGAAGTTTGTTTGAAATCTTTGCAAATTTAATAAAAATAAAAAATGAAAAAAAAAAAAAAACAAACAAAAAAAAACATAAGTACATAAGTATTCACAGCCTTTGCCATGACACTCAAAATTGACCTTTTCATTGATCCTTGAGATGTTTCTACAACTTGACTGGAGACAACCTGTGGTGAATTCAGTTGATTGGACATGATTTGGAAAGGCACACACCTGTCTGTATAAGTTCCCACAGTTAACAGTGCATGTCGTGAAGTCCAAGGAATTGTCTGTAGACCTCTGAGACAGGATTGTATTGAGGCACAGATCTGGGCAAGGGTACAGAAAAAATTCTGCAGCATTAAAGGTCCCAATGAGCACAGTGGCCTCCATCATCTGTAAATGGAAGAAGTTTGGAACCACCAGGAGTCTTCCTAGAGCTGGCCTCCCGGCCAAACTGAGCAATTGATTGAGAAGGGACTTATCTAGAGTGGTGACCAAGAACCTGATGGTCACTAGTTGAGCTCCATGATCATATGTGGAGATAGGAAAAACCAACAGAAGGACAAACATCACTGCAACACACTACCTATATAGTCTTTATGGTGGTGTGGCCAAACGCAATCCTCTCGCAAGTCAAGACACATGAAAACACACTTGGAATCTGCAAAAAAACCACCTAAAGGACCCTCAGACTGTGAGAAACAAGATTCTCTGGTCTGATGAACCCTGAATTCTAAGCATCATGTTTGAAGGAAACCAGCTCTGCATGCTCATCACCTGCAGAGTATTATCCCAAAAGCAAAGTGTGCAGGGTAGCAACCTGCTGTGGAGCTGTTTTTTTTAGCGGCAGGGACTGAGGGACCCATCAGAATAGAGGAAAAGCTCAGTGTACCAAAATCTTGAGCCTTAATGAAAACCCAGTCCAGAGCATTCAGAACCTCAGACTGGGCAGAAGGTTCACCTTCCAACAGGACAATGACTCTAAGCACACAGCAAGAGTGACTTATGTAGTAACTCTGTGAATGTCCTTGAGTGGCCCAGCCACAGCCTACGCTTGAAACCAATCAAATATTTCTGGAGAAACCTAAAAAAAATGTGCACCTGCCCCCATCCAACTTGACAGAGCTTGAGAGGTGAAGAGATGAGGAGAAGAATGGCAGATAATTGTCAAATGATGATTAGCAAGGCTTGTAGCATCATACTCAAAGAAAGAAAGGCTATGAATACTTATGTACATGTAATTTTTTTTTTTTTAATTTGCTAAATTTGCAAAGATTTCAAATAAACTTCTTTCACATTGTCATTAAGGGGTATTGCTTGTAGAAATTGGAGGAAAATAATGAATTTAATCCATTTTGGAATAAGGCTGTAACAAAACAAAACACCCAAGGGGATACCCAAGACCAATATTACATTTTACATATTACATTACATAAAACTGGAACATGTAACTGGAACATGAATTTAGGCTACATTATTAAAAAAAAAAAAATATATATAATATAATACCGTTACCCTTCAGAACACCACTGTATGCCACTGATGTTATAGGTCTGGCTTGTTTCCTTCCTTTTTGCCCCACAGTCTTATTTGGCTTGTTCACTAAACAAATAAAAATGACCTTACTGTTTCTTTGTCTCTTTTTGTAGATATGATCAGGAATGTGTAGTTCTATGTAATGATCTAATTTGACACTGCACTGATATTATATGCTTATCCAGGTGTATTCACAGGAGGTTCCCACTCACTGATGGTTTTGGCAACATATGTAGATGGACAAACACCGTTTCCTGAGTTCAGTGCTGTGCTGATGTTGGATGATGTGCAACTACTATATTATGACTCAACCACGTGGATGCCTGTCTATCGCTCTCACAGTGATCCAAAATACTATGATGAAGAGCAAAGTGATGCTGGTATTATATTTCATGCTATGTACAATAGCATGAAAGGTCGAACATTTTATCTTAAAAATCAACAAAATCACACAAAGGGTGAGACCTATAGCCTACATTTCAGTATTTACACATAAAACATTTAGCTGTCATATGTTTATTGTTATTTCTTTACAATTTTTTGATGCAAGATAGAGAGAGTAATCAGTCCAGTATATCCATTTTCAGGTCACTACATTGTTTGTTGTGCTATGCCAGTGAGGACTAATAAATCTTAAATTTCTTCTTTCATTTGAAGGTGTATATGTTCAACAGAGAGTTGCTGCATGTGAATTGCTGAATGATGATAAACCAGGTCCAATTTATCACTGCGATTCATTTGGTGGGCAAAATATGGAGGAGTTCATTTTTGACACACAAATAAATGATTTCCAGATGAAAAAGCCATGGATGATAACATGGGATCAAGTAAAATGGAATAGTGAAAAGTTTATGTTTGAAAATGTTTATCATCCTATTTGCATAAAAGTTTTGCGGAGGTACCTGGATATTGAAAAGAACAATGTGATGAGAAAAGGTGAGAGAATCAACCTGATTAACACCATTACACTTAAGATAAAAAAGATCATATGTGAGCCTGGACCACAAAACCAGTCATAAGTAGCACGGGTATATTTGTAGCAATAGCCAAAAATATATGGGTCAGTGTGGGTCAAAATTATTGATTTTTCTTTTATGCCAAAAACCAGGATATTAAGTAAAGATCATGTTCCATGAAGTTATTTTGTGCATTTCCTATTGTAAATATATCAAATCTTTTTCTATGTTAATGTTTTTTATAAGTAATATGCATTGCTAAGAACTTTATTTGGACAACTTAAAACTTTAAGAAACCTAAAGGTGATTTTCTCAATTTCTCAATTACACCCTTGGATTCCAGATTTTCAAATAGTTGTATCTCCTATCCTGACAAACAATTAATTAACGAAAAGATTAAAAATCGACCCTTATGTGGTCCAGTGTCACATATTTAGGGGAGAGCGGGGGACGAAAGTAACAAAGCTGTTTTCTCAGAGCCCGGACAATATTTGCTTTCCAAGCTATGACAGCATTCAGCACGCAACCCTTGATGGAGCTGAGAAGTATCACGTGATTTCGTCATCGTTTCGTCATTTACCTTAGTCATATTTAGGTTTTAGCCATACCTTAGCTTTTCCACCTCCACCTATGAATTCCAGATGTTTTATGCACATTTTGACTTTATGCATACAAACAACTGGATGGAAACATTAATAGGCCTACTGTTAAATTATTATTATTATAAATTAAAGAATTTATATTATGCTAATTTAATTTAATTTTCATATTGTTCATTCTGTTAAAAAGCTTTTATAAAAATAAGTTGAATAAATAAATAAATAATTTAAACAACTCAAGTTTGTACTCTCAGGTTTTGAATTATTTGATGAAACTTAAATGTAAACAGAAAATGTAATAATTTTTTGCAAAGGTCATAGTCATGTATATTTAATAAAAACAAGAGTAACACAAAAAAATCTAGCTTGTACTGTTGTGTTACTTTCGTCCCAAAAAGTAACAATGTGCAGCTTATGTTTAAACTGAAATTATACTTAAGTCTTTCTGCATTTTTACAAAATACCATCTGGTATTAATAGACCACACTTCTGAGTTATAGGCCACAGCAAAAATATGTCTTTGTCTACAACTTTATCTTTTTAAATTATGTTTTTCTAAAAAAATGGTACTTTCGTCCCCTCTCTCCCCTACTAAAAATGGCCTAGACAGCTGTACTTACAAGAAATAATTATGCCTTTCAGTGCTTTATGAGTCATGATTACCCTAAATTTATCACTGATGCAATGAACCAACAGTTTAATAACAGTAACACTTTTCATCCTTCTCTGTAGTGAAACCCAGAGTCAGACTCATCAGGAGGACGCTCCCAGACTCTCAAGGGCTTCAGATCAGCTGTCTGGCCACTGGTTTTTACCCACGTCACATTAACCTGACCCTGTTCAGAGATGATCAGCCTGTGGATGATGATCAGATCACAGGAGGAGAGATTCTGCCCAATGCAGATGGAACTTACCAGATGAGGAAGAGTTTGGTGATCAGTGAAGAAGAGCTACGTGAGAAACATAAATACAACTGCACAATGAAGCACCTCAATCTGGACAACAAACTGGACATTAAGTTTGGTAAAGAAAACTGGGTAGCATTTTATTTTACAGTCCTGTTCCTATGTACTTATTAAAGTAGTTACAATAACTAGATAACAACTAGGTACTAACCATGAATCTACCCCTGAACCTAACCCATGTAGTTACCTTATATTGCTGTACTGAACAACAAAGTAGACAACAGATTCAAGATACTTTATTATCATAGTATACAAGACAATAAAATTTAGTGTAGCAACTCAGAAAAAGCATTATGACAATCTTAGACTGAAAAACTTAAAAGTAAGGTGTCATTGTCCCATTATCTTTCTGTAGCTTGCATATTTGGTTTCCAATTGTTTATGTCACTGTTTTTTTTTTTTCCTACCACAATTTCAGATGTGTCTGAATCTGACCCAGGATCCTTCAGTCTGTCTGTAGTTTTCAGTGTGCTGGTGTTCATGTGTGTGGCTGTTCTCTTCATAACTGCACTCATCATATGGAGGAAGAGACAAGCTGCTGGTAAATGTTCTGTACAGTCCAGATTCATTACATTTAATGATCAATTAGAAGAAAAAAAACAAAACAAAACAAACAAACATCAGTTCCTTTAGATACACTATTTAAAAAGCCAGTGTATGTAGTTTTATATTTTTGTAGTGTTACCTCTGTTACTCTTTATTTAACCTAATTTAACTGTGCCATTCTTATTCAGAACGAGGCTCTGAGACATCACAATGTAAATATTCCTCTGCTTCATGTGAGTACACAGTTTTATGATGATATGAATTAATTAACATGTTGAGATTCATTTTAAAAACATAGAAATGAAACTAAAAGTCTGTTTGTTTCTATTTCAGCTTCTGTGCAAGATGAAACATAAAAAGGGAGTCTGTATGGATCCATATTAAGGTCTTGTCAACACATTTGGCATTTGCTTAGTTGATGCCATTTAGGTTTTGTTATAATAACAATGTTTTGTTATAACATCATAATGATATTTAATTAAAATGACAAAGGAATTTAACCTAGATGCACAACAAGAGACACTATACAAATTAGCCTGTGTGCCCTGAAATCATTATCTCTTGTTGTGTTACTGTTTTTCTTGCAGTGTAATCTGTGTTTTATTATTCTGTTATTTTGTGATATATATGCGGAACATCTTTTTGAAAATTGTAACATTTTTCAGAGAATGACACTACATTTAGATAAAAAAGAAATGTGTATATGTGTACAAAAGATGTGTATATACAGTCCAGAGAATTTACTGCCTGTTTCTGGCACACATTTTGTGATTAAAATGAAACAGAAGAGCAGAAGAACAGAAAAGGGCAATAGGCCACCTGAACAAAACAAAAATAAAGCCAAATAAGGAAAAAAAAACAACAACAAAAAAAAAAAACAACAAAAACACACACAACACATAATTGTTTTGTAAATGGAAACACTTTACAGCATGGAAACAGAAAACGCATCATTCTCTGTAAACAGCATTCTGTTGTCCTGTGTATGTTTTTATCTTGTTTTACAAATGCATGATGTAACCCTGACCTAATTACAAGCTATAGAAAAATATATTTAAACGTGTGTGCATGTAAATTAATATAAATTAGGTTTAAAAAAAAAAAAGTATAAAAATGGATGATTAGAGGTATTAATGAGTAATTTCTATAAAATAACGTGTGACAAAAATAACGTGTCATCTTGCATGGTAAATGTAATTTTTTCCCTGTTGTGTAAAACTGACAGCGGATGATCGGGTTCTTTTCATTGCAGTGCTGTAATTTACTTTGAAGAGTTTATTTCTTTTAATTTTATTGGAAGTGTTTTATTTTTTTTTTTTTAAAAAGGGAAAGGCCTACAGTTAAGGGAACAAAAAAATAAAACAAACCATTCTGAATATTCACCTTAATTGTGGTCTCCTGTCTTCTTTCAGCAATTACATCCTACCTCCATAGCCGAATATAGTAATCTTTTGATTTGCAAATTGGTCCAAATAGACAAGAAGGAGGGATTATATTGTGAGTTATACAACCTGTTACAATATCTTTTAAACTCCATAAGTTTCATGTGCTGCTTTAAAGTTGTCACGAATCTGGTCGGTGCTCTGCGGACTGCTCACCACCAGATGTCACTCTCACCTTTCCATTTCACTCTGACTGTTACGTTGCACTTCGGACTGCACCTCCCATCCTCCACCGCACTGATTGCGTCAGCCCCCGTGACCAATCAGGCTTCCTATAAAGCCCGGACTTCCCCAGTTTATGTCACGGATTGTTGAACTGTTGCATTGTTAGTGTTTACCCCTTGTTTAGCGTTTCTCTGGTTTCCTAGTTCCTAGTTTTTGATCTCCCGCCTGGTTTTCTCGTTTACGTCTGTCTAGCCGCCTGCCTTGTGGATTATCGCTCTTGTTTATTGGATCATTCTCTTCGACTGCCTGTGACACTCCTGTCTGCTCCTGTCTCGACCCTGCCTGTTCGACTTTGTATCGGCCGTGCAGGAGCGCGCTCAAGCTATGGCGGCGACAGCGGTGCCCGTTCACAAGATGGCGGCAGCGCCGGCGCGTGCTCACCAGTTGGCGGCAACGGCGGAGCCCGTTCACAAGATGGCGGCGGAAACAGAGCTCCGTCACGTCACAGCTGCCATACCAGAGTCAAGTCGAGTTTCCAAGTCAAGTCAAGGTACAGCTGCATTTCCTGAGTCAAGTCAAGTTGCAGCTGTGTTTCCTGAGTCTAGTCAAGTTCCCAAGTCAAGTCAAATTGCAGCTGTGTTTCCTGTGTCAAGTCAAGTCAGAGCTATTGCCCCTGTCTCAAGTCAGATTACAGCCATCTTCCCTGAGCCACTGCCCAAGATGGCTGCCACGCCAGAGCCACTGCACAAGATGGCTGCCACGCCAGAGCCACTGCACAAGATGGCTGCCACGCCAGAGCCATTGCACAAGATGGCTGCCACGCCAGAGCCACTGCACAAGATGGCCGCCATCTCCAAGCAACTACACAAGATGGCCGCCGTCTCCAGGCCACTCCACAATATGGCCGCCATCCGGACGCCACCTGTGGCCATGATGGCCCACGTGCTGGACACACCTCTAGTGACGGTATGGGCAGCTAGAATGGCGCTCCTTAATGCCACGGCGGCTACCCCAGAGTCAAGTCAAGACACAGAGTCAAGCCAGGTCACAGCTGTGCCCCGCGAGTCAAGCCAAGTCACAGCTGTTCCCCACGAGTCAAGTCACGTTACAACGGATCTCCATGAGCCAAGCCAAGCTGCTGCTGTTTTTCCAGAGCCAAGTCAAACTTCAGCCGCTGCTCCAGAGTCAAGTCAGGCTACGGCTGTAGCCTCCAGGTCCAGTCAAGCTTCCAAGTCCAGTCAAGCTTCCAAGTCCAGCGACGTCAAGGCTGTTGTCCCTGAGTCAAGTCATGTTACAGTGGATTTCCATGAACCAAGCCAAGTTACAGCTGGTCGTCACAAACCGAGTCAAGTTACTGCTGATCTTCATGAGCCAAGTCAATTCACTACTGATCTTCACGAAGCAGGTCAAGTCACAGTTGGTCACCACGAACCAAGTCACATCCTGCCCGACAGCTCAGAGCCCCATCACGCCTCGTCTGACCGCCCAGAGTCAAGTCACGCCTCGTCTGACCGCTCAGAGTCAAGTCACGCCTCATCTGACCCTCCAGAGCCCCGTCACATCTCGTCTATCTGTCTAGAGCCTCACCATGTCTCGTCTGACCGCTCTGAGTCAAGCCAAGTCCCGCCTGACCGCTCAGAGTCAAGTCACGCCCCGCCTGACGGCCCAGAGCCTCTCCATGTTTCATCAGACCTCCTAATGCCTCGTCATGTCTCGTCTATTCGTCCAGAGCCAAGTCACGTCTCATCTGACCTTCCAGAGCCGTGCCATGCCTCGTCTGATATCCCACGATCACGGCCTATCATGATAGCCAGTGTACTGGACCCACCACAACCTCCCGCTGCTGCTCTTCCTTTAATGGCGGTTGCCATCTGGTGTGCGTGGGCTGCACACTGTGCCCCTGAGGTCACGTCTGTTCACAAGTCAGCTCCTGAGGTCACGTCTGTTCACAAATCAACCCCTGAGGCCACGTCTGTTCACCAGTCTATTCCAGAGCTCCCGTCTGATCTCAAGCCTGCTCCAGAGTCCCTCTCTGATCTCAAGCCTGCTGCAGAGCTCTCGTTTGGTCTCCAGCCTGCTCCAGAACTCCCCTCTGATCTCAAGCCTGCTGCAGAGCTTTCGTCTGGTCTCCAGCCTGCTCCAGAGCTCCCCTCTGATCACAAGCCTGCTTCAGAGGTCCCGTCTGGTCTCAAGTCTGCTCCAGAGGCCTTCCCCATCGGAGAAGCTGCGCCAATGCCTCCAGAGGTGTCGGCGCCTGCCGTAGAACCTCTTATGGAGGGGGCGTTAACCGCTAAACTCTCTGCTTCTCCCTTTTTCCCTATTCTCTCTACCTCCTCTGTCCCTGCTCTCCCCAGGTCCCAGACCATGACGCAGGTTCCTGTTCCACCCCGGAGGGCTGCGGCGCCTCCTGTTCCGCCCCGGAGGGCTGCGGCGCCTCCTGTTCCGCCCCGGAGGGCTGCTGTTCCTCCTGTTCCGCCCCGGAGGGCTGCGGCACCTCCTGCTCCGCCTCCTGTTCTGCCCCGGAGGGCTGCTGCGCCTTCTCCCCCTATTCTGTCTGCCTCCTCTGTCCCTGCTTTCCCCAGGTCCCAGACCGTGACACAGATTCCTGTTTCGCCCTGGAGGGCTGCTCCGCCTCCTGCTCCGCCTCCTGTTCCGCCCTGGAGGACCGCTCCGCCTCCTGTTCCGCCTCGTAGGGCTCCTGCGCCTCCTGCTCCACCCTGGAGGGCGCCCGCGCCTCACGCTCTGCCTCCGGCTCCCGCCTGGAGGGCTCTGGCGTCGCCTGTCCCGCCTCCGGTTCCGCCCTGGAGGGCTGGAGGGCTTGCGTTGCCTACTCCGCCTCCGGCTCCGCCCTGGAGGGCTCCTGCTCCGCCTCTGGCTCCGCCCTGGAGGACCCCTGCTCCGCCTCCGGCTCCCCCCTGGAGGGCTCCTGCACCTCCTGCTCCGCCTCTGGAGGGTTTTGCTCGGCCTCCGCCCCGCTTCTGAGGGACTTGCTGCTCTGTCGGTCCTGCCTCACCACTGGGCTTCCCACATGGACCTGGCCCTCCAGCCTCCCCTGTCTCAGCCCACCCCACCGCTCCCTGACTGTTGTTTCAGCCGCCTGGTGCTTCCTTGGCTGTGTCAATCTGGTCGGTGCTCTGCGGACTGCTCAAAACCAGATGTCACTCTTACCTTTCCATTTCACTCTGACTGTTACGTTGCGCGGACTGCACCTCCCATCCTCCACCGCACTGATTGCGTCAGCCCTGACCAATCAGGCTTCCTATAAAGCCCGACTTCCCCAGTTTATGTCACGGATTGTTGAACTGTTGTATTGTTAGTGTTTACCCCTTGTTTAGCATTTCTCTGGTTTCCTAGTTCCTAGTTTTTGATCTCCCGCCTGGTTTTCTCGTTTACGTCTGTCTAGCCGCCTGCCTTGTGGATTATCGCTCTTGTTTATTGGATCATTCTCTTCGACTGCCTGTGACACTCCTGTCTGCTCCTGTCTCGACCCTGCCTGTTCGACTTTGTATCTGTCTTGTTTCACGAATAAAGCTCGCACATGGATCCGCTCGCCTCTCACTCCCCGTAACAAAAGTTCAGTTTTTAGACCATACCAATTGCCTGATTAATATAAAAGGACACCAAACTCAGTGTTCGAATTGAGGGGGGGCTGGGGGCATAACACCCAAAAAAAATTTGCAAAAATGTGACATTGATTTTGTATAACAGTTCAATAAACTATAAGTTAATATTAAGAGACCTGCGTTTTAGACACCATATTGCCTATTTTTGCTCTATTTCGCCAACAAAAAAAAAAAAAAATCACTCCAAACACAGCCACAGCACTGTTTTGCATCTCTAAACAACTTGATGGTGTTTCGTTCCTGAATTAATCAACCATTTAAGTGATTCGGTTCAATCGCAATGACACGCTTATTAAAGTGCCCCTATTATGCCATTTTAAAGGTTGCTAATTGTTTTAATAGACTCCCAAAACAGGTTTACATGTATGCAAGGTCAAAAAACACTTTAGTTTTCTCCAAAAATAGATTTAATTTTACCCCATTTCTAAATGATTCTTAAACGACTCGTGCGAAGCAGTTCGAAGAATCAGTCTCTCTAAACTCCTCCTTTCCGTGAGCCCTCACTGCTGTGATTGGTCAGATGGCGCAGTCCATTATGATTGGTCTACGGCGTACAGCGTGTTGGAGAACGAAACGCCCATTGCCATAACTGATTGACAGCCCTGGATACTTGTCAATACATAGAAAAGATGGCATCGATTTTACCATACCAATTAGAGCCAGAGTCTGACGATGAAACGGCTGAAGTGGCTGATCGACAAGTAAGCACGTTCTACCGTGGAAAGTGCTCGCGATTTGCTTATGTAAGCGAACCGCGTACACCTCTATGTTGTAAACTTCAACATTGTATAATGCATTAAGGCAGTTTTCACACCGAACGCGAAGCGCTGCGCTGGGTTCAGTGCAGCCCTTCAGAGCACAGCGGCAAAAGTTCATTTGAACTTTGTCCGCGGCGTGCACGCTCCGCTGCGCGTGCGCTTTGGTCGAGGCAGAAACAAGCCGTCCTCCCAGTGCAGAAGCAAATGAAACGAATGGGTTTCATAGCACAATGCTTTCCGCATTCGGTGTGAATATGCATTTGGTGTGTATATTTTTAATGTGCCTGACTGAGCAACATCTATTTCAGAGTCTTAAAAATCACGCAAATTCTGTAATGATTTACTAACATTGCCGTTTCCATGTGAGTAAAGTTACATGTATATGTTGAATTAATTATTAATTTAACGAACAAATCATTACCTGCTTCAAAATGAATACTGTGAAATCAATGTTGAAACATGCAGTTAGCCTTTACGAATAAAAACACTGCAACTAAATTACATAGTGAATAATTGTGCAAGGCGAATTAAGGTGTATACAAAGCATAAATCTTCATTCAGATTTTTGAATGAGCACTTTGTCATTTGTAAATGTTGAACGTCCGATGTTTATCATGTTCATCTAATGTAACTGACTGTAATGTAGGCTATATAAACGTACATTTTTAATAAGCAGAGGGAATTTCCGATATTAAACAAAGAACCGTTTACATGCTTATCACGTTTGCATTGTAAAAATGTACAGTGAGACTTCGGATTTAAAACGCTGACTTGTTATGTGATGTTTTCTCATAAAAATCGTATAATTTCCTATTAATTCAATAGAATGTATGCGCATACTAGGGAATACTAATATGGCAGCGCGGTGGCTTTACTTTTATGACGTCATGAGCAATCAAGGGGCCAGTTGCATAAACTTAGCCTCGATGTTAAGACAGTGTCTTAACTATTAGTCTGACTAACTAGCAGTTAACCAAAGGATAATCATTATTATTTTTTGGATTCAGCTTAGAATAATTTACATTTTTCTCGAACTGTTTTTAAATAAATTATTACCAGTCTTAAAGAAAAAATAGCTGACTAACTTTTTAAGACTAGTCTAAACCTTTTATGCAACCGGCCCCAGTTCTCTAATATAGATCAGTGGCTACAACCGCATCTCTGGTCATTTTAATATGTAACTATCTGTAATGTTAGTAATACCAGTCGGTATTTTTTTTTTTGCACATCAATCTGACAATAAATGTGGCACACCCAGTTTTTCTAATGCACACCCAAAGTCTCTTTTCTGGCTACGCTACTGATCCAGATCATTTATAAAGGTTTTAAAACGGCAAAATACACTCACTTACACGTATTCGTGAATCGGAATTCAGACAGTTGAAGACATGGCAAGCAAGTGTGTGAATATTTTAAATAAAAGAAGGAAAAACGAAATAAAAGCGATGCGGTATGTCATGTGACAATTATGATGCGTCGCCATGAAAACAATAAAGGGAACGTTCTAAAATAACGGTCGCCTAAAAAAACTCACTCTGGGGGGTCAGATAATATTTTAAACTCACCAGTGAAAGGGTTAAAGTATAGACAAATTGTAATGTATAACTATTTCATCATTACTAAAAACAGATTTTATGCCTGTTTCAAACAAAGTAGGCAACAAGGCCAGGTGTATCATGTGATAATACTGCATTGTGCATTCAGTGTTGTTTCACTGGCATAGAGATGGAATGAGCCTGACTGTAGCAGTAAATGTCACAACTAACGCCAGCCCAGTTTGGCATCTCACTTATCAAACTGGAAATTCAAGCTTCTGTCCGACCCACAAAACAATGAAAATTTTGCAAGAGCTGAACTGAAGTCAAAAAATAGAGAAATTAAAGTTCTGTGAGTTTTTGCTGGCAAATTGCCATTGTTTGTAAAGTCATTGCTCATTCATTTGATTCCAATAGTCTTGTTATTTGGGTTTGTCTAACTGAGGACACAGGGTATTTCAGGTCACCCTCTCACCCAAAAAAAGTTTCAGAAATATAAGTGTCTAAAATACCGAATGTTTCTGTTCTTGCCCCAATACATATATATATATATATATATATATATATATATATATATATATATATATATATATTTCTTTTCTGATAGGGAGCTGTTTGATGACACAAATTTGACATTATATGCATTATCAAGAAGACCTACTGAGTTTTGACATTCTGTCAATAAAAATGGACTCTCTGCAGTATGACAAAGGATCAGTGTATCAGACCAAAACAATATTTTTCTTTAATATACTACAGTAAAAAATGTCTAATTGTATTGCATTTATAAAATTGTTTGACTGAACACTTTCACTTGTATGACTATTCCCTAAAGTCACTTATGAGGCAGAAGACTATAGATTACTTAAAGAAACCTTTAAACTGGTTTTACACTAAATGAAGCAGTGACAGTATTTTCTCTTGCCTTTTTTAACTGCACAGTTACAGTGCAAATTGCAGTTGCTTTAAATATAACCCTTACAAAATGTTTCATTTAAATTTTTTATTAAATTGCACTTTTATTTAAGAAAAAAATGAATATGTTATTATAATAAAATATATAGTCTAATTACAAGTCACTTTCCATAGTTAAATAAGTCTAAATATTAAACTTATACTACTTGAACTGCTTTTAAACTAGGTAAAATTGAAAAAAAAAAAAAATATGAGGAGAATCTAATGCTACTGTATATATAATTTAAAAGTCACCATAATATATGCAACTGCAGAATATTATATAATGTCTTATGAAGACTTTACATTATTTCAGGTGTATCATATCACCTACTGTGTATTGCATATTACATATATATTCTTGATAACATAAATTAAGAAAATGAACAAATCTTTTTTAACTTTTGTAGCATATATGTAACTTCACATGAGAATTCAACTGAAGAACATCTGCAGCTGTTAGTGTTATTGTATCAGTCTCCTTTGGCAATAAAAAAGACTCCTAATGCAGGTTAAATGCATTCATGTCCTGAATTAAACAGTGGGTAAATGCATCTAAATGCCAATTCAGATGCAGCATTTGTGTTTCCCCTATATTGAAAAGATAAATTTTGTCGATAATGACTTTGTGTAATAACAGCCTAAAATGTCTTATTATTCTAAGTGACTTTATTGATTAAATATAAGAATTTGACGCAAAAGATAATGCACACTTTCAGAAAAAAGAATGGCTTTATAAAGGTTAAAAAAATCTACTCTTAGAATTTAATATCTAACTTGATTAACTGCCGAGATTCGTTTTGGTTGAGCAATGGAGCACAGAGTCAGGATCCTGGACCATTGAGATGACCACACACAGAAAAAGTGTAATTCACTCAAAGGCACTTTATTGAAGAAAGACTCTAATATTTATATGGTAACAATAGGGAAGTGAAAGATCAAACATCACACCCTTCAGGAAACACAACAGTACATCATGTCTTACGATTCTCTAGGCTAGACTTATGTCATGTCTGCTTTTCAGGTTAGTATGAGAAGGGCACAGGAGGTCAGGATTATTACAATCTCACAATGGCCACTTTAAGACAGAATGTCTTACTTAACACTCCTGTGCCTTGTATAAAACAATCGTATTAGTATTAATATTAGTAATGGTATTAATGTCAAATCAATATAAAACAAAACAATCATTTTAGTATTACTGTTACATTTACATTTACATTTACATTTATTAATTTAGCAGACGCTTTTATCCAAAGCGACTTACAGGTGGGGAATACATGAAGCGATTTGTCCTAAAGAGGCAAAACGACCTACGAAGTGCTCAAATTACTATATAACAGGCATTGTTCAAATAAGTACAAGCTAGAAAGGGAAAAGAGTAGAAAAGTAATTTTTTTTTTTTTTTTAAGTCAAGTAGTGTCGAAAGAGATGGGTTTTCAGCAGTCGCTTGAAAGTTGTTAGGGAGTTGGCATTCCGGATAGCGGTGGGAAGATCATTCTACCAGCCAGGAACGGTGTAAGAGAATGTTCTGGAAAGTGATTTTGTGCCTCTTTGTGATGGTACAATGAGGCGACGCTCAGTGGCGGATCTCAGAGTTCTGGAGGGAGTGTAGATTGGTAGCAGTGAGTGGAGGTAGGCTGGCGCCGAGCCTGTGGTTGTTCTATAAGCAAGCATCAGTGTCTTGAATTTGATGCGAGCTGCAATTGGGAGCCAGTGCAGGGTGATAAAGAGAGGTGTGACATGGGCCCTTTTGGGCTCGTTGAAGACCAGTCGTGCTGCTGCATTCTGAATCATTTGTAAAGGTTTGATTGTGCATGAGGGAAGACCGGCTAGAAGGCCATTGCAGTAGTCCAGCCTGGAGATGACCAGGGCCTGGACAAGAAGTTGTGTGGCCTGCTCAGTTAGAAAGGGCCTGATCTTTCTAATGTTGTGTAGGGCAAACCTGCAAGATCGAGCAGTTTTAGCAATGTGGTCTTTGAAAGTCAGCTGGTCATCAAAGATAACACCAAGATTTCTGGCAGAACTTGATGGGGTAATTGTTAAAGTACCTAAGTTGATGGTGAAATCATGCTGTAGAGTCGGAGTGGCAGGGAAAATAAGGAGCTCAGTCTTTGCCAAGTTGAGCTGTAGATGATGTTCTTTCATCCACTCCGAGATGTCGGCCAAGCAGCCTGAGAACTGTGCAGCTACTGTTGGATCATCTGGTTGAAATGAAAGATAGAGCTGCGTGTCATCAGCATAGCAGTGGTAAGAGAAGCCATGTGCCTGTATGATGGGCCCCAGTGATGTAGTGTAAATGGAGAAGAGGAGGGGTCCAAGAACTGATGCCTGAGGAACCCCAGTGGCCAGATGATGTGCTTTGGATACCTCCCCTCCCCAGGCCACCCTGAAAGACCTACCAGTGAGATAGGATTCAAACCAGCGAAGAGGAATCCCTGTGATACCCAGTGATGAGAGGGTGGACAGGAGGATCTGATGATTGACTGTGTCAAAAGCAGCAGAAAGATCCAGCAGAATGAGTACTGACGATCTGGAATCAGCTTTTGCAGTCCGCAGGGCTTCAGTGACTGACAGTAGTGCAGTTTCAGTTGAGTGGCCACTCCTGAACCCTGACTGGTTAGCATCCAATGAACTGTTCTGCGCGAGAAACAGTGATACCTGGTTAAAAACGACTCGTTCAAGTGTTTTTACTATGAATGGAAGTAGAGAGATCGGTCTATAGTTATCTATAAGTGAAGTGTTTAATGTAGGTTTTTTGAGCAGTGGGGTTACCCGAGCCTGCTTGAATGCAGTGGGGAAGGTGCCTGTGAGGAGAGATGTGTTGATGATGTGTGTAAGTGCTGGTAAGAGTGTAGGAGAGATTGCTTGGAGAAGGTGAGAGGGGATAGGATCTAGTGGGCATGTTGTAGGATGGCTGGAGAGGAGAAGTTTGGATACTTCTGCCTCAGAGAGGGGACAGAAGGAGAAGAGTGGGGTGTTAGCTGTGGATGTTGTCGGTATTGGTTCCTGTACGTGTGGAGCCAAGAACTGGCTGCTGATAGTTGTAGTTTTGTCAGTAAAGAATGTGGCGAAATTGTCGGCTGTTATTGAAGTGGTGGGAGGTGGTGCGGGAGGGCAGAAGAGCGAATTGAATGTTTTGAAGAGGTTACGTGTGTCTGGAGCATTGTTGATCTTGATGTGGAAGTATGAGGTATCTTGTGTATCTTGATACTGTTGAATCAAGATACACATGAATATGACTAATATCATTTGCAATTGAATACATGTAATCATCTGGAATCATCTTTCTGATTATAATGATATAAAATACTGTAATCATCTCTATGATTGTATCGAGTAATCAAGCAAAAAAAATCAGACTCTGTTATACTTCATTTAAACTGCATCTTCCGCATTCCAGTTATACCCTTCAGGCTCTAACTGATACACACAAGCATAGCTGCTGTAATCATCTTCATCTAGTTCATTATTAGGTCTTGGACCTGGAGCTGGTGGACGAGACCCTTCTCATTGCGCAGTTAGCATAACTTGATAAATCCCTCTCGTTGTAAGCGAAGCAATAGTACGCATAATGGAATTGTTGATACACTGAATTAGACATGGAGCGAACAATAACACAATTAACAGTAAAACAATAATCGGTATTACAGTGGTGAAAATCCAGGTTCCCCATCCACCCCAGAGGCTGTCCAGCCAGCTAAACCAGGAGTCATCTTTTCTTGGCTCCGGGATGGATTCCCTCATGTGAGTTAGGATGTCTGTGATGTTATCTGAATTATCTGGAATATAGAAACAACAAGATACCCCCAACATTTTACAAACTTCCCCTTTCTCAGAGGTCAACAGATCGAGGACCAATCTATTTTGGATAACTGCTGGATAGCTCTCATTGTCTTTAGCTCGTCCGTGATTAGCCCTAATGCATGAGCGGTATCATTCTCCAATGACAAAACCTGCCATGCTAACCCATTGATTTTATTTAAGGCTACTGTTGTCCCTACTCCAGTAAAAAATCCCGCTAAGGACCATCCTATATTTTTTCCCTGGAGTTGTCCATGGACCAACTGTCTTATACCCGTTATATCGATTAGGCATGCTATGTACATCTCGTTTCTCTCTGGTCTGTTGTACAGCATTCCCCATGATAGTCTCACTATCCCTTTTTACCAATACTGTTGTTCCTGTGGAGAGTAGAGCAGGATAACAACATCCACGCCAATCTTCTTCATCTAAATGATAATACGCCCTTCCTCCACAGGTCCAAATCATCCCTGGTGCACTATCAAGATGTGAGAACGGACACCCAAAACGCTCTATTGTTCCATTTTGATACCTAACAGTGCAATTACTCTTACCCTGAACTATTTTATTCACTGTTATGGTAGTTCTGCAATCTGACATCCCCACATAATGTTTTCCCTTAGTTGCACAAATACATAGATCTGCGAGGTGTGATTGTACCTGAAATGCTGGTCCTTTAAAAGGTAGGCCTGGATATGAACCTCAGTGCCCTATTCGCTCTTATGTTATCTGCCATCTGCATTATCACAGTCATCTGCCTTGGCATATCACACTTGTTTTTCTCAGGGTGTAACACTTCTGAGGTTATTTGTTGTGTTTTCCACACTGACTGTAACTGCGTACAAATCCAACACTCTCCTCCTACCTCATTCCTCAAAACACTTCTTTGCAGTAGTGCCAATGCACATGCATAATTTCCTTCACACTTAACTTTCGCTGCCCTAACCTCCTTCATACCAACATTCATATCTGAATTCATAATAAATTCTATATCTGCTGGTGAAACATCCCATGGCGAATCAACTGGATTCGGAAAAAGTCCCTTCATTACCTCTTTCGTTAATTGAACAATAAGTTCGTCAAATGCAAGAATAGCTTCTACAATTGAACACTGCGTGAAACTCTCTAGAGGCGGATAATCCATCAATTTGGCCCTTAATGCGTACAGGGTTATATAAGGAGTTAGCACTATTTGGCTCAATGGGCCACCTATCTTCTAGCCTCGGATAACCCCCACCTCACTATAAGAGGTAGTTCCTTCCTCAGCTTAATCAGTGTTTTTCCTCCTCCCTGTTGAGCATTAAGGTGAATCCCCCTTTCAGGATTCTATTTTAAATTGGAGCTTTCCTGCTCTCCTGTAGAATACTGCTTTACTCTTGAGGCGTGTATCCACTGCGGCTGGTAGTTCGTCAGAACTCCCGTCCTGGTTACTGCAATCACAGTGGCTGGTCCAAGATACTTTAGCTCTCCTATCCTCGTTGGCTTCAGACTTTTGATCAGCACATTCTGGCCTGGAACAAAAGGGTGAGTAGGCTTTTCTGAGGGGAGAGGAAGACACAAAGAAACATCAGCACATATAGAGTTAAGTTTTTCTATTAAGAAAGTCACGTAGTCCTCCTGTATCACCTCCAGGTCTCCTAAAGAAGCAATGCCTGCGCGGCCTTTGACCCATGGGGTCGGGAAAGGCCTACCCATTAGTATTTCAAACGGTGATAGTTTAGTGGTGGAAGATGGAGTCATTCTTATTTCTGTTAACACTGCTGGTAGCAAATCTACCCATTTTTTCCCCATTTCCAGGATGGCTTTTGTCAGCCGTCCCTTAATGGTTTTGTTTAAACGTTCCACGTTCGAACATGATTGCAGATGGTACGGTATGGAGAAATGCCAATCGATGGACAATGATTTGGCCAAAAACTGCGTAACCCTGGACGCGAATGGCGTCCCATTGTCACTC
This sequence comes from Labeo catla, assembly GCA_012976165.1. Classification (NCBI taxonomy): domain Eukaryota; kingdom Metazoa; phylum Chordata; class Actinopteri; order Cypriniformes; family Cyprinidae; genus Labeo; species Labeo catla. The sequence goes on from VONZ01000234.1 coordinate 736,537, forward strand.
TCAATGGTAGTAGGTATACCAAATCTGGGAATTATCTCTTTAGTTAGAATTTTAACCACGGTCTTAGCATCCTCTTTTGCACATGGGAACGCTTCTGGCCACTTTGAAAATCGGTCTACTATAACCATACCTGTCAAGTATCCCGTTTTGGCCGGGAAAGTCCCGTAATTTACCCTTCTTTCCCGCCGTCCTCCCGTATTAGTATTTTCCCGTAAATCTCCCGTATTTTAACCTGCGTTATTAAAAAAAAAAAAACGTCCCCCCAAAAAAAATCTGAGCTCTGTCACTAGCCTCGCGATATCTGCCACCTGCAGTAGCCTACTACAGGTACTGTAGGTGGCAGTTGTCGCGAGGTTAGTGTGTGAGGTCAGATGATGAGTTGATGAGTGACGACGCGGGAAAAAAGAAGAAAAAACAGACAGATGATGGACACCAGGACAGAGAAGGAAGGCACTCCTGCCAAAACAGTCTTAAAGAATGCAAAGTCTGCAACAAATAAGTACAATAAGTCACTAAAAGAGTAAAGAAAAGTTATGTGAAATGAAAAGAAAAACTGTACAAAAAAGCAATATGAAATGAATGAGTGTGTGAATGTGAAAAGAATGTGGAATGAAAATGAAATGTAAATGTAAAGACAAGCAATGTTAAATGAACAGAAAATATGCAAATAAGCCTTTAAATAAATGCTCTTCATATATACCCTTTTGTGTTTTCATTTAGGCTATGAATGTTCACAGCATGTCAATGTCAACAAAGGTAGGCCTATCATTGGCTTTATGCACAGCTGCACTACTTCCTGAACTTCAGCCAGCTCCTTTGTTTCCTGTCTGCCATTATTGGACAAACTGATCACCTGGATTAATCAGTTTGTCCAATAATGGCAGCCAGGAAACAAAGGAGCTGCCTGAAGTTCAGGAAGTAGTGCAGCTGTGCATAAAGCCGATTGTAGTTTATAAGTGGTTGACAAGTGGTGATTTTAGCTTTCTTGTCACCTGTCTTAAAATGTAAGGGATACTGGAGCTTGGTTGGGGTGGTGGGACTGCTCGCGGCGGGCGCCGGAAAATTTCCCTTATTTTCAAATCCAAAACTTGACAGGTATGACTATAACCAGAAGGTACTTTAAATTACCTATTGGTGGCATATGCGTAAAATCGACCTGCACATGCTGAAAAGGTGCTTTTGGGTGCAGTACTGCTTCATGTTTAATCGGTCTGTGTGGATTTACCTTAGCACACGTAAGACACGAGTCCAGAATAAGCTTGGCTGTTTCACGTACATCTGCGATGCAGTACAAACGATTTATTACTTGTACTACTTTTGCACAGCTTGTATGCGACAAACCATGGTAATGCCTAATGAGGATTACCAATCCTAACTTTGGGAGTGCTATTCTTCCCTTTTCATCCCTCACAACACCATCTTTATCTGGGGCACATTCGTGTTTACTCCAATGTTCTAAGTCAGTTTGTGTCGGTTGACTTTGCAGAATCTTAATGTCAATTTCAGGTACATTAGTTATGTGCACAGCCATAGTTACCTGACTTTTGTTACCCATATCAAATGGCGGTTTAATCTGGGCCTTTGCCGCTTGCTTTGCAGCCTCATCTGCTTTTCTGTTTCCTACAGCTTGTACTGCTGTACTGCTTCAGTTAACTGTCCTATTAGGTTTGAATGCGCTATTGGTTTACCATCTGCTGTCTTGAAATCCCTAGCTTCCCATGTTTTGGCAAAGTGATGCACCACCCCCCCATGCATACTTTGAATCAGTATAAATTGTTACCCGTTTTCCCTCCATCAGCCTACATGCCCTTATTAACGCTACCAATTCTGCAGCGTGCGCTGAATTATAGTCTAAGGCATAAGCCTCTATTGTTTCCCCAGTTTCTGATACCACAGCATACCCACAAAGGTAGACACCATCAAAAGGTTTTGAACATGATCCATCAACATATATGTGCTCCCCCCCATCCAGGGGCGAATCCAAGAGATCGGCCCTGGAAGAACAGGAGGAAGTCAATTCAATGATACAATCATGACTTTCATTACCATCTATCATGTCAGCCATTCCAAGATGTTGATGTTGATGTTGGCTGAATGGTGAGGTTTTTTGTGGCCAGCAGAATTGCCTCGTAGCCTGAGCGTCGTTGCGCTGTCATGTGTTGCGTCTGCATGTTGTGTAGGATTGCTCCTACCTGATGTGAAGTATATACAATCATTGGATGCGACAGGACAATCTTCTCAGCCATCTGCACCACTATAGCAGCCGCTGACACAGCACGAAGACATGCTGGCATGCCTGCAGCTACATTATCCAATTTTCTAGACAGGTAAGCTACAGGTCTGTAGGTGGAACCATGCTGTTGCAGCAGGACACCCATGGCCACCCCCTCCGTCTCCCGGACATGCAAATGGAACTCTTTTAGGAAATTGGGGAGTCCCAGGGAAGGGGCCGTGGTAATGGCCTTCTTCAATGCCGTGAAGTGCATTTCTGCCTCGTCAGTCCAGTTCAACGGCTTTTTAGGTGGAGCTCTGTGATCGATTAGACTTCTCAGATATTTGTCATGTATCGCACAGTCAGGTATCCAGGATCTACAGTAGTTCACGAGTTCACGAGTTTGTGGGGACTTCATCTTCCTGATCATCTGGACCCTGTCTGTGGAAATCGCTCGCAAACCTGGCATTATTATGTGTCCCAGGTATGTTACCTTAGGCTGGACCCACTGGAGCTTTTCTTTTGAGGCTTTAAACCCAGCTTGTGCAAGGACGATACAGACGATGATGGAGGCTTTCTCACAGTCCTCACGCATTTCCGAAGAAATGATCAGGTCATCTGCGTACTGGAGGACACAGACTGTGGAAGGCAGGTCAGTCATTTTGGCCAGTGTCCTTTGAACAGCCGCCGAGAAGACTGCGGGGGAGTCCACGTAGCCCTGGGCAAGGCGTGTCCACGTATACTGTGCATTTTGGAAAGTGAATGCTAGAATCGGCTGCGTCTCTGGATGCACAGGTACAGAGAAGAAAGCTGCACACAAATCAATGACCGTAAAATACTTATGCGTACATGGTATAGAATTGATAACAATTGGAACATCAGGCACAATTGGTGCTAATGGCATTATCAATTTGTTTATGGCCCTCAAATCTTGAGTCAGACGCCATGTTTTTCCATCAGCTTTTACCACTGGATTAATGGGTGTGTTGTATGGCGAATGAATTGGCACGAGGACACCCTGCCGGACAAAATTGTCAATCAATGGTTTAATACCAAGTTCCTTGTCTTTGGACAAAGGATATTGTTTAATGTAGACTGGCTGTTTAGTTTTAAGCTTTGCTTTATACGGTTCCATGTCAATAAAACCTGTTTCATCTTTATATTGTGACCATAATGATGGATCAATCATAGTCTCTACCATTGGTGGTATGTCAGCCTTGGATTCAGCTGGTTGTGGTTCACTGTGTTCTTCCCATGTAGGCAAAGGATTCATTGAGGCCTGTAAGCTTGATAGGAAAGAAAATACAACCTGATTATCAGTAAATTTAATATCCATATTCAATTTATGCATGATATCTCTTCCTAGTAAATTTAGTGGAGCTCCTGGTATGATTGTGAATTTGTGAAAAAATGGCTTGCATCCAGGAGCTCTTACTTCCAAAGGGGGCGTTACAGGACATGCAATGTCAGTTCCTGAAATTCCCACAGAGTTAACTATTTGATTAGAAATGGGACCCTCATAATGTGCAGAGGTCATAGATGATCTGTCAGCCCCTGTATCAAAAAGGAAAGTTTGAGGTTGACCATGCACCATTAATGTAAAATATGGTAGTTCTTCACCATGATTTGAAAATGTAAGGGTCATCATAGATAAATCGGAACTGACATCACTCTGTAGGCATCCCTATTGTTGTTTGTTATCCCATGTAGTTGGATATTGGGCTGATGTTAAGCCTCTCTGCTGTGGCTGTGGCCTGTCTCTACCCTGCTGTGGCTGTGGCTGTCTCATTTGAAACTTCCTCTTTATCCAACCCCTTTCTCTTTGACCTTCTGACCGACAGAAGCGCTGTATGTGCCCGGGTCGGCCACATAAATAGTACACTATTCTTGTGTTTTTTGGTTGCACCAATCGTGGTTTCACTTCTGCTCCCTGGCCATGCTGAATCCCTTTCAATTCCTGGCCTGTAAACATCGCAGCCTCAGTTTTAACCACAAACCCTCCAGAGGAATCTAGTTCCCTAACTCGCTTCCCTAAAGCATCTATCTCCATGTCAAATAGGTTTGTAGTTGTAATTCTGATTAGTTGAGCTTGCTTGCATTGCATGTTGTTCAAGAATGTACAGTATTAATAAACAAAGCCCGCATTTCAGTATTCAGTGGGAGTTTAGACTCCTCTACCCAGGCCTTTTTAAACCGTAGGTAGAAATCAGAAGCTGATTCTTTAGGTTTCTGCTTTGTATTTGCAGCAAATGATAGATCTTGTCTGTTCCCCATTCGTTTATCTAGGAAAATTCTCAGTTCTCTAAGGAACGTGTCATGATTTTCAGACTTCTCCCAAAAAAACTCATGAGGGCTACTGGCCGTAGCTGTGCCCCGATATTTTATCATTCTCATGGCATAATGTTGGACATTCAGTAATCAACATTGATTCAGTAACATCTGCTTCTAGCATTCTCGCCAGAACCGCCCTATAATCTGCACCAGTAAAATGAGCTTACCTTGTATGCGTTTGCAGAATAGTCACAAATTTGCTCGGGTTCTGAGGAGAAGGCAAACTTTTGCATATTGCTTCCATATCTGCCATTTTTATAGGCTTAACGGTTATTCCGTTACCAGATCTTAGCCATACCATTGCACCGCTGGATCTCTCATTGAACACTTCCATTTTATTACTAACTTTAGCAGATTTTGCAGTTTAAATTTAGGCGCAGACGGTGCGGTAATTTTAGGCGTGCAGTAGGGTGGGGATTTATCCCCTGTGGGGCAGTTTTGTCTTGCCACATAAGCAGCCACTTGTTTTTTCTCTGGGCCCTGGTCCCAAACTTGTTTCATCTCTTTCCATATACCATAACTCTTATTCATATAGTTGTAATCCCAATTAGGATTGCCCCAGCCCTCTTTGACTAGACTTTTAGCCAACCGCATGCCCTCATCTGTGAATGAACCCTCTCGTGGATACGGTATTTCAATTTGCGGTTTCATTTTTTCTGACCATCCTGCCATATTACTGACATATGGTTCTGTATAAATTCCCTGATTATTTCTGTACATAAAATCAACTGGCGTTTCCCCCGGTAGTGGTCTCGATACTGAACCCCCCATCTTCCACTTTTTAGGAGTTACTATTAGCGGTTAGTAAAGCTTAAATTTTCTGCACTCTATTGCCCAACCTCAATTGTAGTACATGTATCGTATTGTGACTTTGGGTGATGGTCCTATATTTCGGCTCACACAAGACTTTACGTCCTGATCGCCGCTATCACCTTCTTTTGTTTGGGTGCTTCCCTATTTCTTTTGGGCTTTCGCCAAACCGTTCAGCTCCAGCCGAACCGCATTCGGGTCGCCCCTAAAGCACCTTCTTTTTGTCACAATATATCAACATGCAGTAACAATTGGAAAAAAAATTCACAAATATGTGATTATTAATAATTTCCTTATTTTGTTCTACCCGCGAAATAATTTACGCAGCCGTGATCCAAAAATACGGTGTGATCAGTACCGTATATCCAAATCACCCACGCTAATAGTTACCACGTAACTACTGTTGCCAGCCGAAGTGTTACAACAATGGAACCGAATTTCCACTAACGACTAGTGATTTCCTAATCACCCACGTTAATAATTAGCTTAAAATTACTGTTGCCAGCCGAAGTGATACAACAATGGAACAGCCGAAGTTCCACTAACGACTAGTGATTACCCAAAACTAGGAACCTACAAGGGGCAAGCGCTGTATTTCCTTTAAGAAATATCAAAAACACTTACCCCCTTTATCGTAGGCTCCTTGCCTGATCCCCGGCGCGTCTTTCCCACTCAACCTCGGGACAGTGTTCCCGGTTCGCAGGGAGATTAGGGAAATAATTCCCCCCCTTTGCGGACGAGCCCCTAATTGTTAGAATTTAATATCTAACTTGATTAACTGCCGAGATTCGTTTTGGTTGAGCGATGGAGCAGGATCCTGGACCATTGAGATGACCACACACAGAAAAAGTGTAATTCACTCAAAGGCACTTTATTGAAGAAAGACTCTAATATTTATATGGTAACAATAGGGAAGTGAAAGATCAAACATCACACCCTTCAGGAAACACAACAGTACATCATGTCTTATGATTCTCTATAGGCTAGACTTATGTCATGTCTGCTTTTCAGGTTAGTATGAGAAGGGTACAGGAGGTCAGGATTATTACAATCTCACATCTACAAAAGGTAAAAATCACTTTAAACTTGTTTGCAACCAAACTGCTTTTCTTTTTTTACTTCAACAACTGATAATTGATTATTTTTTCTCCTTTCATTTAAATGTACCTTTTCTAAATTGTGACTTGAGAAATGATGACTTGAGAAACTAAAAATGAGTAACTGTGGGCTGTAGCACTATAGCACAGGATTGTGGGTTGGGGAAATGATGACTTTTTTAATACAGAGTACCATATTTCCTTGTCAGTAAGTGTTGGGGAAATCTTCTGCACTTTGTAAAACTTCTCATTATACAGGCCACCTCAACTTGCTTTCAATGCATAAATTGTAACATAAATGTTAAAGATAAGCACTGACTTTGCCTTGATTGGGTCAGGAAGACCTCACACCTGGGTCTTCCTCACAAAAAACAAGCCCAGGAAACAGAATTTTTTTTTCACCTGCCATCAGTGTGGAAAGGGGTTCCAAATTTAAAAAAAAAAATCCATTAAGGGAATAAAAAAAAACCCCAAGGCAGGCGTATCTCCCCAGCAGTTGCGTGGATGAGGACCATCAGAAGGATTGGTCAGCCCAGGGCAGCCCTATCCTCCCCAGTAATATTTACTATTTACCCCTGTTAACCTTTAAAACATCAGAGAGAAGAAGGGAGGAATGAGAGATAGAGAAGAAAAAAAAAATGAGAGAGGAGGAATAATAACATAATGTATCATCAATTCTATGCATTAACGCTGTATCTATGTAAATTTACATAATCGTACATAAACAATTCATATATACACACACACACACACACACATATACATACATATACCTACATACACACATTACATATAAAGTCTCCATTTATAATCTATAATATGATCCATACTGTATATTTCATATATAACTTTCTTTCTATACATATAGATATAAATACATGTGTGCGTAGTTATAAAATTACATAATTATATATAGAGTTAAATAGATTAAGAATATACCAAGATATATATATCAATGTAAAATAGTTATAGGATCCTAACATTTCTTATTATTTTGTAGTTTAGGGCATCAATTCACTGTTAGGTAATTGATATAGTATACATAACAATATGTGATACAATATATAAGAAAAAAATAAATAAATAAAAGATATCTAAATGTCTAGAAAGGAGAGGAGATGTATGAATTGTAATGTAAATGTATCCAATTGGTTTTTAGCTATAGTGGTTTGTCTTTCATTGCCTATGTGTTCTTTTAATAATTGAAACCATTGTGTAATGGAAATTTGGTTTTTATTTTTCCAGTTTATAAGAATTTCTCATCGATAGCTAGAGACAAGAGTAGTGGAGTGGTGTGTTCTATTGTGGTGGATATTACTGAGGTGTCACCTAACAGGCACAGTGATGGAGTAATTGGAATATTACAATTGTAACATGTTGAAATTGCTTTAATGATCATGACCATATTGCATGGAAATATGTATCCGGTGTGTTAATCATGCAGTGTGTATATTTATCTGATTCTACCATACCCATTTTAAACAGTTTTTGTTGAGTTAAGTGTATTCTGTGAATGACTTTGTATTGAATTAATTGTATATGTTTATTCACACTGAAGCTAAATATATTTTTACAGATTTGATTCCAAAAATCGGTGTCTGTGGATATGTTGAGGTCCTGTTCCCATTTTGTAATTGGTACATAGCATGTTTTGTGTGGCATGCCGTTTTAGCTTAAAATATTCTAAGCGTTACTCATCGTAATTGCATTTTTACTAGTAACAATTCAATTAGAGAGCTCTGTAATTACATTTTTACTAGTAACAATGGCAATTAGAGAACTCTCTAATTCAATTCTTACTAGTAACAATTATAATTAGAGAGCTCTCTAATTTAGTTAGAGAGCTCTGCAGTTGTAATTTTACTAGTAAGATCTGAATTATAGAGCTCTCTAATTTAGTTCTTACTAGTAACAGTTAGAATTAGAGAGCTCTCTAATTCAATTCTTACTAGTAACAATTGAATTATAGAGCTCTGTAAATGAATTAGAGAGCTCTGCAATTACATTCTTACTAGTAAGAATTCATTTAGAGAGCTCTACAACTCAGTTCTTACTAGTAACTGCCATTTAGAGAGCTCTTTAATGCAATTCTTACTAGTAAGAATCTAATTCAATTAGGGAGCTCTGCAATCGCATTCTAGTGGCAATTGAAATAGAGAGCTCTACAATTGAATTCTTACTAGTAAGAATTACAATTAGAGAGCTCTTTAATGCAATTATTACTAGTAAAAACTGAATTAGAGAGCTCTTTAATTCAGTTAGAGAACAGGCAGGAACAGGCAGGAACACAACGATACATCCACACACACTTCCAAATAACGTTAAGGACCGACAGCAAACTCAAAACACAAGCAGACTTATAAAGGGTGAGACTAATTACAAACACAGGTGTAGGGGATGACGGTAACGAGGGTTAAACCAAAACAGACAGATCGACGGGGGAAGACAATGGGAGAAACCAAAAGACATAAACAGACATAAATGTGACATTACGCCCCCCTCCAAATAGGTGCGTCTCGCGCCGTACAACATACAAAAAAAAACAAGAGAGTAGGTGGGCGGTTCAGGAGGCCATGGCTGGACAGACAGTTCAAATAAACATAACATAGTCCAGGGGGGTGGCGAAGGTGGAAGGAGCCAAGGAGGAAACAGGAGGGACCCGGAGCAGGAGAAGCAGAGGGAGACCCAGACCGCAGCCATGATGACGACCCACGGTGGAGCCGACGGAGGGAGGAGCCATGGTGGAGGAAAGGCTGACGACTCCAGGGGGCCAACCGACGGAGGCGGAGGAGCCCGAGGCGGAGACGGAGAGCCGAAGATCCAGGGCGACACCGAGGATCCGGAGGGCCAAGGCGGAGCCCTAGGCTCTGGCGACCAAGGCGTAGGCGGAGATCCGGAGGTCCGCGACGGAGCCGGAGTGACAGAGGATGGAGGCTGTGCCGGAGGGAGGGAGGAGTCCTTAGGAGCCGGTGGGACGGAGTGACGAAGCGCAGCCGGAGGAACAGAGTCCTGAGGTGACGAAGGGACGACGACCGACCAGGGCGGAGCCGAAAAGACGAGGGAGCCCGGTGGAGCTGGTGGACCGACGGGCGACGATGGAGACGAGGGCGCTGAGAGCCGTGGTGGAGCCGCAGGGTCGGAGGGCCGAGGCGGAGTTCTGGACTCTGAGGCTGGAGGCGGAGATGAGGGATCCTCCAGCCCTGACGCCGATGGAAGCTGGCAGACCCGTGGCGAGCCCACTGCACAGGTGGAAGACTGAGGGTGAGCAGAGGGGCTGTCAGGGGACAGCGGTGCGCAGACAGATGTTGACATAGGCAGAAGAGGGAGGGTGGGTGGGGATTCCATACAGGCAGGTATAACGTGACAGGTAGATATTTCCGTAAAGAAGTCTATTAAATCCCCAGAGTTATTTTCTAGAGCTTCTGTAGAAAAGTCAATTAAATCCCCAGATTCATTCTCCAGCTCACCCCCAGCAGTGGTGCAGTGGGCAGGGCTCTCCATAGCCCTCACTTGCTCCATCTTGCACTCCCCCGTCGTGGTAGTTGTAGCCGGCTCTCGCACCTGATCGGACGTGTAGGGCTCTGGCTCTGTGGCGATCTTTGACTCTGTCGCTCGTGGCTCTGGCTAGTCATCCGCGGTGGGCTCGGGCTCAAACTCCTCGTGTCGGGGTGCTGGTTGGCTAGGCTCTGGGTCTTGAGTGGGGCTGGTGTCATCCTCCGCGGTCAACGAAGATCTACAGGACACCAGCACCCACTCGATGTAGTCGGCGAAGCTCTCTCGTGGACCCTCCCCGGACAGCTGTGCTTTCGTGGCGATGTTCAGTCCTGCACGGTAGAATGTGCAAAGGCTGCTGTCCGGGTAGTGTGTGAGTGGTACGAGGTGGACGAAGTCTCTAGTGTGGTCCACGAGAGAGCGATTCCCCTGCTCCAGGAGAAGGAGGAGGACGGCGGGGTTATCCATAACTAAGTAACGAAAAACAAACAGTGAGAAAAACGAAAGAAAGAAAAACTGTTTCGGTCGGTCCTTCCGTTACGTGTTGTGCTGGACGAACGAGACGAGAAACGAGATACGATACAAACAAATAACAATTTAATATAAATCTTCGTAGGAACAGGCAGGAACAGGCAGGAACAGGCAGGAACACAACGATACATCCACACACACTTCCAAATAACATTAAGGACCGACAGCAAACTCAAAACACAAGCAGACTTATAAAGGGTGAGACTAATTACAAACACAGGTGTAGGGGATGACGGTAATGAGGGTTAAACCAAAACAGACAGATTGACGGGGGAAGACAATGGGAGAAACCAAAAGACATAAACAGACATAAATGTGACACATATCTTTAATGTGTTTCTTTACTAGTAAAAATTGAATTATAGATCTCTGTAATTGCATTTTTACTAGTAAGAATTAAATTAGAGAGCTCTCTATTTGGCATTGTTACTAGTAAAAATGTAATTAAAGAGCTCTCTAATTGGAATTATTACTAGTAAAAATTGATTTAGAGAGCTCTCTAACTGGAATTGTTACTAGTAAGAATTCAATTGTAGAGCTCTCTAATTGTAATTCTTACTAGTAAAAATTCAGTTGTAGAGCTCTGTAATTAAAAATGAATTGAAGTCAATGGAGACATATGACTAGTAAAAATGAATTTGTAGAGCTCTCTAATTGGAATTGTTACTAGTAATAACTGAATTAGAGTGTTCTCTAATTACAACTGTTACTAGGAAGAACTGAATTAGAGAGCTCTCTAATTGGCATTGTTACTAGTAATAATTGAATTAGAGAGCTCTCTAATTATAATTGTTACTAAGAATTGAATTAGAGAGCTCTCTAATTGGCATTGTTACTAGTAAAAAAGTAATTATAGAGCTCTCTAATTCAATTCTTGCTAGTAAAAATGCAATTACGATGAGTAACACTTAGAATATTTTAAGCTGAAATGGCTTGCCATATAAAACGGCTTGCCATAGTTTTGTCCACTGATAATATTATGTTGTATAGCTTACTTATTGATTTTGATGATGAGCTAATTTTCTGAATATTATTCAGTAGGGTTTGTGGTTGTATTTGTGTGTGACCAGTTTTAGCTGTTATTGCACGTTTTATTTGTAGATAACAGAAAATTAGATTTTTGTTTAAGTTATGAATTTTTGCTAATTCTGTAAAAGTTATAAAAGTATTATTCATGTAGAGGTGATGTAAATACAGGATACCCTTTTCCATCCAGGCTTTATTAACTAGTGGGAGTTTATTGATGGTGAAGTCTGGATTATTCCATATTGGTGAGTATGTATGTAGTGAAAGGGGATGTCCAGTTATTTTATTAGTTTTCCACCAGGCTGTTAATGTTGTCTGGATTGCTGTATTTAAAAATAAATTATGTTTACAGATGGTGTTGCTGAATCGTGGCAAGTCTGATATTGAAATTTCCTTGCATGCTGATTGTTCAAGTTGTATCCATGGGTTTTGAAGGTGATTATTATTAATCCAATTGGTTAAATGATGTAACTGTGCTGCCAGACTGTAATATTGGAAAATGGGTGCTGATAATCCTCCTTGCTCTTTACCTTTTTGTAACGTGTTTAATGCAATTCTAGGTTTCTGGTTTTTCCAATAGAAATTGTTTACTATGCTATTGAGTGTATTGAACCATTTTTGGTAGGTTGTATCGGAATCACTGTGAATAAATAATTTATTTTCGGTAAGACAGACATTTTGATTGTGGCTATTCGTCCAATAATTGGTAATGGGAGATTTAACCAGCGCTTTAAATCATTCTCTATTGTTTTTAATACTGAAGTAAAGTTAAGCTCAAACAGATCTGATATATTTGGGGAGAAGTGTATTCCTGTGTAATGTTGCCTATTGTAAATTGGTTGTTCTTAGTTTTGGTGATTTCAAAGTCTTTATTTAACAGAAGTAATACAGATTTATTCCAATTTATAGAGTAGTCAGATATGTTTGAGTAGCCATTAATGATTTTTTCAATCTGCTCTCTGTATGTACTTTTTTTTAATGGCTTACCAAAATAACCAAAAAAATGTATGTGAATGGACTCACTGGGCCAAAATTAGACAAAATTTATATTCTTGTATAGTATAGAAAGCAGTGAGTGGCAACAAAAAAGTAGAAAAATGAAATTTGCAAATTAAAAATATGGTGAAAAAACATACCAACACAACTCTTAAGCATGAATTAAAAGTTTTGGTTAGCCTATGACATTTTGCAGACATGCAAAAGAGTTCTGATATTTTCACAACTGCACACTCTGACGCCACCAAACCAGCCAAGTAGTCAAAGTAAAACCAACAGAGGGCCAAGGACAGAACAATAACGTCCTATCTAATAGGCTTACAGGATTGCAAAAACTTTTGTCTTCCCTGACAATGTAGCAAATAAACTTTGAAGGACTGCTAAGTAACAGTTCGACGATAACAATCAAAAAACACTATAGAAATACACCTGTTGTTAATTAAGAAAATGCTCATACCTGTGTTTATGCTGTCATGGACAGTCGTCAATGCAGGTAAGTTCATTTACAGCTGTCCTATACATTTTATTGAATTTAAAATGTCAATTCGATATGGGTGGTCACAAATTGTGTCGTTTTAATAGCCGTATTAAATAATTGTGATGTCTATGGACTTTTAAGGTGATCAAGCGGCTAGCTGCTCTTATTGTTGACGTTTTATCTGATTCTAATATCTAAATGTTAGTGAAAATAATAAAAATAATAATAAAAGATTGATTTAGATATCAGTCCACATATGTGATGGACATTGGTATACTTTGAAGGCATCTTGAGTTAAACAGCTTCATATTAACAAAACATATGCAAAACGCGTGGAATGAAAGCGACCAGACCTGTTTAACAGGAAGTCTGTTGCGTGTGAATGTAAAATTTGCTTAAGAAAAGAATTAAATTAATAAAACAAATATTTTCGTTTGTGGGGTCTGAGTCAGAATACCCAAATATAATGTTTCTCATTTGTGTCGAAAATTCTGGCAAAACCTTTGACTTGACAAAAGCGCCAATATCATTCCAAAACTCCTATGTGTAGTGACATGACTGTTACGGCTGGCTCGTGAGCCGCAACACAAAAGAGGCAAACAATAAACTACTTTATTTACAAAAAGTAAGGAATAGAATAATAAAAAAACGGCTAGAGGTGGAGGGGAGAAAAAAAAAAAAGAAGAATCCGCACGCATGGGTATTAAGGGATAAGAAAAGCTGAAGGCTCGAAGGCTGGAACAATGATTAATATTACCTGTTGCCCAGCCAGCAATTGCACTAAACAGCAGAGCCAACAGAGGGCAGTAGGCAGGCGTAACATGACCAAAATATGGAGTTTTCTTTTTGCACAGTCTTCTTTGGCTTGTTTACTAAATAAAAGCACTAAACAAAAACTACCTTACTGTTTTTTTTGTTTGTTTTTGTCTCTTTTTGTAGATATGATCAGGAATGTGTAGATGTAAGTTGTAATCTGACACTGCACTGATATTATATGCTTATCCTAGTGTATCCACAGGTTCCCACTCATTGATGGCGTTAGCAACATTAATTGATGGACAAACACAGTTTCCTGAGTTCAGTGCTGTGCTGATGTTGGATGATCTGCAAATAGGATATTATGACTCAATTACATGGAAACCTGTCTATCGCTCTCACAGTGATCCAAAATACTATGATGAAGAGCAAAGTGATGCGGACACTGTATTTCATGCTATGTATAATGGAATGAAAGATCGAGCATTTTATCTTAAAAATCAACAAAACTACACAGATGGTGAGACCTATAGCCTACATTTCAGTATTTACACGTAAAACATGTAGCTGTCATCTGTTTGTTGTTATTTCCTTAAAATATTCAGTCCAGTATATTAATTTTCAGTTCACTACATTTTATGTTGTGCTATGCCAGTGAGGACTAATAAATCTAAAATTTCTTCTTTCATTTGAAGGTGTATATGTTCAACAGAGAGTTGCTGCATGTGAGTTGTTGAATGATGATAAACCAGGTCCAGTTCATTTCTGGGATGCTTTTGGTGGGAAAAATGTGGAGGAGTATATTTTTGACACACAAAAAAAATGATTTCCAGATGAAAAGGCCATGGATGATTTCCTGGGACCAAGTAAAATGGCATAGTGAAAAGTTTATGTATAGAAATGTTTATCATCCTATTTGCGCTAAAGTTTTGCGGAGGTACCTGAACATTGAAAAGAACAATGTGATGAGAAAAGGTGAGAGAATCAATCTAATTAACAAAATTATACTTAAGATAAAAAAAAAAATATAATGTTTGATAAAAATGGCCCAGACAACTTTACTGACAGAAAATAAATATACCTTTCAATGCTTTCAATATGAATTTATCACTGATTCAATGAATCCAACAGTTTATTAACAGTAACACTTCTAGTTTTTCTTTGTAGTGAAACCCAGACCCAGACTCATGAGGAAGACACTCCCAGACTCCCAAGGGTTTCAGATCAGCTGTCTGGCCACTGGTTTTTACCCTCGTCACATTAACCTAACACTGTTCAGAGATGATCAGCCTGTGGATGATGATCAGATCATAGGAGAAGAAATTCTGCCCAACGGAGATGGAACTTACCAGATGAGGAAGAGTTTGGTGATCAGTGAAGAAGAGCTACGTGAGGGACATAAGTACAACTGCACAAAGAAAACTGTACAATCACAAACAAAATTGTACTGAACAACAAAGTAGACAAGTGGTTGTCAAACCGGTCCTGTGAGTGTAACAAGGTTAAAATGGTTTTGTTTCACTAGATTTTCCCGTTCATAAGCGTTCAGTGCTGTTCTTTAAACCAATGTTTGTGAAAATACATTAAAAAGGGTCTGTAAGGAGGTGATGCCCAGGCAGCCATACCTGCCTTATTTTGCTGCCTCTTTTAGCGAAGAGTGTTAATGATGTGTGAGCTGAAGCTGTCGTGACAACCTGTTTATATAAAAATACATTCTCTATGCAGGCCCAATCCGGCACTCTCCTGTCGTTCTTCATGAAATTTCAACACAGATTTTTTAGGTCTTTCATATCTGACACACCCACTTCAGGTCTTGCTGTCACTACTAATGAGCTGAAGAGTTGAATCAGGTGTGATAGATGCGGGAGACACAGAAAACACGAAGTGTTGGGGGTGTTCGCAGAACCGGTTTCAAAACCACTTAAGTAGAAAATAGATACAAGATACTATTGTCAGCATACAAGACAATGACATTTAGTGTAGCAATTCAGAAAAAGCATTACTAGATGACAATTTTAGACTGAATAACTTACTTTATGTAACTTGTCATTATCCCATTATCTTTCTGTAGCTTGCAAATTTGTTTTCCTATTTTTTTTTTTTTTTATGTCACTGTGTTTTTTTCCTACCACAATTTCAGATATGGCTGAATCTGACCCAGGATCCTTCAGTCTGTCTATAGTTTTTGGTGTGCTGGTGTTCATGTGTGTGGCTGTTTTCATTCCTGCAATCATCATATGGAGGACGAGATGTACTGCTGGTAAATACAAGACTTTACTAGACTAGACTTGGAATAGGCTCTGTAAAGTACACACTATACAATACTCGGCCCAGAATGATGGTAATGGCCTGATTGGCTGCAGGTGAAAGTGCAATCCATACAATGGAACATGGGAAGTGTAGTCCAGGGTGATGTGTAACAGTCTATGTAGTGTGGGCCTGTATCCCAGTGTGCATACTATTCATCCTAAATTCTATTTGATTGCAGTAATGTTCAATACTATTTAGGGCAGATAGGGTGGATAGTATGCACATTGGGATGCAGGGCGAGTGTCAATATGATGCACAGGTGACCTCTGGTGGCGGGCAGACCGAATACCATGGGCAGGATTCCTGACAACATCTAATTAGACGTAATGATGTGCTAATTAGATTTCAAATTAGAAAAAAGAAACCAAATATCATTTCCTTTAGAGACACTATTTCAAAGGCCAGTGTATGTAATTTTTTTTTTTTTGTAGTGTCACCTCTGTTACTCTTTATTTATCCTGGTTTAACCGTGTCATTCTTTTTCAGAACGAGGCTCTGAGACATCACAGTGTGAATATTCCTCTACTTCATGTGAGTACCCTGTTTTATGAAGTAATATGAATTAAGCATCATGTTCATGTTAAGATTAATTTTAAAAACTTTCTAGAAATGAAACTAAAAGTCTATTTTTTTCCATTTCAGCTTCCGTGCAAGATGAAACATAAAAAGTGATTCTAAATGGCCCCACATTAAAATCTTGTCAACTCAGTTGGCATTTGCTTAGTTGATGTCATTTAAGTTTGGTTATAATAATGATCATCACAATGATATATGATTAAATTGACAAAGGAATATAACAAAGGTACACCACAAAAAGAGACACTGTACGCAAATTTGAAATCAGTGGCCTGAAATCATTATTTTCTACTGTATTACTGTTTTTCTTGCAGTGTAATCTGTTTTATTATTTTGTTATTTTCTGCTATATATGTGGAACATCTTTTTGAAAATTGTAATATTTTTCAGAGAAAGTCACTGCATTTTGATGAATGGAAATAGACATGTGTATAAAATCCCAAAGATTTTACTGCCTGATTCTGGCATACATTTTGTGATTGAAATCAGATTTTCTTTTGTGTGATTTCTGAATGTTTGAGACTATAAAATCAATTAGACAACTGTATTAATAAAATCTAATCCATAGGTAACTGTGTAGAGCTACAACTCCAATTTATAAATAACACAAATTAATTACAATTTATTTTGTTATTTATTTGCTTTAACATTTTATTAAAGTTCTATTTTGACCCCTAAAATTATTTTTTGTTTGTTTGTTTGTTTTTGTTTTGTTTGTTGATTTTTTATTTATTTATTTTTTTACTTTCATAATATTTGGAGGGAGGGTGCACAATAATACAATTCTGCTTAGGGCACCCATTTGGCCAGCAGCAGCCCTTTGGGCCTAATAGTACAGGTGCTTTTTAAAGGAGAAGTCCACTTCTAGAACAACAATTTACAAATAATTTACTCACCCCCTTGTCATCCAAGATGTTCATGTCTTTCTGTCTTCAGTCGTAAAGAAATTATGGTTTTTGAGGAAAACATTTCAGCATTTTTCTTCATATAATGGACTTCAGTTGTGCCCCCGATTTTGAACTTCCAAAATGTAGTTTAAATGCAGCTTCAAATGTGACTCGGGAAGAACGAGTCATCTCAGGGAGTGATTCGTTCAGTTGCACATGCACAACATCCTATTAGGTTCTGTGCTGGAATTAGTTCACCTGTTTCGAGTCTCCGGGTTTTCGAGTCGTTCGTTCATCTTATGGGGCTGTCACGTGATGCTGATTTTGCTAAAATGAACGAAATGACTCAAAAAAAGATTTTTTGCTGAACGAGACTCAAAGGTCCGAGTTGGTATAATGATCCGAACTTCTCATCACTACTATGAAGTAAAATACTGTATATATATATGGATATAAATTGAATACAAATTGATAGATAGTTTAATAATAAGCAAATGAAAACACGTATCTAATAAAAATTATTTTTACACATTTCATTTTCTCAGGGTGAATTATCAGGAAATATTTATTCTGAAAGTGGAGTAATCCTTTAAAAAGTTGTTGCTCTCATGTACTCTGTAGCATGCAAAATGTTTCCAAGGCAGTCAGTTTGCTCGTTAGCTCAAGCCATACAGCGTTGCTCTTGGGTGATAAAGAAATGCGGTTGCAAAAAACAGCGCAAATCTGAATGAGGAAGTAAAATCAGCACAGCAGCATAACAAAATGCATTTTTTAAAATCAGTTTTGCATTTGTTAAAGGGGTCATCAGATGCACATTTTCCACAAGTTGATATGATTCTTTAGGGTCTTAATGAAAAGTCTCTAATATACTTTGATTAAAAATTCTCAATGGTTTTGTAAAACAACACCTTTTTTACCTTGTCAAAATGAGCTCTGCAAAAATCATCTCATTCTAAGGGGTTGTTCCTTTAAATGCAAATGAGCTCTGCTCACCCCGCCCCTCTTTTCTCTCTGTGGAATGACGATCTTCTTTACTTTAGCCGCATTTAGCCGCGTTTAGCCGCTAAACTTCCTAACTACCTCGTTATAAGGAAAGGCGATCGCAAAGATTCATAAAAAAACGCTTATACACACTTCTGCTGTAAGTGAAGCTGGATCATGAATGATTTGCGAGAACATAGACGGAT
The DNA here is from genome assembly GCA_012976165.1 of Labeo catla. Taxonomy (NCBI): domain Eukaryota; kingdom Metazoa; phylum Chordata; class Actinopteri; order Cypriniformes; family Cyprinidae; genus Labeo; species Labeo catla. Next base: position 755,226 of record VONZ01000234.1, read on the forward strand.
ATACGTAGATCGGGAGGCGCATTCCCTTCACAAACAAATGTAATCCACTGCATCTTCAGCGGCTCAGGTGTTGGGAGTAAATGACGAGCACTATGTTCATTATTACATCCAGCAACACAACACCTCAATCGCTCAATCGGAGATATTCTTGTCTAACTTACATCCCTGCTTCGGCATCGAAACAAGGAAAGTTACTGGACTGTGACAGCTGGTCTGAGGTAAGAGCTTATGTCAATCAACTATCGTGGGAGCGGCCTCTGTCTGTGTGACGGCACACCGACAGGCATTTGAGAACGGCTCGATTTGAAAAAGGGGATATTATTTTTACAGACTAATTAAAAACCACTGCATGGATTTTTATCATTATAGGGTAGATTTGACATACACTGCCAACACACATTAATGTTCAAACAACATGAAAAAGTGAACTTAGCATCCAATGACCCCTTTAACACTATTGGTTAGGTTTAGGGTTGGGTTTGGTGTAGAGTATATTTCGAACAAGACAGAGCATTAACCTTTAGCGACACACGCCCCGAATATCTGAATTCTGAACAGCTGCAATAGGTACCTCAAGCAGCATGATAAAAATGCATCAGTATGTGCAACGTAATAAAAACGTGCCAAGGTCACGTATTAAACGTGTGTTTTAGTGCCACTCTCTGGACATTTCCCTTTAAAACTGCCTCGAAACGTCCAGTAAGGTACGTAATTACGGTGTTACAGAAATGTATGTAGAGGCACGTATTTCTAATGTGCTACCTTTGTATACTTTTCTTTGATGGCTTACCAAAATAACCAAAAATGTATGTGTATGGACTCATTGGGACAAAATTAGACAAAATTTACATTATGTTGGAAAGCACTGGGTGACAACGGAAAAAAAAGGAAAATTACAAATATAGTAAAAACATATCCAACATCTAGGTTTTGAAGCATGAATTAAAAGTTGTGGGTTAGGCTACTACATTTTGCAAACATGCAAAAGAGTTTTGATATTTTCACAACTGAAATTTAAGAATTTTAAAACCTGTCAAAGTGAAAAATGAAAAAAAAAAAAAATAAATAAATTTTCCATCCTATTCTAGTTAACAAGTAAAATATGCATCAAATATTAAATTTGTTCCTGTGTTCTTTTACAGTTTACAGTTACAGTTCTTATATTCTGGAATAAATGTAAAAATGCTGGATGAGAAATATACAAGTTACATGTTCTATTACTTTTAATAGGTAGAAAATTACATTGCTAATGTAAAAATACAAAATAGATTTGTGTTGGTTTTTGTTTTCTTGATAATAGGAGTAATATTTATTTATTTACTGAAAAAATGCGGCAACATTAAGTGTTATTGGAACATGAATTTAGGCTACATTTAAAAATAATAAATAAATAAATAAATAAATAAATAACAGGACTTCACCACTACATTTTGGAACACCACGGCATGCAACTGATGTACGTTTATTGTAATGCCAAAAGAAGATGGGTTTGGCTTGTTTCCTTCCACTACCCAAACATATTATGGAGTTTTCTCTTTCCACAGTCTTCTTTGGCTTGTTCGCTAAACAAAAGCACTGAACAAATAGGAATGACCTTCCTGTTTCTTTGTCTGTTTTCATAGATGTGATCAGGAATAGGTTGTTGTATGTAATGATCTAATTTGACACTGCAATGATATTATGTGCTTATCCAGGTGTATCCAAAGGTTCTCACTCACTGATGGCTTTGGCAACATATATAGATGGACAAACACCATTTCCTGAGTTCAGTGTTGTGCTGATGCTGGATGATGTGCAAATAGGATACTATGACTTGGTTACATGGAAATCTGTCTATCGCACTCACAGTGATCCAAAATACTATGATGAAGAGCAAAGTGATGCTGGTGTTGTATTTCACTCTATGTATAAAGGGATGAAAAATCGAGTATTTTATTGAAAAAACAACAAAACCACACAGATGGTGAGACCTGTGTCTACATTTCAGTATTAACACATAAAAAAATGTAGCTGTCATTGCTAATTTGTTATTTCCTTAAAATATTGTGATGTAAGACAGAGAGAGTAATCAGTCCAGCATATTCATTTTCAGTTTACTACATTTTATGTTGTGCTATGCCAGTGCTGACTAATGAATCTTACATTTCTTCTTTTGAAGGTGTACTTGTTCAACAGAGAGTTGCCGGATGCGAACTGAACAATGATATGCCAGGTCCAGTTCATTTCTGGGATGCTTTCAGTGGGCAAAATATGGAGGTTCATTTTTGACACACAAAAAAACAATATCCAGATAAAAAAGCCATGGATAATATCATGGGACCAAGTAAAATGGCATAATATAAAGTTTAAGTATGAAAAGTTTTATTATCTTATTTGCATTAAAGTTTTGCAGTAGTACCTGATTATGGAGAAGAACAATGTGATGAGAAAAGGTGAGAGAATCAACCTAAACGTCAGAATAAGTAAGATGAAAAAAAAAAAAAAAAGATAAAATGGCAGAGACAGCTGTACTGGCAAAAAAAAAAAATAAGTATGCCTTTCAATGCTTTATGAAGCATGATTACCATAAATTTATCACTGATGCAATGAACCCAACAGTTTAAAAACAGTAACACTTTTCGTCCTTCTCTTTAGTGAAACCCAGAGTCAGACTCATGAGGAAGATGCTCCCAGACTCTCAAGGGCTTCAGATCAGTTGTCTCGCCACTGGTTTTTACCCACGTCACATTAACCTGACCCTGTTCAGAGATGGTCAGCCTGTGGATGATGATCAGATCACAGGAGGAGAGATTCTGCCCAACGGAGATGGAACTTACCAGATGAGGAAGAGTTTGGTGATCAGTGAAGAAGAGCTACGTAAAGAACATAAATACAACTGCACAATGAAACACCTCAATCTGGACAACAAACTGGACATTACATTTGGTAAAGAAAAATGAACAAACCATCAAATGTACAAAACTGTATCCAAAAAACAAAAAAACAAAAAACAAAGCAGACAGTTTCAATATACTTTATTATCATTGTACATGATACAGTGAAATTTAGAAAATAGCAACTCAGAAAAAAAAACTGTATTACAATATTAGATTGAATTTATTTATTCATTTTATTCATTCAGTCATTGCTGAATTGCAAAATCATTTTTCACTATTCCAATGTATGTCTGTCTGTTGTTTTTTTCTCACCACAACTTCAGATGTGGCTAAATCTGACCCAGGATTCTTCAGTCAGTCAGTAGGTGTCAGTGTGCTGGTGTTCATGTGTGTGGCTGTTCTCATCATAACTGCACTCATCATATGGAGGAAGAGACGTGCTTCTGGTAAATGTTCTTTACAGTGCAGTTTATTACATGTAATGCTCAATTAGAAAAAATATACCAAACATCAGGTTCTTTATCAATCAGACTCTCTTTCAAAGTTCACCATATGTAGTTGTATGTTTCTGAAGTGATACTCTTTATTCATTATGGTTTAAATGTCATTTTTATTCAGGACGTGTTTCTGGAACACCACAGATGATATACTCCCCTACTCCATGTGAGTACACTGTTTTATGCAGCAATATAAATTCAGCAACATTCATTTTCAGATTAATTTGAAAAACTTTCTAGAGATAAAAAAATGACTTTTATTTCCTTTTTATTTCAGCTTTCATGAAAGATGAAACATGAAAAATGAGTCTATATGGATACATTGTGAGGACAATATGTACAAAACTTGAACTCAGCATTTACTGAAACAGTGAAAAAAATTAACCTGTGTGGCGTGAAATCATATTATTGTTTAAGAACATTTTCTCCTACTGTATTACTGTTTTTCTTGTCAGTGATCTGCGTATTATTATGCAGCTACTTAGTGGGTGGAAAATCTTTTAGAAAATTGTAACATTTGTTCGGAAAATGGCATTGCATTTTAATGCATGGAAATATATGTAATAAAAATCCCAAAGCGTGTAACCACTGAATGAAAGGCCATTTTCCTAAAATGTTTTTCTACTATAGTGGTTTTGCCAAGACAGTATATGAAAGAGTTTTTTAACATTTTAATTACATTAGATTAGGCGATTTGCCTATCAATAATGTGTAGTGACCTTGCAGTTCTGTGCACTTTTTTTTTTTTGCCTCTTGTTCAGTTAATTAAGTAACAGCATTTTGTAACAATTTTTTGTTTGTGTGTGCTGTTTTATCATACAAGATACATTTGAGTGTGTTGAAAAATTTTGTTATAATGCTGCTTTGTGTTTTTTACTTGTCTAATAAATTGCATAGCATATTTAAGTGTCTCTGGTATTTCTATGTTTTCTAAAAAAATTTTACATTGAAATTAATCAAATGTACAAACAAAACATGCTTCAAATGAACAGCAATAATAACTATCCAATTACAAGACTACAGAATGCATACATTATGAGGATTACAATTATGACAGTGGTGAAATTTGAAAGCAAATAAAAAGATTAAAAGCAAATAAATGGTTAATAAATAAATACATCTAAGGGGTTATAAAATCTACAAGGCACTAAAATCGTAAAAAAATAGCTACCAAGTCGATTTGTCGAATTTGAGTCTATCAATGAAATTACTTCTAATATACATATTGTTACATTTTTGATCTCTGATGAAACTTGCTGATGAAAGGTGATTTAAAAAAGGCTATGGGCACTCAATAAAAAATAAATAATAAAATAGTAAATAATTTATTTAGAAAGTAGTAATAGAAAATAGTATATATAACAATATATATATACTTAATAAAAACAACAAAATATAGGCCAATATTTTCTGTGAGATAGGTAAATTAGCCAATTTTGTTTAAATGAAGGATTGCAGAAATGAGTACACCCTAGATTTACTGCTCTGACCCATACAAGTTCATGACAAATGTTCACATCCGTCCTGTTTAACTCTTGGAGGACGACCTTCTTAAATGCCCTGTTCTTTAATGGGGAGTTTTGCTCAGCTCATCTCTACAGAATTCCCCACAGCTACTCAAGAGCATTAAGATCGAGTGAAATACATGTCCACTAAAGGATTTTCACCTTGGAAGAATAAATATCTTCATTGTCATGCTAATAAAATGCCCAATAATGCAGGGAATGAGTTTCAAGTTTTTGTATTACATCACAGTGGTGTGTGAATTCATGACAGCATTGATAAAGCAGAATTCGTTCACACCTTCAGCACTCATACATCCCTATTTAAGAGCTTTACTACCACTGAACGTCACTGTGTGTACCAGGCACTATACTCACCGTACTCCTCCTCTAGCAATACCAGAATATTTTGGATGCTTTTGGATCCAAAATGATTGACTTGGTCTCTTGAGACCACAGTATGGATTCCCAGAAGTCTGTATTTTGTAAATATGGGCCTTGCAAGAGGTTAAATGAGTTTATTGTGCTTTGGCTACAGTAGGTAATTCTAGTGGTGACATCAAGTGTCACTCTTTTCATAGCACTAGACCCTTGAAGGTGTGCTGTGGTATCTGGCACCAAGATGTTAGCAGCAGATCTATTAAGTCCTGTAAGTTGTGAGGTAGGGCCTTTATGGATTGCACATGTATCTGGGTAGCACATCCCAACCAGTCAACCAGCGCTACTGACCTTCTTATTGTTTTTACTTTCCTCTTAAGTTATAGTGCACCTAGAAAAGGTTATCATTAGAGGCTGAAAGGTAAAAGAGAAGCAGAAAATGAAAATAGTCAGATGGTTAGATTTATTGTTCAATAGGGGAGCATATTTGCAAGAAAGCAGAGATTAAAAGTTAAAACCTTTGTCTAGCTATTCTTAAGCTGTTATCATTGTGTCATTAATTTGTTTATATAGGCACTTAAAAACAGAAGACAGAAAAGGAAAACAAGCATTTAACAGCTTAGCTAAGTCAGTGAAATTTGAAGTATGAGCAGTATGAATATGCTTGTCGGCAAGTGCTGACCAGGAAACAAAAAGTGGGTGTATTTCAACTTATTTTCTAAAACCGGTAAATCATGTCAGACTTCAACCAGAGTACTTCTTTGGATTATACCAGAAAGCTGAAACTCAGGAAATGAAATCTGCAGGAAGAGAAATTAAACTACATAACCTGTATTTTGTGCGTGTGTGGTCATGTTTGACAGTTGCTAAAGCAGGTCTTTTTTTACTTTCTAATCGTGTATAATTGTGTCTAACTGCATAAACAAAGCAACGCAAATGCTCAGAATGAAAAGCAGCAACATATTGTTTATATACTGTTAATAACAGTATATAAACTGGACTCATTTCAACTCAGTCGCTCTACACTACATGAAGCAAGGGATTGTTGTGTGTTTGTTTTCACTGAAACATGGCTAATCCGCCATTCAGATGCACGGGCTAACCTGCTACCGAGCGGACAGAGATACAGCACTGTCTGGTAAGACTCGCGGGGGAAGACTGTGTGTTTATATCAACAATGGATGGTGTAACAGTGCTGTGGTAATGATAAAACACTGTTCATCGCTGGTGGAGTTTATGTTTGTGAAGTGTTGGCCGTTCTATCTGCCTCGGCCATTGTTATTGTCGCGGTGTACATTCCGCTGTGTACAAACGCTAAGGACGCACTTCGCGAGCTGTACAGCACCATCAGCAAACAACAAACAAATAACCCAGAAGTTCTACCAACGTGTGAACTTTGCAACAAGGGGAAACAACACTCTGGACTTGGTTTACACAACAGAAAAAAAATGCATACTAAGCTGAACCCCGCCCCCACCTCGGATACTCAGACCACATCTCTGTTATGCTAATCCCAGCATACAGACCACTTCTCAAATTTACCAAACCGGTTCAAAAAGAGATCACAGTATGGCCAGATGATGCCACCTCAACACTACAGGACTGCTTTCAGTGCACAGACTGGAACATGTTCAGAGAGGCGGCCACCTACAACAACCACACAAACCTGCATGAGTACACTGAAACTGTGACTGCTTACATCAAAAAGTGCATTGATGATGTGACAGTCACCAAGACTATCACCACACGTGCGAACCAGAAGCCGTGGATGACAGCAGAGGTTCGTGTGCTGCTAAAGACCAGAGATGATGCATTCAGATCAGGAGACAAAGCAGCCTTAAAAACAGCAAGAGCCAATCTGTCCCGTGGCATCAAGCATGCAAAACGCTTGTATGCACAAAAAATAAATAATCACTTTACTGACAGCAAAGACACACGGAGCCTGTGGCAAGCCATTCAGACCATCACTGATTACAAGCCCCTGCCACAGGCCTGCGATGACGACACAACCCTCCCAGACGCACTTGATGAGTTCTATGCACGGTTTAAAATGCAGAATGACACACCTGCACAAAAACTACCCACACCTCCCAACAACCAGGCACTCTGTCTGTCTCCAGCCGATATAAGGAAGACTCTATCCAGGGTTAACCCACGTAAGGCTGCGGGTCCTGACAACATACCTGGCCGTGTACTGAGAGACTGTGCTGCACAGCTGATGGATGTCCTAACAGATATCTTCAACACCTCGTTGAGCCAGGCAGTCGTCCCCACATGTCTCAAATCCACCTCTATAATTTCAGTACCAAAGAAGTCCCCTGTGTCTTGTCTGAATGACTACCGTCCCATAGCACTGACTCCAATCATGATGAAGTGCTTTGAGAGGTTAGTTATGCACAATATCAAAACCAGCCTCCCCAACACACTCGATCCGCTCCAGTTTGCATACCGTCCAAACCGCTCCACGGACGATGCCATTTCCTCCACCCTCCACCTGGCTCTTACTCACTTAGAAAACAAAGACTCTTATGTTAGAATGCTGTTCATTGACTTCAGTTTAGCATTCAATACAATAATCCCACAACAGCTCATCAACAAACTAAACCTTCTGGGCCTTAACACCTCCCTTTGCAATTGGATCTTGGACTTTTTAACTAGAAGACCACAGTCAGTCCGTGTCGGCAACAACACCTCGAGCACTACCATACTGAGCACAGGTGCCCCACAGGGCTGTGTGCTCAGCCCACTGCTCTTCACGCTGCTGACCCACGACTGCACTGCCAAGTTAAGCTCCAACCACATCATCAAGTTTGCTGAGGACACAACGGTGGTAGGTCTCATCAGCAACAATGATGAAACACCCTACAGAGAGGAAGTGGCACAACTGGTTGAATGGTGTGGTGCAAACAACCTGTCCCTCAATGTGAGTAAGACAAAGGAGGTTGTGATGGACTTCAGGAGGAACTCTGTTGACCACCCCCCACTGACCATCGACAGCTCGGCTGTGGAGAGAGTCAGCAGCACCAAATTCCTGGGGGTGCACATCACGGAGGATCTCACCTGGACCACCAACACCATGTCACTCTCCAAGAAGGCACAACAGCGCCTACACTTTCTCCGCCGGCTGAAAAGGACAAGTCTCCCTCCACCCATCCTCACCACATTCTACAGGGGAACCATTGAGAGTGTGCTGACCAGCTGCATCACTGTCTGGTACGGGAACTGCAGTGCTGCTGACCGCAAGACCCTACAACGGACAGTGAACACAGCTGCAAAGATCATCGGTACCCCTCTCCCTTCCCTTCTGGACATTTTCCTTGCACGATGCTCAGGTAAATCCAGCAGTACACTGAAAACCCTAATAAGTTAATTGGACTAAATTGATTGAGTAAACTCGTTGCCTCAATTTAATTGAGTAATGGAATCTTCCAAAACTTGCATATTTAAGTTTATTTAACTTGGCGGTTTTGTAGACTGTACTTAAATCATTCAGTTCAACAAACTTAGCACTTATTTAATGTACTTAAACGATTGTGTTCACTTGGTATTCATTTTTTTAAGTGTACTTATATATTTAAGTTAACTCAACATGAAAATGTAACTTAAAACTGTTAAACAATGTTCTTATATTTGACTGCAAGTCATGTCAGTAGTAGCACAACAAAAAACAAACAAAAAAAGCTCATAAAATGGTTATTGATAGTTAATAAAAAATAAATAAAATTGAGTTGTTACCATTGTTGTGATTCACATGCTGAATGTTGAAGTCTGTGTGTGACTCACGCACATTACCCCAAATATTAAAAGATTATATAAACGCAGTTAAAAGCTTCTTATAGTGTTTATAAAAAAAAAGAAAATCAGTAAAATTGTAAAATCATTAATCAGCATGAAAAACACTCATGATTTAATTACCTAAAAAACCTAATGATTTAATTAGAATATAGATCACCTTCTAAAAGCAATCTATTTATTACTTTTCTTTCTTTGAAATCAAAGAACTCTGATTTCATGCTGCATTGTTGCAACAACAGAAAGAAAACTATAGTAATATAAACAAAGTTCCAAGTGCCCAACCAAAAGTAACACTATTCACTATAATGGTGAGTATTTAAAAAAAAAAAAAAAACCTTTTCAGGAAAATCAACATTAATTTATGAAGTCAGCTTATGTGATGTTCTCTCAAATATTTCAGTTGTATTGAAAATTCAACATTCAAGATGACTTTTTAAAATGTTTTTTTTTTCAAATGATTAATCATGATTTTGAGCTCACAACACTTGAAATCTTAAGTTTATGCATTTTGATAGTAAATAAGTTAAATGAACTCATATTTTTAAGTAATAGGTCCAAAATGCAAAATTTTAAGTAATGTTTAGTCAACATTACTTGATTGTATAAGTAAAGACAGCATTAGGGTTTACAGTGTATAGTGAAGGACCCCACCCACCCCTCCCATCATCTCTTCCAGCTCCTGCCATCAGGAAGACGCTACAGGAGCATCAGAGCCCGCTCTGCAAGACTGCTTAACAGCTTTTTCCCCCAAATTCCAACCACCTCACCCCCCTCTGAAAACCTTATCCACAATGTAAACTGTTGAAAAACTCAAAACACAATTTTTGCAATTCTGAGTGCGCTACACACAGGTGAGTGGGCTGGACAAACCACCTGTAGTAACGCATTCTTTCATCTCTATATGCACCAGACACTTTCCTATAAACACTACATGTACACAGAAAACATTGTGCACCTCTGAGTGTGCTACCTACAGGTGAGTGGGCTAGACAAACCACCTGTAGAAACGTTCTTTTCTCTCTATGCACCAGACACTTTAACACTTATTAACATGTTACAAGAACCTAATAAGGACTTAACAAATGTTTACTTATCAACGCACCACAAATCATTTTACACTATTTGCTTCTTAACCTTAAAATACCTCTTCTGCACATTATCATGCACAGTTATTATGTAAACTGCTTGTATAGTCTGTCTTAGGTTATGTGTATGTATAGTCAATTATTTATACTATACTGTATAGTTACGTGTATAGGTTTAAAAAATTGTTTCTACCTGTAGTGTATTTATGTTCATATTTATGTTTATTTATGTAGCACCGTGGTCCTGCGAGACACGACATTTCGTTCCACTGTATGTCCACACACGTAGCGGAATGACAATAAAGCTTGACTTGACTTGACTGACTTGACTTTAGGCCTACAGAGTATGTCTCAATGCTATTTTATTTATTTATTTTTCACGCACCTTTACAGCAAAACTAACAAGCAAACAGGTGGGACTTTAATAAAACTGTCAATAAAACCGATTATTAATTACTAAAACTAATTACATTAGCAAAACATTGACTGTTTATTTATATGGATTGTTTAACATTTATTCTCAGAATATTGCATCAATTACACTTACAAAAACAAATAAAAAATAACCAGTAATAATGTGTATTTGTGACTGTCTCAAACAGAATATAAACAGCCTGATATACACCAATATGGCAAATGTTCTATTTCTTTTCTTAAAAAAAAAGAAAAAAGAAAAAAAAGAGGAAGAAGAGGGAGAATATAAGTTTATCAAACATAAATATTAGCAAGGGGAGTCAACCCAGCCATATTTATTCATGTGTAAAGAAGAATTATATATTGACACTTGATAATTAAGTTATACAGTTTTGGTAGGTAGAAAATGGAAAGTGCCTCAAAGTTGTCAATTTTTAGTGCATTTTGCATTATTCAAGCTAAAATATATTACTTAACCTAGATTATTCCATATGTAGCGTGGACTACAGGGGATGAATCAATTTTACTAGAAATACCAACCCTTGAAAAAAAAGGATATTAATGCTGACTATGCCACCCCTTTAAAGTGAGGGGAACTAAATACTTGATGAAAACTTGAAGAAGAAGAAGACGAAGGAACCTGATGAAAAAAAGACAATTTCCAAATTGTTAAATAGTACACAACATGAAGAAAAAGTATTTGATGGACGTATATTATGTGTAGAGAGCATTCACTCAGTATCATTATCTCATTTTTGACCAGGATGGCTTTTAGCTGGTTTTGCATCTGAACTCTTCAATTGTCACTTAATAAAAAGTGAAAGAAAAAGAAATACAAAGCAAAAAGTTTGACAATAACTTCAAAATAATCAGGTTCAAATGGAGCAAAACAAAATCAAAAATAAAGAAAAACCACACAATACACAAAACAAATCATACAATGGCACAACCAAAACTGAGTAATTATACAAGTAATATAAAGAAAACAAACTCCAGAAAAAAAATAGTAATAATAATAATAATATTATTATCACAACAACAAACTTACACACAGCCGGAAATTTAAAGACTGGATGGCAGGTCAACGCACACAACCCAACAAATAGGCGGTCAAATAATTGGGACAGCTATACTGCCATAACCACCGGCTTTAGTGTGAAAGAGAAAAAAACAAAATACAAAAACACAAACAGCAAAACAGCAGCGCCATCTTAATCCTGTTCTATGGGAAGCCAAACAGGGGCGGATCTAGAAAATAATTTTTAGGGTGGCAAAGGGGTGGCATGGGGTCTATGAGGGGTGGCAACACCAAAGCAAGCCCCCATGCATAGTTTTAGGGGATTTATAGTCTGACATACACAGCGGTGTTCACAAATATTGCATTACCATAAGGTAATCATCTATACTGTTTAAAATGAAAAATAAAAAAAAGAATAAATAACATTTCAATATCCATCATGGCACCAAGTCAACACACAACATAAAAAAAAATCAACAGGTTATAAATATTTCTGAGCTTCTATCACTAAAGAAGACATGCAGTTCTATTAAAATTACATAGGCTACTTAGATGGTATAAATCACATTTTAGTACAAATTCAAGTTTCTAACATTAGAAAGAAATACACTAATATCAAAGCACTGAAACTGGATCAGTTTTGAAAACAATGTTTGAATTTCTGTTATTAACAGGGGTGGGAATGTCTGTAATCACCACAACACACTATCAACCATATACTCTAGCAACCACCCAGAATATCCTAGCAACCAACTAGCAACACTTTAGCGAACATCTAGAACATCTGACCAAACTATTTATGTTTTTAAACAAGACTTTAAGACAAGCCAGCATAAATTCATCTTTCAAACTTTTCAGTCTAGAATATCACAGGTTTTTCTTAAATGCTTACACACAATGTAAGACTTTCCTGCCAGTGAACACTCATGAGATCAATAACACTATTACAAAAAAACAGATACAGATGTATAAATCCGCAATTAACTTTTGGGGAAAAATGATTTTCATTTTACCACTGTAAAGTAATCTTGCCGCAGATAAAAAGCACTAAAATGTTAAAATACCAAAGAATTGTATATGAACTTGGTATGCCACAATACCACAATACAGTCCAGAAAAAATAAATAAATAAATAATAATAATAATAATTTAGCATCCTCTGCACATTTGGTCAAATTTCATTACAGTATACAGCACTATAGTAGTTTCTTGGTCTATCTCTAGGCAGTCATTACTCAGTTCTGCAAAAATGCAGTACAAATAGGCCTACTGTAATAAAAATGGTTACAAATCAAAATTTGACAGTCACACGTTTGAAGCTGTACATGTGCTACAGTTTACTGTACATATAGAGCAGTGAAATTTCCATAATCTGATGTGCTGGTACTGTATACTGTAAATGTACTGTATGTGTAAGTATAAATTCCTGTGTTGATTCGTTCAGCTCTCTCCTCTCTCCGTTGTTAGGATGCAGAGATTCTGATTGGTGCGTCATCAGTTTTGCTAATGTTTACCATAGTTTAACTCATTGTCAAACTTTTTGAGAAATGTGTCTTTGTTTTGAGAACTGAATGAATGGTTTGGGAAAATGGGCCTACTAAAATCAGTTATATTGTTTAAAATTGAGAAAACTGCAATACAACTAGATTCTTACCTCTGCTATCAGTTTCCGTGATCGGCATCTTATTTATTTCATGTTTATGTTTCGTCAGATTTGGCATAAAGGCCTATATCTATGATGAAAGTGGAGCGAGTGGTCGGAGCACCGGATCACCAAAGAATTACGCAATGAATCTCAGACATATCCGGACGGGATTAGATTTCTCAAAGGACGAGTTAGCCGAGAAGCAGTAATTATTATCTGATTTACGAACAAATGTAAAACAAAATTGGTTAATGAACTGGGTCGCGTTTAGTGTTTTTGACTCAAAAAGAACAGGTTCATAAGAGTCATTTGTTAATGAAGCCGACTACACTGGGGAGAGTTTATTGAAAGACGTGTTTTTTGCCATTTTTTTGCGTTACGCTGTCATCGCTGCACATGCTTACAGTGCTTACATTTATATTTTATTCTGTGATAATTCTGGGGTGGCAGAGCTTTTTCTTAGGGTGGCAGTTGCCACCCCGTGCCACCCCGGTAGATCCGCCCCTGTGTGTAACTTAAATAACAACTTTTATTCTGACGAGATCACGAGAAAACTGTCTTAATAATGAGAAAACAACTTTTGTTATGTCGTGATTACGAGAAAATTAAGTCGTGATAAGAAGAAAACATGGCCTTATATAGCGGTTGCTAAATAAAGTGGCATTAGGAACAGGAATAGGATAGAATAACTAGGATAGTTTTGGTCACTGCACAAATGTCTTTAGGGTATAGTGAGAAAGACAAAGGAATAATGGCACATTTAAATAAAAAGGGTCAAACTGAAAAGGAACAACAGAAAGAAAACGATGGTAAGTAAATAATAACTGCATGACTACATGTACCTTCAAATGAACGGAAAGAAATTTTATTAAAACGTATTAGTCCTCACTGACACAGTACAACAAAATATGTTGAATTAAAAATGAACATATTTTTTTACTAATCGATCTCGATCTCGATTCTATTTATATGTATTGACCGTACGTATAAGGGGATAAAAATGCAGCTGAATGCCTTTTTTAGCAGTATTTGCTTGCATTCATTGTGTACTTATACAAGTATCATTAAAAAAAAGGATGTAAGTTATTAACTTTTTATATTTCACATTTAAAAATATAGTGTTTTTCTAAATATTTATTCAAATGAAAAGCTTAAAAAAAGTAAGCAGGTATGACCTGCAATATTCTAGATACATGTATATTTAGTAAAGAGCCATACAGGTACCTAGTGGGTAAACCATGGCATTACAAATGAAAATCATTTTTTTTCCGACCACAAAATGACTCTAATTTGCTTCTTTGCATTGGAATTTAAAACCCTTTTCTCTATTTAACCTTAAATACTACACACACACACACACACACACACACATATATATATATATCTATTAAGTCATTAATAACATTAAATGATCTCCTTAAAATATTAAATAAATATTATTGAACCAAAATATAGAACATTTATTTAACTGAAAAATAGTTAAACTGTATGGTCACATTATAAGTAAGCAATACGTGAGGGTTAAATTCAAGAAAATCATATTAACCCTTACGAAAATTAACCATGGTTCCCTATCAAGTTCGGTCTCTCGACACTGCGTTAGCTTACGCTTGGGGGTTATCCCCCTCCTCCCAAATACTGAAGCCTGATTGCATCGCGCCAGTAAACTTTACCGGCCAATGACGCTCGAGTGCTCGACCTAGGGGTGGAGCCACCCACTATATATAGGTCGGGCTGAGCTTCATTAACTCAGAATCTTTCTCCTTCACGAAGCAAGCATCGAAGACTTCTACTCACTGCCGTTAACTCTTCTCGCCGTTGACAACGCCCTAAGAGGACGCCGTTTGCCTCAAGTTCCCCTTTGGCGATCCGGCAAGAAGAAGACAAGATGACGCTTAAGGAGTGCTGTGCATGCGGGGGACCTGTTGAGCTCCCTGATGCACACGCCACATGTGTCTTCTGTCTGGGCCGAGCCCACGCAGAGGCCGCGCTGCATGGGCCTGACTGTCCTTTCTGTGAAGAAATGACAGTCACAACCCTCCGGGCCAGGGTTTCTGTAATCCTAAACTGCGCGCTGGCCAATCCATTGCCTCCACCCCCCGTCGCGGTCGAGTCGCAGGAGGGAAGGCAGTTACGTGCAGAAGGCCCCTCTGATGAATGCATGTCGACTCAGTTCCTGCATGCTCATCACTCGAAAGAGCCACCTGTTTCATTCACGAAGGCCAGCCTCCGCCCCTCGGATGACGCGCGGGATCTGCTCTCATTTGGTGCTGCAGAGGACGAAGTGGATGACGACGACGACGCCATGTCGACTGCAGCCTCTGGTTCAGGTGACTGGTCAGCCTGCCTGGAGTCGGAGGCTTCCCACAGTGAGGTGCGCGAGCCCCCGATTGATAAGGAGCTGGTGAAGATCCTGTCTGAGGCTGTACAGGATTTGGGTCTTGATTGGTCGCCCCCTGAGCAACCAACCAAGAACAGATTGGACATGCGGTATCTGCAGTTGGGCCGCCAGGTTGCCTCCCCCCAGAGACCTGCTCCCTTTTTTCCTGAGGTGCATGAGGAGATCTCGCGGTCTTGGCGCTCCCCCTATTCATCCCAAGCCCAAGCCGTGGGATCACGTATGCTCTCCTCTGTCGACGGAGCCAACCGCTGGGGTTATACTAAGCCGCCGCCCGTCGAAGAAGCGGTTGCAACACATCTTTGTCCGTCCGCACGTGGGTGAAAATCTGCACCATCACTTCCATCGAAGCCGTGCCGCACCACGAGCCACATCGCGGATAAGGCTTACATGGCAGCCGGCCAAGCAGTATCCGCGATCCACACTATGGCCGTTCTGCAGGCTTTCCAAGCCAAAATGTCAGCAGGAAAATTGTTACTACGGATGCCTCCTTGACGGGCTGGGGAGCCCTTTGCGACGGCAGACCGGCTTATGGCACGTGGACGAGCGCAAGAGAAGTGGCATATAAACTGCCTAGAGCTGAAGGCAGTATTTTTAGCTTTGCAGGGCTTTTTTCCACTGATAAAGGATCGACACGTCCTGGTTCGGACAGACAACACGACGGTGGTATCCTACATCAACCATCAGGGAGGTATTCGGTCACGCTCGCTTCAAAGGCTGGCGGAGCGCTTCTTCCTTTGGGCGGACAGAATCCTTCTGTCAATTCGAGCAGTTGATGTTCCCGGCAGTCAGAACTGTGGCGCGGACATGCTGTCCAGAGGGGGTCCGGTTCATGGAGAGTGGAGGCTGCACCCACAGACCATTCAGATGATTTGGAGCCTGTTCTGGATTTATACACTTAAGGGGACTAAGCCTCCTGGAGTTAATAAAGAAATTAATTTTTTACCTTTTTTGTAATTATTTTTGGTATTTGTATTGTTACATATATGTAGATTTTTATATTTGTGAATATCATTACTTGTTGTATGATTAGATTTGATGCTGTTGTGTTTTTTTTTTGCAAGGAGGAAAGCTCTAGCCACTCCCATTGATTAACCAGCTGCTTGTGATTGCCTACTGATTGTTTAAGAATACTTGTTTGAGCTTTTGATGTGTATCCTGAAGAAGGCTGTGTAGCTCAAACGCGTAGATCTACGCTTTTAATTGTTTTGATGATTTAGCCCAGTCTATTAAAGGCTTTTTTTTCTACATGAGGGCCTTGGAATATTTAGTCTTTCAGTTGATATTTACCTCCAAATATCCAAAGAGCACCGTTGATTTACTGAAGTGACCAGTGCAGCATTCTTGGCCTTTGTTATTTTGTTATTTTGTTATCATCCTATTTGCATTAAAGTTTTGTGGAGGTACCTGAATATTGAAAAGAACAATGTGATGAGAAAAGGTGAGAGAATCCATTTGATTAATAACATTATTAAGATAAAAAAGACCATGGTAAAAATGGCCCAGACAGCTGTACTGACAAAAAGATAAATATGCCTTTCAATTCTTTATTAATCATATTTACCATAAATTTATCACAATGAATCCAACAGTTAACACTTCTCATCCTTCTCTGTAGAGAACTTCTCATGAGGAAATTGCTCACAGACCCTCAAGGGCTTCAGATCAGCTGTCTGGCCATTGGTTTTTACCCGCGTCACATTAACCTGACCCTGTTCAGAGATGGTCAGCCTGTGGATGATGATCAGATCACAGGAGGAGAGATTCTGCCCAACGGAGACGGAACTTACCAGATGAGAAAGAGTTTGCTGATCAGTGAAAAAGAGCTACGTGAGGAACATAAATACAACTGCACAATGAAACACCTCAATCTGGACAACAAACTGGACATTACATTTGGTAAAGAAAACGTCTAGGTTACGTACGTAACCCTCGTTCCCTGAAGGAGGGAACGGAGACGTTACATATGGGAACTCGCTTGAGAGTCCAATCATCTCCAAGCCTTATTCAAAAGGCCAATGAACATTCATGAACATTGGCGAGTGGTATTTGCATGCCGAGCCACTCCCCCGTACACACGGGTATATAAGATGGCGGCGTGCAACCACTCATTCAGGTTTTCGCTGAGGAGCCGAGTAGCAACCCGGCGTCAGCGCGACGTAGGGTCGTGGCAGGGGATGTAACGTCTCCGTTCCCTCCTTCAGGGAAAGAGGGTTACGTACGTAACCTAGACGTTCCCCTTCAGTCGTTTCACTACGACGTTACATATGGGAACAGACCCATGGAACAGGCCACGACCCTGACGCCGCGTTACGCACAGACCACGTGCTGACAGGCAGACGTGTCAGCAGACGGATATGAACGTAACCTTCCCAACGCCCTGAGGGCCAATAAAGGGGGCCCCACAGGGATGCCAGTTGTTACTGAAGCAGGGGTTGGGGGGGCGGAGCACATGAGATGTTTACATGTGGAATAAAAATAATTCAATATATCTATAACTTGTAGAGATATATGAGGGAAACAGCGGCCTTCTAGCTGACCTTGGAAAAATACTGAGACATGTTGCCACAACCTGCTGGGCGAAGGAGACCCAGCCGGAGCACAGTCAGGCACTACTCCGCAGCTAGGCCTGACTGCGAGGCATGGAGGACCCAAGGTTCACCGGAGGGAACAACTGAGGGATATAGCGCACGGATCCATTAGGAGTGGCGCAGCAAGCCGACACCAGCCGGTCTCCCGTTTACCTGATGTCTATGTTAAGACACGGGAGGACACCGCCTCAATGCGAAGGTTGTAGAACCTAGCGAAGGTATTAGGTGTCGCCCAGCCCGCAGCTCTACAGATATCTGCTAGTGAGGCGCCATGAGCCAACGCATAGGATGAGGCAACACTCCTTGTGGAGTGGGCACGAACACCTAAGGGGCATGGCTCTCCCTGGTTTTGATATGCCAGGGAGATAGCATCTACCACCCAATGGGCCAACCTCTGTTTGGAGACAGCATTCCCTTTCTGCTGACCTCCAAAGCAAACAAAGAGCTGCTCGGTGCGTCTGAAGTGCCGAGTGCGGTCCACATATATACGGAGGGCGCGGACTGGACACAGCAGCGCAGAGGCCGGGTCTGCCTCCTCCATGGGCAGAGCTTGCAGGTTCACCACTTGATCGCGGAAAGGCGTGGTGGGAACCTTGGGCACATAACCGGGCCGGGGTCTCAGGATGACGTGAGAATCGCCGGGCCCGAATTCTAGGCACGCTTCGTCGACAGAGAAGGCTTGTAGGTCCCCTACCCTCTTGATGGAGGCCAGTGCGGTCAGGAGCGCTGTCTTAAGAGACAGATATTTCAGCTCTACTGACGCGAGTGGCTCAAATGGGGCCTGCCGTAGACCCTGGAGGGTGACGGCGAGATCCCAAGAGGGTACGAGGTGCGGTCTAGGGGGATTAACCCTTCTCGCACCTCTAAGGAACCTCACGACCAGTTGGTGCTTACCAAGTGCTCCATCCACTGCATCGTGATAAGCTGCGATGGCAGCAACGTACACTTTGAGAGTCGAAGGGGACAGCCTGCGCTCCAACTTCTCCTGCAGGAAGGAAAGCACTACTGCAATCGGACATCTCTGTGGGTCCTCTCCGCGAGAGGAGCACCAGTCAACGAACAGACCCCATCTCAGTGCATAGGCCTGCCTTGTAGAGGGAGCTCTAGACTGAGTGATAGTATCTATCACGGCCTGTGGAAGGCCGGAGAGGTTTGACGCGTCCCGTCCAGGAGCCAGACGTGCAGGTTCCATAGGTCGGAACGCGGGTGCCAAATTGTGCCCATCCCCTGAGAAAGAAGGTCTCTCCTCAAGGGGATCTTCCAGGGAGGGGCTGCCGCAAGGGAAATGAGGTCTGGAAACCAGGTCCGGGTGGGCCAGTATGGCACAACCAGCAGAACCTGCTCCTCGTCCTCCCTGATCTTGCACAGTGTCTGTGCAAGGAGGCTCACTGGGGGAAAGGCGTACTTGGGCCCCGGAGGCCAGCTGTGTGCCAGCGCATCCCTGCCGAGGGGAGCCTCGCTGAGGGAGTAAAACAGCTGGCAGTGGGAGGATTCGGGGGAAGCGAACAGATCTATCTGGGCTTTGCCGAAATTGCTCCAAATCAGCTGAACTACCTGGGGGTGGAGTCGCCATTCTCCAGGATGGGTGGACTGCCGTGAGAGCTGGTCGGCTGCACGGTTGAGTTCTCCTGGAATGTGAACGGCACGTAGCGATTTCAGCCACGTCTGACTCCACAGGAGCAGATGGCGGGTGAGTTGTGACATGCGACGGGAGCGAAGACCACCTTGGTGGTTGATATAGGCTACAGTCGCAGTGCTGTCGGTGCGAACAAGCACGTGCTTGTGGCGCAGCATCGGTCGGAAGCGACGCAGCGCAAGAAGCACAGCCAACAACTCTAGGCAATTGATATGCCGTTGCAGTCGAGGTCCTGTCCAGGAGCCCGAAGCTGCTTGCCCGTTGCATACAGCACCCCAACCCGTGGAGGAGGCATCCGTGTAAACCACAAGATGCCTGGAGACTTGTCCCAGAGGGACTCCGGCCTGAAGAAAGGCCGGGTCTGACCACAGGCTGAACAGGCGGCGACACTGCAGGGAAACGCCAATCCGGAGTGTGCCACGGTGCCATGCCCATCTCGGGACTTGATCGTGTAACCAGTGCTGAAGCGGTCTCATATGAAGCAAGCCCAGCGGCGTCACCGCGGCTGCAGCTGCCATATGCCCCAGGAGCCTCTGAAATGTTTTGAGAGGAACCGCTGTCTTGTGTCTGAATGAGTTCAGACAATTCAGCACTGACTGCACGCGCTCGTTGAGGAGGCGGGCAGTCATGTTGACCGAGTCCAGCTCCACGCCGAGAAGAGAGATCTTCTGCACTGGGGAGAGTTTGCTCTTCTCCCGGTTGACCTGAAGGCCCAGATGGCTGAGGTGCCGGAGCACCAGGTCCCTGTGTTCACACAACACATCTTGCGAGTGAGCTATGAGAAGCCAGTCGTCGAGATAGTTGAGAATGCGAATGCCCATCTGCCAAAGGGGGGATAAGGGTGGAAGGGGACTGATCCCAGAAAAACGTCCTGGAGAAAAGTCTGACTGCACTGGGCAGCGCTTACCTTCTTCCCTGGTTCCCGCGCTGGCGATATCGACCTCCGAGTCCGGATCCGAGGATGCAAGGCGTTGCTCGAAAAGGAAACTCGGGGTCGAAGCCCCAGAGGTGAGAAAATCGACTCTTTTTGTGAATTTGTGGGTACCGTCGACCCGTGGGCCGACGGCAGCGGCTGAGCACATAGTGGCTCCCGGCCCTCCACCGGGATAGGGGACGCAGGTGTTGTCATCTCCCAAAGAGCAATCTTCTTCACCTCTGGGGTGCCCGCGTCAGGGACGCTTCGCATCTCTCCTGCGGGTGTTCCTGGCCGGTCCCTGAGACGCGGGCGGCGCCCCTCTCCCGCGGCCGGCTCGTCGCCGGGCCGCCAGTCTGGCATCGTGTGCCTCGGCGGGGGACAAAGCCGGTGTTTTTGGAGCCGCAGGGGGGCGCCCTCGGCGACGGGCAGGCGGAGGTTGAGGCCTAGCGGACGTGGTGGAAGTGTCACGCCGAGGGAGGATGTGTTTGATTGCCTCCGTCTGCTTTTGGACCGCCGAGAACTGCTGGGCAAAGTCCTCGACGGTGTCGCCGAATAGGCCGCCCTGGGAGATGGGAGCGGCGAGAAAGCGAGCTTTGTCGGCGTCTGCCATCTGAGCCAGGGTCAGCCATAGGTGTCGCTCCTGTACCACTACTGTGGACATCACCTGGCCAAGGGAACGTGCCGTCACCTTGGTCGCCCGGAGGGCGAAGTCGGTGGCGGCACAGAGTTCCTGCATCGCCCCTTGGTCAGGGCCACCCTCGTGCAGATGTTTCAATGCCTTGGCTTGGTAGACCTGTAAGGTCGCCATGGCATGCAGGGCAGTGGCAGCCTGTCCAGCGGCGTGATAAGCCCTGCCCAAGAGAGCGGACGAAAGCTTACACGCCCTGGACGGGAGATGGGGCCGATCCCGCCAAGTGGCGGCGCCCCGCGGGCATAAATGCACCGCAACGGCGCGCTCAACCTGAGGGACCGCCACATAACCCTTGGCTGCCCCGCCGTCGAGGGTGGCGAGGGGAAAGGAGCTGGGGCGTGGACGAGATGAATACGGAGCCCGCCACGTCCTCACCAGCTCCTCGTGCACCTCTGGGAAGAAAGGCACTGGGGGGGAGCGCGGCGATGCCACGGATGACCTCCCCAGATACCAATCATCCAGCCTCGAAGGATCGGCCGGAGGTGTTTTAGGCACCTCCAGACCGATCTCCTTGGTGGCTCGGAGGAGCATAGCCGAAAGTTCGGCCTCCGCCTCAGACGGGGCAGCGACCGCAGAGGGGCGCTGACCCGCCGAGACGTCCGCCTCACCCTCCAACTCTCCCTCTGATGCTGAGGCAGACATCTCTACCTCCTGAGGAGCACCAAAGGAGACACTCAGCCCGGCGTGCGGGGAAGCGTACTGCTCTGGCCACTCAACGGAACCGCGTGGTGATGCAGAAGTCCGCGGGGCTTTGCTGGCCGGCGGAGCATTCTGCACAGTCACCTTAAGGTCCCCCAAGTGCCTCGCCACGGTCGCCGAAAAACCTTGACGGCTCAACGACCTACCGCGGGAAGGCAACGAGGGGAGCCGACTCGCGAACGAGTGGCGGTACCTTAACGCGGCCATGGTCATGCGCTCGCAATGAACGCATGAACCATCCGTGAACGCTGCCTCAGCGTGCTCTCGGCCCAGGCACGTGAGACAGCGATCATGTCCGTCCAAAGAGGCGAGGAAACTACCGCACCCGGAAGCGCACGGCCGGAGAGACATACCGGGAAGATGCCCTCGACAGCCGTGAGAAATTCACTCTTTTTGAAATCCCGGTCCGCCCAGGGAGGAACCGCGGCACACCCGTGCACTCAGACGGGGCGCTCGCTGGAGTGCGGGAGGCGTTGATGCCGTGAAAACGGCAGCCCGCAGGATTATGCTGACGGCTGCCAAACGCTCTTTTAGGAGTAAGCTCTTTCAGTTGTTTGGCAGCACGTCAGCAGAGAGAGTGAGAACTCTGGAACTCTTTTTTTTTTTATTACGGCTCAGGAAACGAGGCTCCAAAAGCAAAAGTCTGAATGAGTGGTTGCACGCCGCCATCTTATATACCCGTATGTATGGGGGAGTGGCTCGGCATGCAAATACCACTCGCCAATGTTCATGAATGTTCATTGGCCTTTTGAATAAGGCTTGGAGATGATTGGACTCTCAAGCGAGTTCCCATATGTAACGTCGTAGTGAAACGACTGAAGGGGAACTGTACAATCAGCCAAAGAAACAAAACTTTACTGAACAACAAAGTAGACAATAGATTCAAGATACGTTATTGTCATAGTATACAAGACAATGAAATTTAATGTAACAACTCAGAAAAAGCAACATTAATAGATGACAATTTTAGACTGAATAACTGATTTTATGTAAGTTTCATTATCCTATTATCTTTCTGTAGCTTGCATAATTGTTTTCCTATTGTTTATGTCACTGTGTTTTTTATGCCACAATTTCAGATGTGGCTGAATCTGACCCAGGATCATCTATGCAGTCTGTAGTTTTCGGTATGCTGGTGTTCCTGTGTTTGGCTGGTCTTATCATAACTGCACTTATCATATTGAGGAAGATATGTGCTGCTGGTAAAAGTTTTGTTCAGTCCAGTTCATTACGTCTAATTAGATGATGTACTGATTAGGTTTCTAGTTAGAAAAAAGAAACTAAACATCAGTTCCTTTAGAGACACTACTTCAAAGACCATTGTATGTTTTATTTTTCTGTAGTGTCACCTCTACTCTTTATTTATACTGGTTTAACGGTGTGATTCTTATTCAGAACAAGGCTTCACAGTGTAAATATTCCTCTACTTCACGTGAGTACACTGTTTTATGAAGTAATATTAAGCAACATGTTCATGTTATTCATTTAAAAAAAAATAGAAATGTTTTTGTTTCAGCTTCTGTGCAAGATGAAACACAAAAAGTGAATCTAAATGGCCCCACATTAAGGTCTTGTCAACACATTTGGCATTTGCTTAGTTGATGCCATTTAGTTTTTGTTATAATAATGACCATCACAATGATATTTGATTAAAATGACAATCCGAGGAATTTAACAAAGGTACACAACAAAAAGAGACAGTTTACAGTGTGGAAATTTGCCTGTGTGGCCTGAAATAATTATCTCCTGCTGCATTATTGTTTTTCTTGCAGTGTAATTTGTGTTTTATTATTTTGTTATTTTCTACTGTATATCTGGAACATCTTTTCGAAAATTGTAATATTTTTCAGAGAAAGGCATTTCATTTGATTAATGAAAAAGATGCGTATATAAAATCCCTGAGAAATTACTGCCTAGCATACATTTTGTGATTTAAAACAACACAGAAGAGCAGAAGAACAGAAATGGGCCATAGGCCACCTGAACAAAACAAAAAATGAAATGAAATAAGAAAAAAAACAAAAACAAAACGCGTAATTGTTTTGTAAATGGAAACACTGTACAGCAAACACGTCATTCTCTGTAAATAGCTTTCTGTTGTCCTGTGTATGTTTTTATCTTGTTTTACGTATGCAGATCTTTTAAACTTCATAAGTTTCATGTGCTGCTTTAGAGTTCAGTTTTTAGACCGTACCCAGTGTTGGGGGTAATGCATTACAAGTAACCCGAGTTACATAATATTATTACTTTTTCCAAGTAACTAGTAAAGTAACGCATTACTTTTTAATTGACAAGAAAATATCTGAGTTACTTTTTGTCACGTACGGGTCAGAGAAATGAGGTCAGGGTCCAAAATGCAGGGAAGGGAATTTAATTAAACAAAACACAAATAAAACATAAACCAAAAGGCCAACACGGCATAACACGACTAGGATCAAAAACAGGATCAGAACAGAGGAACACACACGAAGACATAGACAATAGACAATGCAGACCTCAACAGGAGTGAGAAGTGAGAGTTCTTATACAATAGTCCAGAGTGTGAACAGCTGTGAGTGTAATCAGTGCAAATGACAAGACAGACGTGAACAATCAGGGGAGTGCAGTGCAAGGGGAACAGCGACCTCGAGAGGCTGAGGGAAGACCCACAGCCCCGATCATGACAGTACCCCCTCCCTACGGAACGGCTTCCAGACGTTCCCAAAGTCTGGAGGGAGGAGGTACGGAGGAAGGCAACTCAGGGGGAGGGACGGCGGGCCAGGCCCGTGCAGCGCAGCCACCGCCGTGTCAGGAACAGAGAGAGCGGCCACCGCCGCGCCCGGAACAGAAGGCACGGTGAGGGCCGCGTCCGGAACAGAGAGCGCGGTCACCGCCGCGTCAGGAACAGAGAAAGCGGTCACCGCCGTGTCCGGAACAGAGAGCGCGGTCGCCGCCGCGTCAGGAACAGAGAGCGCGGTCGCCGCCGCGTCCGGAACAGAGAGCGCGGTCGCCGCCGCGTCCGGAACAGAGAGCGCGGTCGCCGCCGCGTCCGGAACAGAAGGCACGGTGAGGGCCGCGTCCGGAACAGAGAGCGCGGTCACCGCTGCGTCAGGAACAGAGGGAGCGGTCGCCGCCGCGTCCGGACAGGAGATAGCGGTCGCCGCCGCGTCAGGAACAGAGAGCGCGGTCGCCGCCGCGTCCGGACAGGAGATAGCGGTCGCCGCCGCGTCCGGAACAGAGAGAGCGGTCGCCGCCGCGTCAGGAACGGAGAGAGCGGTCGCCGCCGCGTCAGGAACGGAGATAGCGGTCGCCGCCGCGTCAGGAACGGAGATAGCGGATGCCGCCGCCTGCCCGCGGAAGAGCGTCTCCGCCCCCGCCAGAAAGCAGGGCCGCATCTGCGCAGCCTCGGCCCTACAGGTGTCCATCCCCGCCAGACAGGCGTAGATAAACTCAAAACGAGCGGCCGACGCCGCCTCAAAAGACATCCCCGCCGTATCTGGAACAGAGCGGGTGGTCGCCGCCCCCAAGCGGGCGCTCGCCGCCGCTAAACGGGGGGACGCCGCCTCCCCGAAAAAATTCCTCCCCGCTGGACCCATCTTTGAGGTCTGCATTCTGTCACGTTGGCTGTACTAGAGAAAAGGGGTCAGGGTCCAAAATGCAGGGAAAGAATAATTTAATATAACAAAACACAAATAAACATAAACCAAAAGGCCAACACGGCACAACAAAACTGGAAACACAGAACAAAACCCAAACCGAACCGAAACACACACGAAGACCATAGACAATGCAGACCTGAACAGGAGTGAGAAGTGAGAGTTCTTATACAATAGTCCAGAGTGTGAACAGCTGTGAGTGTAATCAGTGCAAATGACAAGACAGACGTGAACAATCAGGGGAGTGCAGTGCAAGGGGAACAGCGACCTCGAGAGGCTGAGGGAAGACCCACAGCCCCGATCATGACAATGTTATAAGTTTAACAACGTTTTAAGAGATAAAAAAAATAATTATATAATAAAAAAATATATATATATAATATATAATTAAAAATTTATATATTTGTAATTATTATATATATAATATATCTAATATATCTAATTATACATACTTAATTTTATATTGATTATATATATATATATATATATATATATATATACACTGTAAAAAACAATTTGTTGAGTCAACTTAAAATAATTTGTTACCTGGCTGCCTTAAAATGGTAAGTTCAGTCAACTCAAAAAAAAGTTTATTCAACTTGAAATGTTAAATTATACTGAGTGACAACTTAGATATTTGAGTTGAATCAGCTTAAAATTTTAAGGCAGCTGGGTTACTTATCTATCTGTTAAGTTTAGCAAACACAAATATCTAAGTTGTTACTTAGTACAACTTAACATTTCAAGTTGACTAAACTGACTAAAAAATTTTAAGGCAGCAGGGTAACAAATTATTTTAAGCTGACTCAACAAATTGTGTTTTTTATTTTTTAGAGTATATATATATATATATATACACTATATTGCCAAAAGTATTCGCTCACCCATCCAAATAATCGGAATCAGGTGTTCCAATCACTTCCATGGCCACAGGTGTATAAAATCAAGCACCTAGGCATGCAGACTGTTTTTATAAACATTTGTGAAAGAATGAGTCGCTCTGAGGAGCTCAGTGAATTCCAGTGTGGAACTGTGATAGGATGCCACCTTTGCAACAAGTCCAGTCATGAAATTTCCTCACTCCTAAATATTCCACAGTCAACTGTCAGCTGTATTATAAGAACGTGGAAGCGTTTGGGAACAACAGCAACTCAGCCACAAAATGGTAGGCCACGTAAACTCACAGAGCAGGGTCAGCGGATGCTGAGTCAATCGCTACAGACCTCCAAACTTCATGTGGCCTTCAGATTAGCTCGAGAACAGTGCGCAGAGAGCTTCATGGAATGGGTTTCCATGGCCGAGCAGCTGCATCCAAGCCATACATCACCAAGTGCAATGCAAAGCGTCGGATGCAGTGGCGTAAAGCACACCGCCACTGGACTCTAGAGCAGTGAAGACGCGTTCTCTGGAGTGACGAATCGCGCTTCTCCATCTGGGAATCTGATGGACGAGTCTGGGTTTGGCGGTTGCCAGGAGAACGGTACTTGTCTGACTGCATTGTGCCAAGTGTAAAGTTTGGTGGAGTGGGGATTATGGTGTGGGGTAGTTTTTGCTTAGTTCCAGTGAAAGGAACTGTGACATTTTGGACAATTCCATGCTCCCAACTTTGTGGGAATAGTTTGGAGCTGGCCCCTTCCTCTTCCAACATGACTATGCACCAGTGCACAAAGCAAGGTCCATAAAGACATGGATGACAGAGTCTGGTGTGGATGAACTTGACTGGCCTGCACAGAGTCCTGACCTCAACCCGATAGAACACCTTTGGGATGAATTAGAGCGGAGACTGAGAGCAAGGCCTTCTGGTCCAACATCAGTGTGTGACCTCACAAATGCGCTTCTGGAAGAATGGTCAAAAATTCCCATAAACACACTCCTAAACCTTGTGGACAGCCTTCCCAGAAGAGTTGAAGCTGTTATAGCTGCAAAGGGTGGACCGACGTCTTATTGAACCCTATGGATTAGGAATGGGATGTCACTTAAGTTCATATGCGAGTCAAGGCAGGTGAGCGAATACTTTTGGCAATATAGTATATATATGTATGTATAGTGTAAAAAAAATTATAAAGTTACTTGTAATAATCTAAAAAACTGAAATGCAATAAAATATAAAAAAACAACAATTTTTATATTTTGTAATAGTTTTCTTAAATAATTCTTAATTTATTTTAGATTCTTTTTCAGTTTTTGTGTTGTGTACGTTGAAGTACTAAAAACTACATAAATTAAAACTAAGACTTAAAAAAAAATGTAAAAACACTAAAAAAAAATGACAAAAACAAAAACATGACTAAAACTTTAACAAAATAATTAAAACATTAACAAAAAACTATTATAGTAGCCTAAATAAACTACTAAAATAGCACTAATGTGCTTACATACTTTATTACAACTTTTTATTATTATGCAATTACAGTTACAAATACAAAAACCAAATATGGAGACAAACGGGTTACAAACATTAACCCAAAGCATGCTATGTAGCTTATAAGACTCATGAAAGAGTCTTAAATGCAATAGAATTATTGTGTTTAGCAAGAAATCGCAATAAATCAATAATAAATTTGCAGTGAAAGGGTCTAGATTAAACTTATGAAAATGTTGTTTTTATTATTATTATTATTATTATTATTATTATGCCACATCAGAACAATACAATGAGAAACATTCAGATGCAAAGGAAAAAAGGAAAAATACAAAAAGATGAACAACATCAATCTAATGAAACAGTGCCAGAGGACAGTAACAAAATATAACAGACCAAAAAATAAAAAATAAATGAATACAAAAAATACCAAATCAAAAATGGGTGTCTAAACATTGTCATACCTGCTTCTTATGAAAACGTTTAGAGCCTGTAAAATGCGGCGTCGAGATGTCAAGGGTTACGCGATGACGCAAAAGAATCGCTGACTCGCGCGTTCATTGAAACGAGCCGTTCGAAAGAACCGATTCGCGGAAATGGGTCGGACTTCCCATCTGTAGTGTTTATGTGTGTGTGCGCGTGGATGAGTGAGTGTGTGTGTGAGTGAGGGCAGCGCTCCGCTCCGGCCGTGACTTTGGATTAGCGTGTTATGGGTGACTGCACCATCTGCGATTCCTGCCCTGGCACAAGAGCTTTTTTCCGCGAAAAACAAGCTTTCTGAAATCTGTACAGAAGTTCTGGAAATGGCTGTGAAGCGTGAAGCGACGCGAAATCCATCGGTGAGTCAAACAGAACTGCGTACTGTAATATTTGTGAGTGTGTGTGACAGCATTTACTGTACAATAGTCTGTGTTTCAATGGCCGCATGTACCTGTCTCCAGATAACATGTGTTTTTAGTTTCAAACGCTGTTGATTGAGAATCAAATGCTTTGTGTTGCTCTCAGAGGGTTTGGAAAACGATACTTTAAGCGAGTTTAAAGTTAATTCCTGTGGAAATGTGGCATTTGGGCTACGTTTGTTCTCTTAAACTGCGATTGTGAAGTACGTAAATGTTCAGATCTCATATTTTGGCTTTGTTGCTCTTAAGGAATTTTAACAGTTAAACATTAATTCATCCTGATGCTTCGGATTTCATACTTTAACCCGTTCACATCCAGTTTCCAGTCCAGTGATCTTCAAATCATTCATCGCAACTTTTAATTTCTTATCTTTTATGGATGCATTTAGAGTAGAAATAAAACACTTCCCGTCAGAAAAGCTGAATTCTTTACAGTTAAAAGTGTGAAATCAAGGTCATATTTTTATGTAAGGGGAGCATAATTTAGGTTAAACGAGGGTGCATAATGAGAAACCTATATATCTTTATTACTAAATATATAAGTGTCTTTATGTAATGCAATGCTGAAATTTGTATTATTTGTTATATTGTATTATTGAGTTTTCTTGACTTTATTATTATTTTAAAACGTGAGAATTGTGAAAGCATCATATTTTTGTGTAATGGGTATAATCTAGGTTATATGAGGGTGGATAATAAACACAAATATGTTTATTGCTAAACTAATATTAATATAAAGAATACTTTATTAGAGCTTCCACATTGTGGTTGAGATAAAACAACCACAAAGAGGCTCAAATATAAGTGTTAGATGTCATTATTATTTCCATTTTTCCATCTGCATTATTTATTATAATGTATTATTGTGTTTTCTTGAGTTTATTATTATTTTAAAATATGAAAAAGTTTATTTTTGTGTGTAATATGAGCATAATTTGGGTTAAATGAGGACAGATAATGAAAAACCAACATATATTTATTGCTAAATTAATATAAATTTAATAAATACTTTATTTGAACTTCCATATTGTGGTTAATATTCAAAAACTCATCAAAGATGATCAAATATAAGTGTTTGGTATTTATTTAATTCCAATGCTGCCATAATTATT
The DNA here is from genome assembly GCA_012976165.1 of Labeo catla. Taxonomy (NCBI): domain Eukaryota; kingdom Metazoa; phylum Chordata; class Actinopteri; order Cypriniformes; family Cyprinidae; genus Labeo; species Labeo catla. The sequence continues at coordinate 785,375 of VONZ01000234.1, forward strand.
GTTTATTATATTGTATTATTAGGTTTTCTTATTATTATATTATTTAAAAATATGAAAAATGTGATATTTTTGTGTAACAGAAGCATAATTTAGGTTAAATGAGTGTGAATAATGATAAACCCACATATATTTTATTGCTAAACTAATATTAATATAATAAATATTTTATTTGAACTTCCATATTGTGTTTAAGATTCAAAAATCATCAAAAAGGCTCAAATATAAGTGTTTGGTCTGAATATAATTCCAATGCTTCAATTTTTGTTATTTATTATATTGTATTATTGAGCTTTCTTGACTTTATTATTATTTTAAAACATGAGAAGTGTGAAATCATAATCATATTTTTGTGTAATGGGACCATAATCTAGGTTATATGAGAGTGGATAATAATAAACCCAAATATTAATATAAATAATACTTTATTAGAGCTTCCACATAAACATCAACAACAAAGAGGCTCAAATATAAGTGTTAGGTGTCATTATTATTTACATTTTTCCATTTGCATTATTTATTATATTGTACTATTGAGTTTCTTCTTATTATATTATTTTAAAATATGAAAAATGTTATATTTTTTGTGTAATAGGAGCATTATTTAGGTTAAATGAGTGTGAATAATGATAAACCCACATATATTTTATTGCTAAACTAATATTAATATAATAAATATTTTATTTGAGCTTCCATATTGTGTTTAAGATTCAAAAATCATCAAAAAGGCTCAAATATAAGTGTTTGGTCTGAATATAATTCCAATGCTTCAATTTTTGTTATTTATTATATTGTATTATTGAGCTTTCTTGACTTTATTATTATTTTAAAACATGAGAAGTGTGAAATCATAATCATATTTTTGTGTAATCTGAACATAATGTAGGTTATATGAGGGTGGATAATCATAAACTCAAATATGTTTATTGCCAAACTAATATTAATATAAATAATACTTTATTAGAGCTTCCACATAAACATCATCAACAACAACAACAACAACAAAGAGGCTCAAATATAAGTGTTAGGTGTCATTATTAATTCCATTGTTCCATTTGTATTATTTATTATATTGTATTATTGTGTTTACTTGAGTTTAAAATGTGTAAAATGTGATATTTTTGTGTAATAGAGCATCATTTGGGTTAAATGAGTTCAGATAATGAACTACATTAATACTACATTAATATTTATATAATAAATACTTTATTTGAACTTCCATGTTATGGTTAACATTTAAGAAAAAAATCATCAGAGAGGCTCAAATATAAGTGTTTGCTCTATATATAATTGCAGTGCTTCAATTTTTGTTATTTATTATATTGTATTATAGAGTTTTCTTGACTTAATTATTATTTTAAAACATAAAAAGTGAAATCATAATCATATTTTTGTGTAATCTGAACATAATCTAGGTTATATGAGTATGGATAATAATAAGCCCAAATATGTTTATTGCTAAACTATAAAACTTTATTACAGCTTTCATACTGTGGTTAGGATAAAAAACGAAACAAAACAAAAAAACAACAAAAAAACAAAGAGGTTCAAATATCAAATATTAGTGTTAGGTGTCATCATTATTTAAAATTTTCCAGTTTTATTCTTTGTTATATTGCATTATTGTGTTGTTTTTTTGTTTATTATTATTTTAAAATGTGAAAAATGTTATATTTTTGTGTAATAGGAGCATAATTTGGGTTAAATGAGGGCAGAACATGATAAACCAAACTAATATTAATATAGAGAATACTTTATTAGAGCTTCCATATTGTTAAGATTAAAAAACAAAACAAAACAAAACAAACAAAAACAAAGGGCTCAAATATTCTATATGTCAAATATTAGTGTTAGGTGTCATTATTATTTTATTTTTTCCATTTTTATTATTTATTATATTGTATTACTATTTTTTTTAGCTTATTATTATTTTAAAATGTTATATTTTTGTGTAATAGGAGCATGAGAACAATGAGAACAGATAATGATAAACCAACATATTTTATTGCTATATTTTAATTTTCATTTAATAAATACGTTATTTGAGCTTCCATATTGTGGCTAAAATTCAGAAATTGATCAAAGATGTTCAAATATAAGTGTTTGGTCTCTACACAATTCTCATTCTTCCATTTTTATTATTTATTCTATTGTATTATTGTGTTTTGTTAAGTTTATTATTATTTTAAAATGTGAAAAATGTTATATTTTTGTGTAATAGGAGCATCATTTGGGTGGTTAAATTCGAACAGATAATAATAAACCAACATATGTTTATTGCTAAATTTTTATTTTAATTTAATAAATAATTTATTTGAGCGTCCATGTTGTGGCTAAGATGCAAAAATTGATCAAAGATGCTTAAATGTAATCAAATATAGTGTTTGGTCTCTACATAAATCCTATTCTTCCATTTTTTTTTTATTATATTGTATTATTGAGTTTTCTTGAGTTTATTATTATTTTAAAATGGGAAAATTTTGATTTTTTTTTTTTTTTTTTAAATAAGAGATTTGGGTTAAATGAGAACAGATAATGATAAACCAACATATGTTTATTGCTAAATTGAAATTTAATAAATACTTTATTTGAGCTTCCATATTGTGATTGAGATTCAAAAAATTGATCATAGATGCTCAAATATCAGTATTTACTCTACATAATTTCCATTCCTATATTTTTGTTAGTCATTATATTGTATTATTGAGTTTTCTTGAGTTTATGTTTATTTTAAAATAATGAAAAATGCTAGATTGTTGTGTAATAGAAGCATAATTTGGGTTAAGTGAAGGTGAAGAATAATGATAAACGCATATGTTTCTCACTAAACTAATATTAATATAATGAATACTTCATTTGAGCCTCTTTATTGTGGTCAAGATGCATCGTATAGAAAAGGAAGGTCATGGTTTACAGTGTCCGACTGTTTCTGTGCAAATTTTTACAGATATTGTATTAGCTTCAGACAATTGTTCCTTTGTTTCCCGATGGCTTTGAGAAACAGTTGCTCAGTGGATGTGCCAACAGTAATTACTGCATCTTCTCACAGCTTTACAGGCCATTGTGGAGTAATGAGCTTTAGCGTCTTTTCACACATAATGAGAGGATGATGAGAATTCACCCGATTTAACGTGATGGCCAATAGTCCGCCTGCTTACATCTGCACTGATGGAGCTGTCAGAAACAAAGCGTTAGTGTACTAGCAGCAGATCGGGATGAAGCTTTCCGCTCGACTGAGCCGTCAAACCCTTCTCTGAGGAGATCATATTGCTGAAACTGGCTGAAATGATTTTGGCGTTATAATATTAAACAATGAAAAACACGATCCAAACAGGCCTAATGCAGAGTCTGGGTTATTATTTGTGTGACGTTGCCGCTTTCCCATTTTATTGCTAATTTTGTGCTCTTTTTAATAGTTCAAGAAGTTCTCAGAAGTGCTGGGTAGTTATGTTAAAAGTAAACCAAAAGTAGTCTGAATCCTTATTATATTACTGTTGTGATATTTCAAACTCAGATTTTAAGTTTTATAATATACTGTTATAGCTGTTAAAATTTTACAGATAATCAACCTGAACATTAAGGGGAATTTTAAAACAAACATGCAATTTGTTGACTAATGGAGCCACACTGAGATTCCAATATCTCTGGAACTGAACCATACTGGGGCTTAAAAACGAAGATACCAAAAGAAAAGTTTGCTGAGAATCATAATCTAAAAGGATGTTAAGTTATTTTTAATACTTCTTGAGTTACAAGCATGCAAACTTTGGAAAAAATACACAAAAAAGTTCATTTTTCCCATTTTTGAATGGTCACCACTGGCACATAATGCAACAAGGATTATTAAAGTCAACAGATTTTACTAAAAGACCTACCAACCTCTGTGTAAACTTAAAATAATGATGCTGCCATATTTCTAAAGTCATTTACAAAGCCTACAATTTGGCTCCAAATCAGGTCATTTTGACCCTCTACAAAATAGTCATGGCCACATTAAGATCCCCATATCTCTGGAAATGAACCATACTTGGGCTCAAAAATGGAGATATCAAAAGAAACTTTTATGAAGAACCAATATCTAAAAGGATGTTAACATATCTTAATTACATGTTGAGATACAAGCATGCATACTTTGGAAAAAATACACAAAAAGTGCATTTTTTTCCCATTTTGAATGAACACCATTGGCACATAATGCAACAAGGATTATTAAAGTCAACAGATTTTACTAAAAGACCTAGCAATCTTTGTGTAAAAATAAAATAATGATGCTGCCATATTTCTTTTCAAAGTCATTTACAAAGCCTACAATTTGGCTCCAAATCAGGTAATTTTGACCCTCCTCTACAAATTAGTCATGGCCACATTAAGATCCCCATATCTCTGGAAATGAACCATACTTGGGCTTAAAAATGGAAATATCAAAAGAAACAACCAAATAATAGTCATGGCCACATTAAGTTTCATACTTGGGCTCAAAATTGGAGATATTAAAAGACACTTTTATTAATAACCAGCATATAAAAGCATGTTAAGATATATTCAATACATCTTGAGTTATAAGCATGCAAACTTTGCAAAAAATACACAAAAAGTGCATTTTTCCCATTTTTGAATGGTCACCATTGGTACATAATGTAACAAATATGGCTAAAGTCAGCAAATTTTACTAATAGATCTACCGATCTCTGTATAAAAATAAAATAATGATGCTGCCATCTTTCTAAAGCCATTTACAAAGCCTAAAAATTGGCTCCAAATCTCAGGTAATTTTGACCCTCTACAAAATAGTCATGGCCTCATTATGATCCCCATATCTCTGGAAATGAACCATACTGGGGTTTAAAAATGGAGATATCAAGAGAAACTTTTATTAACAACCAATATACAAAAGGATGTTAAGATATATTTACTACTTCTTGAGTTATAAGCATGCAAACTTTGCAAAAAATACACAAAAAGTGCATTTTTCCCATTTTTGAATGGTCACCATTGGCACATAATGCAACAAAGGTTGCTCAAGTCAACAGATTTTACTAATAGACCTACCAACCTCTGTGTAAAAATAACATAATGATGTAAATATACATCTGTAACATTTAATATTTTGACTTTCATTACTATTTATGTTTGTCTTTCAAAAATTTTAGCTTGGGAAGTTTCAGAAATTTAGTTGATTTGACATTTATTGTAAAGCATAATCCAATAATCTTTGTTTTATTTACAAAAAAAGGCTCATTTGAGATGGAATGATCTCATTGACAGTGTAGAGCTTTAAAATGAATGTGGAGCGGTTCAGATCACTTGATGATAAATATGAATTCATATTGAGATGTCTGACTTTAGATTACAGACTGTTTGAGACATTTTTAAGATCTCTTCTGAAACTCTAGAGGTCTTTTACTTGGGAGAAACACTGAAATAGCAGGAGAAATTTTCAGTGGAATTCACTGGGATAAAGAGCTCTCAGTTTTTTGGTTTTCTTTCCTGCAGCTTATGATTATGAAATATAAATGAGTCATGAAAGCTTTGAGTGGTTTCTGAGGCAATATATACCAGCGTATAAAAGTTTGGAATGGGAAGCGTTTTTAAAAGAAGTCTCGTCTGTTCACCAAAGGCTGCATTTATGATCAAAAATACAGTAAAATGTCAAATATTATTAATGTTTAAACAACTATTTTCTATGTGAATATATGTCAAGATGTAATTTATTTCTGTGATCAAAGCTGAATTTTCAGCATCATTACTCCAGTCTTAAGCGTCACATGATCCTTCAGAAATCATTCTAATATGCTGATTTGCTGATTAAGATCATGCATTTTAATTTTCAGGATTCTTTGAAGAATAGAAAGTTCAGAAGGACTGCATTTATTAGGAAAAAGTCAACTTAACTGAAATGCTATTGAAACTTCTTCTGAGACTAAATTATTAACTCTAACTTCTCCTAGAGCTTTGTCTATCTATCTATCTATCTATCTATCTATCTATCTATCTATCTATCTATCTATCGCTTACTAGCCAAGCCTAGCAACTAGAATAATGCTAGAAACATGCTAGCAACATGCTAGTAACTTGCTGTTCTTTTTAAAACATGTTAACATCATGCTAATCATGCTGGCAACTTACTAGTAACTTGCTAATCAGGTAAAAACATGCTAGCAACATGTTAGTTACTTGCTAATCATGCTAGAAACATGAGAGCAACATACTACTACCTTGCTAATCATGTAAAAAAAACATGCTAGTAACATGCTATAAACATGTTAGTCAGTAACATGTTAGTAACATGTTAGTCAGTAACATGTTAGTAACATGTTACTAGAATGTTTTTTACATGATTAGCAAGGTAGTAGTATGTTGCTTTCATGTTAAAACATGCTAACAGCATGTTAATAATGCTAAAACATGCTAGAAACATGTTAAAACATGCCAATCATGCTAGAAAACATGCTAATCTTGCTAGAAATATGTTAACAACATGCTAATCATACTAGCAACAATCTAATAACTTGCTAATCATGTTAAAACATGCAAGCAACATGATAGTAACTTGTTAATCATACCAGAAACGTGTTATCAACATGCTAATTATGTTAAAACATGCTAACAGCATGGTAATCATGTTAAAACTTGTTAACATGCTAGCAACATGCTAATCATACTATAAACATGCTAACAGCATGGTAGTATCATGCTAATCATGCTAGAAACATGCTAACAGCATGCTAATCATGCTAAAACATGTTAACAACATGCCAGTGACATGTTAATCATGGTAGCAACATGGTAATCATACTAGAAACATGCTTACAACATGGTAATATCATGCTAATCATGCTAGAAACATGCTAACAGCATGCAAATAATGTTAAAACATGATAACAATATGTTAGCAACGTGTTAATCATGCTATAAACATGCTAGCAACATGCTAATCAAACTAGAAACATGCTAACAACATGCTAGTGACATGCTAATCATGGTAAAAACATGTTAACAACATACTAGCAACATGCTATTCATACTAGAAACATGTTAACAACATGCTAGTGACATGCTAATCATGTCAGAAACATGCAAACAGCGTGCTAATCATGCTAAAATACGTTCACAACATGCTAGCAACATGCTAATCATACTAGAAAAATGTTAACAACATGCTAGTGACATGCTAAAACATGTTAATCATGCTAGCAACATGCTAGTAACTTGCTAATCATGCTAACAACATGCTATCTATCATCTATCTGTCTTTCTATCTATCTGACAGACTGTATTGTCTTCAAAACATTCAAGCTTTAGACTTTAAAACTACTTTAAAACTACTTTTAACTTAAATCTATTTCAGTCTGACAACCGTCAAACTTTTAAACAAAGTCCTTTTTAAACTTTCTGTTCAGGCTTTCTCAAGCCAACTTCAAAATTTCTCTTGACAAAGTTGTTTTTATCTAATTTGAAATAGAAGCTTTTGTAACATTAAAAATGTCTTTACTGTCACTTTTGATCATTTTAATGGGATGTCTGATCCAACACAGAACAACAGAGACAGTGAAGGTTCTGGAAAGCAACTTTGTACCTAATCACATCGACCTGTAGGAGAGTGTATTAATTGAGAGCGTGTTGATTGTTCACAGACGGCTAACCGGCTTCCCTGGGTTTCGCTGACGTCACCATCGCTTCACTGAAGATGGACACACTGGAGTCGGAGTTGACTTGCCCAATCTGTCTGGAGCTTTTCGAGGATCCTCTACTGCTGCCTTGCGCCCACAGCCTGTGTTTCAACTGCGCCCATCGCATTCTCGTGTCCCACTGCACGTCGTTCGACGAGTCTAGCAAACCGTACTCCGCCTTTCAGTGTCCCACGTGTCGCTATGTCATCACCCTCGACCAGCAGGGTCTAGAAGGCCTCAAGCGCAACGTCACTTTGCAGAACATCATCGACCGCTTCCAGAAGGCCTCTCTGAGCGGCCCGAACTCGCCGACCGAGACGCGCCGCTGCAACCCGCCGCGCAACCGCGAGCCGTTCCCCTCGGCGGTGGATGACGGCACGGCCATGAGTTCGCCGTGCGAGGCCGTCCAGTGCCAGTTCTGCGAGCAGGACCCGCCACAGGAGGCGGTGAAGACCTGCGTCACATGCGAGGTTTCGTACTGCCAGGAATGCCTGCGCGCCACTCACCCCAACAAGAAGCCCTTCACGGGACACCGGCTCACGGAGCCCGTGCCGGACTCACGACTCAGAGGACTGGCCTGTCCCGAACACGGAGAGGAGAAGGTCAACATGTACTGCGTGACTGATGAGCAGCTCATTTGCTCGCTCTGTAAACTGGTCGGGCATCACCGTGAACACCAGGTGGCGGCGCTGGGAGAACGATACGACAAGCTGAAGGTAAGAGGCAGTTTTACAACATTTTTATTATTGTTATGAATAATTATAATACATTTTTTCGGATTAAAAAATGCTAAATAAAAACTAAATTGTACAATTATTAATATTTCACTGTAAAATAAAAAATAAGTAATAAAAAATAATAATTTACATATTGCAACTGAGTTTTTAAAAATAATAATAATCATTTAAAATCAAAAGTCTTGTTTGCTGTGCTTGTTTGCAGGGCTGTACAGTTTATTATTATTATTATTGCTAAATAAAAATGACTAAATAAAAACAAAAGAAATATTACTACTGTAATATTTCGCTGTAACATCAAAAATAAGTAATAAAAAAATCATTTACATTATGGTAGTTTTTTAAAATAGGGATTTAAAAAATAATAATTATAAAAAAATATAAAAAATACAAGTCAGTCTTGTTGTGCTTGTTTGCAGGGCTGTACAATTTATAATAATAATAATAATAATAATTATTATTATTATTATTATTAATAAATAAACATGACTAAATAATAACAAAATAAGAAATATTACTATTGTAATATTTTACTGTAAAATAAAAAATAATAAAAAGAATAATAATTTACATATTGCAATTGGAATTAAAAAATAAAACTAATCATTAAAAATATTGAAAATAAAAGTCTTGTTTGCTGTGCTTGTTTGCAGGGCTGTACAATTTATTATTATCATTATTATTATTATTATTATTATTATTACCAAATAAAAATGACTAAATAAAAACAAAATAAGAAATGATACTACTGTAATATTTCTCTGGAAGATAAAAATAAATAATAAAAAATAATTTGCATTATGGTATTTTTAAAAATGATAAATATTGCTACTGGGATTTAAAAAATAAATAATAATCATAAAAAAATATAAAAATAAAAGTCAGATTTGCTGTGCTTTTTTGCAGGGCTGGACATTTATAATAATAATAATAATAATTTTTATTATTATTATTATGATTATTATTATTATTACTAAATAAACATGACTAAAAAACAAAATAAGAAATATTACTTGTGTATTATTTTTACTCTAAAATTTAACAAATGTAATAAAAATAATAATTTACATTATGGTATTTTATTTAAAGTTAAATATTACTTTTTTATTTGCAATATTTTACTGTAAAATAAATTAAACAAAAATCTAATATTCATGAAAAACACTTTATATAATAACAATAATAGTAATAATAATACTTATTATTATCAATAAGTACTAAACAAAAATGACTAAATAAAAACAAAGTAAATATTACTATTGTAATGTTTTACTGTAAAATAAAAATATTTAAGAAAAAAACCCAATGTTACTTGTACATGTTACTTTTTAAGAGATTGCTTAAACTGGAAAAATTGTATGCAGGTTTTGAAAATGATTTAGCAAAATTAAAACCAACAACAGAATTTCAGAAAAAATAAAATGTTAATACGTTCTCAGATGGTTAAAGTTTTATGAATTGACATGCTTTTTGAGCATTCAAGTTTTATTAAATCGTTTAAAACAAATCCAGAAATATTTAAATGGCAAGCAGAATTAGTAAACAAATAAAACTGATTTCATACGGCTTTTATTATGAAATGGAGATTGTTGATGTGTTTTGGTATACAATGGATTGTTAGCACTCTGAATTCTGATTGGCCGATCTGGATTCAAAAATGCTTTTTCTGTATTGAGCTGTTCAGTCGTGACAGAGATTTGTAGGCCAACCTGGCAGGATAATTCACTCTGGGCTCCCTCAGGAATTTCATGTGGGTTTTTATAATAGAGCTTTTCTATTTATGAGTTAAATAAGGTCTGTGGTTTACATTCCTTCAAGAGACTTTCTTGTTTTGTTCTACGACATAACTTACAGGCAGACCTCAAAGTTTGTGCACTTTCAAAATGCAAGTTGTTAACATTTGCATTATAAGAACTACAGTGGTTATGCGATTCATAAAGCACATGAACTCACATCTGTATGATTCAATACTGTTATTGTAAAAACACTCCTGACATATTGGCTCAGAAATACTAATGTTCTTCCAGGCTTTTGGACTATAATCTCAACTGCTCCATTAATGCCAAGTTTATATATTGCTTGGCAACGTTTAGGCTAACAAACTATAATTCTTGGCAGAACCATTTTTAGGCATTTCTCTTTTATCATATATGCCAGCATTTTATAAAAACAATAAGCTCCTTGAGGCTTTGTGTTCATAATATAATTAGTTTTGTTGCTTATTATTGTATTATTATTATTATTATTATTATTATTATATATATGGGTCAAAGATGTTAAGATGTGTAACAACATTTATGTAAAAATTTAAACAACATGCTTATTCTGACTTGTAAATATTAATATATATAAAAGAATAAGGAAGCATATTATATTCTCTTGTGTTTTAAATGAATAAAAATAAATAAATAAATAAATAAAAATGTGGAATTACAAATAATTAGTATTTGGGGTGAAAGTAATTTTCTTTTAATATGTCATAAATTGATTTTTGATGTAAATATGCCTGACAAGATTGTTACATTGAATAACATTTTAGTGAGTGTCTTCTGTAAATTAGGGAAAAATGTATGATATTTATTTTTGTTTTAATTAATTTAATTCAATTTAATTTAAATTAAACAGAAACTTTATATTTTTAATTATTAAAAAAATTTTTTTTTTTTTTTGGAAAAACAACAACAATTTAAAGCAGTATTACACTTATTGTCTTTATTCTTAAACCCTATTTTTTGTCTTTGACCCATACATACACTGACCAAAATTATAAACGCAACACTTTTGTTTTTGTCCCCATTTGTCATGAGCTGAACTCAAAGATCTAAGACTTTTTCTATGTACACAAAAGGCCTATTTCTCTCAAATATTGTTCACAAATCTGTGTTAGTGAGCACTTCTCCATGCACCTCACAGGTGTGGTATATCAAGATGCTGATTAGACAGCATGATTATTGCACAGGTGTGCCTTAGGTTGGCCACAATAAAAGGCCACTCTAAAATGTGTAGTTTTACTGTATTGGGGGGGTGCAAAAAACAGTCAGTATCTGGTGTGACCACCATTTGCCTCACGCAGTGCAACACATCTCCTTCACATAGAGTTGATCAGGTTGTTGATTGTGGCCTGTGAAATGTTGGTTCACTCCTCTTCAATGGCTGTGTGAAGTTGCTGGATATTGGCAGGAAATGAAACACGCTGTCGTATACGCCGATCCAGAGCATCCCAAACATGCTCAATAGGTGACATGTCCTGTGAGTATGCTGGCCATGCAAGAACTGGGATGTTTTCAGCTTCTAGGAATTGTTTTCAGCTTCTAGGAAATGGCACAACAATGGGCCTCAGGATCTCGTCACGGTATCTCTGTGCATTCAAAACGCCATCAATAAAATGCACTTGTGATCGTTGTGGATAACATACGCCTACCCATACCATAACCCCACCGCCACCATGGACCACTCGATTCACAACGTTGACATCAGCAAACCGCTCACCCACACGACGCCATACACGCTGTCTGCCATCTTCCCTGTACAGCGAAAACCGGGATTCATCCGTGAAGATAACACCTCTCCAAAGTGCCAGATGCCATCGAGTCGGTTACGACGACGAACTGCAGTCAGGTCGAGACCCAGATGAGGATGACGAGCATGCAGATGAGCTTCCCTGAGACGGTTTCTGACAGTTTGTGTAGAAATTCTTTGGTTATGCAAACCGATTGTTGCAGCAGCTGTCCGGGTGGCTGGTCTCAGACGATCTTGGAGGTGAAGATGCTGGATGTGGAGGTCCTGGGCTGGTGTGGTTACATGTGGTCTGCGGTTGTGAGGCCAGTTGGATGTACTGCCAAATTCTCTAAAATGCCTTTGGAGACGGCTTATGGTAGAGAAATGAACATTCAGTTCACGGGCAACAGCTCTGGTGGACATTCCTGCAGTCGGCATGCCAATTGCACGCTCCCTCAAAACTTGCGACTTCTGTGGCATTGTGCTGTGTGATAAAACTGCACGTTTTAGAGTGGCCTTTTATTGTGTCCAGCCTAAGGCCACACCTGTGCAGTAATCATGCTGTCTAATCAGCATCTTGATATGCCACACCTGTGAGGTGGATGGATTATCTCGGCAAAGGAGAAGTGCTCACTAACAGATTTAGACAGATTTGTAAACAATAGAACAATAAAAATAGGCCTTTTGTGTACATAGAAAAAGTCTGAGATCTTTGAGTTCAGCTCATGAAAAATGGGAGCAAAAACAAAAATGTTGCGTTTGTAATTTTGGTCAGTGTATATATATATATATATATATATATATAATTATGTAATTATGAATATACATTTATTATTATTAATAAATATTATTTATTATTATTTTATAATATAATTTAGGTTTAATTCTATGTAATTTTATATTAATTATTAAATTAATAAATAATCTGTATTACATAGAAATTATATATTTATATAAATTGCTATAAGTAATAATGAATATATTATTATAAATATTTCAATATTTAAATATAAATATTTAATTCAAATATACATTTGTATTAATTCTTATTTTATATTAATTATGAGTAAAAATATTAATAAAAAATTATTAATATTAATAAAGTTTTTTCCCAGTTTATAGTATAGAAAGTATAAGTTATAATACTACAATGTATAATAATAAAGTGAAGATAATGAGAATCTCCTTTTAAGAATGAGAAAAATTCTTTCATTTTGTAAATTGTGCATAAATTGAATTAAAACTGAAAATTTCCTGTCACTGTCATGATAATAAAATCAAAATTATAATCCAATTAAATTTGTTTAGTTTTCTAATTCTTATTTTTCTTCAAAGTGATTGTCATTATTTTAACTTGTTATTTTAACTTGTTTTAACTATTGTAGTTTTTTTTTAATTAAAATACAATATATATTAATTAAAAGTGTCTAAAAACTTGGAATAATATAATGACTTTTTATAAAATTACACTACCTGAAGTACTAAAATAACTAAAACTTAAATAATGAGAATCACCTTGAAAAATAATTAGAATTACAAAGTTTATAAATTTTATTTATAAATAAACATTTAATAAATTGTGCACAAATGGAATTTAAGCATATAATTACCTTAATTGCCATGATAACAATGTCAAAATAATGCAATAATAATAATAGTAATAATAATATTCATAATAATAATAATGATAATAAACAAGATAATAATGTTGAAATAATGCAAAAAAAAAAAAAAAAATCCTAATGATCCTAAAAACTAGTTTAAATTGTTTTAAATATAAGTAAACCTACTTTATTTCACCTTGTTGTCATTTTCATTTAATTTAACTTGAAGGAGTAAAATTAGCTTTTGTAAAAAATGTAAAAAAAAAAATGTAAATAATGAGAATCACTTTTTGTATTAAAAAAATAGTTATATAAAATTAATTGTCCTTTAATTTTATATATGATACTAAAGATATTAAACAAGAAAGCAACGTTAAAATAATGCAAAAAAATAATGCAAATCCTAATGTGTCTAAAAATAGGCTTTTAAAAATATTCTTTAAAAATTAAATTTAATGTTTTTCTGTTTCTTGATTTTGGGGTGAAATGTGACCTGTGATCTCCTGTGTCACCTGTACACAGTGAAAAAAACGTCAAATTTCAGGCTGATCTCTCAAAGGCAGCATCCTCTGCATGTGTGTGTTTTTGCTGGAGGGAATGAATGATTCATGTGCTCCGTGCTGCTCAGACATTGTGCTGTGGCTCATTGAGCTGTATGTTGTGTTGCAGCATCATATGACCTATTTTACAGCTCGACGACGATCTGAAGCTTCAGCGACTCTGCTGTTAACATGACTTCTCTGCCTGATCATCCTTGCGCTGATCGTGATGCACAAAAACACATGTCGAATGTGACTCAGAAACGACGCTGTAACCAGCGTATACATAACGGTAGTATGATGATAGTATGTATGTATTTTTATTAAATAATAAGAATCCTCTCAAAATAATGAGGATTTCAAAATAAAAAAGTTAAATGACTTTTAATTTTGTAAATTAAATAAAATTTAAGCATAAACATATTTTACTTCAGCTACATTTCTCATTTATGTTTAGCTGAAGTTAAATAAAAAAAAGTTAAAATTAAATAAACTAGAACTAATAAATGAAAAATGAATAAGAATTAATAAAAAAATGTATAGACATATTCAAAAAGGTAAAAACCCCACAACGACTTTGCTAAAACTTTAACAAAAATTAAAGTGAAAATAAAAACTAATAGATAAAAAAAGGATTAAAAAATGTATAGACATTTAAAAAGGTAAAAAAAAAAACACACACACACACACAACAAAATTGATAAAACTTTAACAAAAATTAAAGTGAAAATAAAAACTAATAAATAAAAAAATAAGACATATTTCAAAAGGTAAAAACCACACAACAACATTGCTAATAACTAAAAAAAAAGTATAAAAATGAATAAAAAATTAAAGTGAACATATAAACTATTAAATAAAAAAAAAATAAAAATATATATATATTTAAAAAGGGAAAAACCACACAACAACATTGCTAATAAATAAAAAAATTATAAAAATGAATTAAAAATTAAAATGAAAATATAAACTTAAATAAAAAAAATTAAAATAACAAAAAAAATATATTTAAAAAGGTAAAAACCACACAACAAAATTGCTAAAACTTGAACTAAAATTAAAGGGAAAAAATTAACATAAAAACAAAATCTACTACGCCTATATGTTACTAAAATAACACTAAAATCACATTAAGAACATGTTAAGAAAAAACAAAAATCATCTAAACCATCATTTTATGTCATTTTAATGTATTTAATGATTTTTCAAATCCTAAAACTTTTTCCAAGTTAAAATCTTACAGTGTCTGTATTTTTGCTTAGAACGGACCTGACTAGATACAAAACCCTGTATTACTGTTATTATTTATTGTAATAAATAATAGACAACAGGTTATATTTACTGCCAGAAGATTTTAGACAGCCTAAAGTGGTTATAAATCATTCAGACGAGCCCTTTTCTTTTGACACGCAAACACGACTGAATGTAGAAAACGCCCTTTAGAAAATTAAACCACAAAAACACTGTGAATCACTTCACTCCAGTAATGTGGTTTCTGTAGAGCTCAGTGTTTTTCTTTTCTTTGAATGTTTTGCTCATTGGCTAAAAACGAAAGGTTTAAAACATAGCTTTCATTTCTATGAAATGATCTAATGATCTGTGCAGATGTTGATGTGTGAAAAACAATCGCTCAGCTCTTTATGCATGCATTGCTTGCTGATGTTTTGCGCTAGTATTGCTTCGATTGTTTGCATGAATTAAACCGAGTGTGGGATTCTGCACTGGGATGAATTATTTAGGTGCATTTTGGTGCATTAGGCAAAGAATGATAGACTTTTTTCTTTGCAAACGCACTGTAACGTTCTCAGAGGCGGACAATAAGTGGAAAGTAATTCGAAACGGATGAAAAAAGGAAGTCAGGCGGTTTCCTCTTGCTGGAAAGCGTGTTTGTTTCTACACCTTTGTCTGGAAGCACCGCTGTTCCTTCCTGAGAAAAATCCGATCGCTGGGAATGACTGGCGTGAGTGGAAGCTCCGCGTCCACAGACACTACTGTAATAATTTCCAGCGCTCATATTTCCCTGGGCTGTGTCAGATGGCTGCTCTCGCTCTGTGCTTTGAAAGCAGTTTTTCTTTGAAAATGAGCGTGTTGTGCAGAAATATCAGCTGAGACTTCTTATTTTTGGCATGCATATTTTAACTTGCATATTTCTTCTGTCTTATTTGCCTACGAACGAGGCCCGTGGAAGCATTTCTGAACTTCTGCCGGAGCTTAGGAAGAAAAGGGAAGAAAAAACAAATGACATTTCTTTAAAATCTTTAAAGTCGTTTTCCAGTAAATGGAGAGCTTGAGTGTTCACCTCAGGTCATACAAGATGTAGATGAGTTTTGAGTTTCTTTATCAGATTTGGAGAAATGCAGCGTTGCGTCACTCACCAATGGATGCGAATGGGTGCCGTCAGAATGAGAGTCCAAACAGCTGATTAAAACGTCACAATAATCCACAAAGCAATCCACACCACTCCAGTCCATCAGTTAACGTCTTGAGAAAACAAAAGCTGTGTGTTTGTAAGAAGCAAATCCATCATTAAGACGTTTTTAACTGAAATACAAATCCATAATCCATAATAACATTTCCTCCAGTGAAAAAGTCTTGAATTAACATTATTTTTATATTTTATATATATATATATATATATGTGTGTGTGTGTGTGTGTGTGTGTGTGTGTGTGTATTATTTTCATGTTTATAATTTAGTATTTTTTAGTTTTTTTTTTTGTATTTTAGTATTTTTCACTTTGTTTTTATTAACTTAATATTTCTATTTATCTTACTTTTTTCATTTTAGTTTTAGTCATTTATTTTAACCTAAAATGATTTATTTCAGTTGGTTGGCAATTTCTCTCTGTTTTTTTTTAAGTTTATTTATTTTTTATTTTATTAATATTAATTTTTTTTAGTATTTTAAATTTAATTTTTATTACTTATCTATATTATTCTATTTATCTTATTTTTATTTTCATTTTTGTTTTAGATATTTATTTTAACCTAAACTTATTTATTTCAGTTGGTTGTCAAGGCAGCATTTCTTATTTTTTAGAAATTGGAGCATTTTTAATTCTATTTTTTTTTAAACTTTTAAAAACTTTTTAAAATTTTTTTTAAAATTCACGTTTATTTATTTTTTATTCTAGAACCATTTCTATTTTTTTTTTTTGTATTTTTAATTTCATTTTTATTAACTTAATATTTCTATTTATCTTACTTTTTTCATTTTAGTTTTAGTAATTTATTTTAACCTAAACTTACTTATTTCAGTTGGTTGGCAAGGCAGCATTTCTATTTTTTTATTTTTAGTTTTTAGAAATTAGAGGCAGCATTTCTAATTCTATTTTTTTTTTTTTGTTTAAAAATCTTAACTTGTTTAAAAATTGTATTCATTTTTTATTTTATTTTATATTATTTTATTTTATTTTATTTTTATATATTTAATTTATTTTTATTCCAGTTTTAGTTTTAGTCATTTTATTACTTAAAATTAAACATACTTATTTTAGTCATTTCTAACTTTTATTTAAATTTTAAGTTTAAATTCTTCATATTTTATTTTATTTTATTTTATTTAAATAAAAATGATTTTGGGTAACAATAAGAATCATTTCCTGAAGTTAAAATCCCATTCACAGTATCCATAAATAATTAAATATTATGGATTAAATGGATTGTATTTTAGCTGAAAGTAACCGTTTTAAATGAAAAACTTCTTAATGATGGATTTGTTTCAGCTTTTGTCTTCTCAAGATGTTAGATGATAGACTGGAGTGGTGTGGATTACTTCTGGATTATTGTCATGTTTTTATCAGCTGTTTTTGACTCTCATTCTGACGGCACCCATTCACTACAGAGGATCCATTGGTGAGACGGGAATGAACTGTTCCTTTAAATGTCTGTTCGATTCTTCTCATAAAAATCTGAAGTTTCGAAAGAGATCTTACGGTTAAACTGTGTTCAAATTGGAAATAAGATCTGATAATAGACAAAATATAAAACTGAGCACCTTTCATTGTACTGTAAATGTGTTCATCTGTGAGATCTCATTGTTTCGTACACTTAATGGATCCCTTCTTGAAATGTCTCTAATGCCTGCTATCAATAGCAGCTCCTGCTCAACATTTTCCCCACCTTTCTATGGCTCTTCACACCTGAACATGTATTGCATAAATGATTTAGTGGTTCAGATAAAAGCCTCTATTTTTGTGCAGGCCGAGGCACTTTGAAACGCAACTGAAAACTCTGTGGCCTAAAAAACTTAAGAGGTGCTGTAAGTGATGTTCACCGCTCCATTCGGAGTCATGTGGGATTTTCCTACTTGATATCGTCTTCCTATTATAATGGCGTTTCTTTGCTTATACTCTGAAGATGACGTACTGTATAGGAAAAAATGGGAACGCTAGTGTTAGCTTTACAACTGTGTGATTGTCAACAACATCTCCTGAGGGTAAATGATGCTAGAGTTTCGTCTACTAGTGTATTATCATCAATAGTGAGGATCGTTTACTGTGTTTCACATCTAGAAATGTTGCTAAACAGGTTTAATCATCATGAAAATTTGCTGAAAATGTGCTCACCCTCAGGTCATCCAAGATTAGGATGAGTTTGTTTCTTCATCAGATTTGGAGAAATGTGTCATTGCACCACTTGCTCACCAATGGATGTGGATGGGTGCCGTCAGAATGAGAGTCCAAACATCTGATAAAAACATTACAATAATCCAGAAGTAATCCACACCACTCCAGTCCATCAGTTAATATCTTGAGAAAACAAAAACTGCACAAATCCACCATTAAGACGTTTTTAACGTCAACCGTTACTTCTGACTAAAATATGAGTCCATAATCCATAATTTAAAATTCTTTATGGAGGCTGTGAATGGGATTTTAACTTCAGGACGTGACTGTTGTTGTTACCTAAAACTATTTTCTTTAATTAAAATAAAGCTGAAATAAAATAAAATCTTTTTTTTTTTATTTTTTTTTTTTACTTTTTTAAAAATTCAAGTTCATTTAGTTTTTATTTTATTAATATTTATATTTTTTTCTGTAAGAAAATTACCAATCATGGGGGAAAAAACAAGAACCATTTCTATTTTTTATATATATTGTTTATTTATAGTTCTATTTTTTTAAACACTTTTTAAAAAAATATATTTATTTTTTATTTTAGTTTATTAGTATATAGTATATATTTAATATTAATATTTAATTTATTTTTATTCCAGTTTTAGTTTTAGTCATTTTATTACTTAAAATTAAACATACTTATTTTAGTCATTTCTAACTTTTATTTAAATTTTAAGTTTAAATTCTTCATGTTTTATTTTATTTAAATGAAAATGATTTTAGGTAACAATAAGAGTAATTTCCATAAAATGTAAAAATGATATGACGAAAAAAACTTAGAAATGCTGAGTGAAATATGCTTAATTTGAAATACTAAAATTACCAAAATAATATTTTTTTGAAAACTGAAAAAAATATATTAATATAATAAAATACAATAAAACTAAATAGAAATATTAAACTTAAAAAGTTTAAAAGCTTTTAAAAAGTTTAAGCTGAAGTACAAAAATGATTAAAGCCAAAATGGAAATAAAAATAAATTAAGCGAAACAATAAATTGTATTTAAAGTATATTAAAATAGAAACTAGTTACTTTAAAATGCAATAATATTTCACAAAATGACTTTTTTTCAGTATTTTGATCAAATAGATACAGCCTTGTTGAGCATAAGAAACTTCTTTAAAAAAACATGAAAAAATGAGACTGATCCCAAACTTTTGAACAGCAGTTTAACTTGAAGAAAAAAAATTACTAAAACCAAAATGGAAATAAAAATAAATGTAAAGAAATGTAAAAAAAAAATAAATAAATAAATATTAATATTAATCATTAGATCATCTCATAAAATATTAATATTATTAAGAAATATTACAAAAATACAAAAAAAGAACTGAAAATATATAAATGAAAACTTGTATTTTATTAATATTTATATTTATTTTTTTCTATTAGAAAATTACAAAAAGAAATTAACCTTTGTTTGTTTATTTTCAATTTAAATTTTTATATTTATATTTGTTTTTATAATATTTATATTTTCAGTTCTTGTTTTTTCAATTTTTGTACTTTTCTAATAGAAAAATTAAATATACATATTAAAAAATAAAAGTTTTCATTTATATATTTTCAGTTCTTTTTTTTGTATTTTAGTATTTATTTATTTATTTTTTTTTTTTTCATTTTAGTTTAACCTAAAATTACTTATTTCAGTTAGTTGGCAAGGCAGCATTTCTAATTCTATTTTTTTTTTTTTTTTGTTTGAACTTTAAAAATTCAAGTTTATTTTGTTTTTATTTTATTAATATTTAGATAATTGTTTTTCATCAGATTTCATTTATTTTTATTCCAATTTTAATTTTTTGTCATTTTAGTACTTTAAATTAAACATACGTATTTCAGTCAGCATTTCTAACTTTTATTTAAGTTTAAGTTTAAGTTCTTCATATTTTATTTTATTTTATTTTATTTTTTATTTTATTATTTTATTTTATTTTATTTAAATATTTTTATTTAAGCTGTAGTTTATTTAAAATGTATTAATCTAAAGTTTTATTTTAATTAATGAAAATGGTTTTAGATAACAATACCAGCCATTTCCTGGACTTAAAATCCATAAAGAAATTTATATTATGGATTAAGTTCTTGTATTTTAGCTAAAAGCAACAGTTTAAACTTAAAAGTGTCGTAATGATGGATTCGTTTCAGCTTTTGGCCTCTCAAGATGTTAATTGATGGACTGGAGTGGTGTCGATTACTTGTGAATTATTGTGATGTTTTTATCAGCTGTTTGGACTGTTATTCTGACGGCACCCATTCACATCCATTGGTGATGGAATGACACATTTCTCCAAATCTGATTAAGAAACAAACTCCTCCTAATCTGGGATGATCTGAGGATGAGCTCATTTTCATTTTTGAGTGAACTATAGCTTTAATATTGATGCAAACACTTGGACCTGCTCGTTCTTCAATATTTAGGTTAAATTAGAATCATCTTGTCGTTTTTCAGAGAGCAGAATCCTGCATTGTGTGATTCACCGCTTATGATTAATTGTGCATGCATACTTCCAAGCAAGCACAAAAATGCAGGACAAAAAGGCCTGATTATGTCAAATCCATAATTTAGCTCTTGTTTTAATTTTTGCATCATTGCTGCAACATTCATCACTGTTCTACAGTAACCTTGTGTGTAATCTGCTGTGTTTTCAATCGCCAAAATGAAGCAGGATTGTTTTTCATTTGCTATTAAGGTTAAAACGCCAAAGATAAACAGAGACGTATAATCTGTCTCAAAATGTCACAAATCGGAGCTCCGGCAGAGAATACGATTTCCATCTCTGTGATTGTCTATTTTTAGCGTTGTGCACATTACACATGCTCTCTTTGGTCTCTTGTCGTCGTTTGAACTCACTGACCTCATTTCCTAACCTTACAGATCAAACTCAAGAGACTCAAATGTCAAGTTTTACATGCATTTGCTGCTTCGTTTACCGTTGAATCAGCTGATATTTGTGTTAAATGTATCTTTAAGGAAAATGAAGAAATGATAAATATTCTGCACTGTTTCTAGGTCACTAAACAATTTGGCAAATTAGTGTCATGTTGTGAGCATTTGAACTTGTTTGTACAGACGGTCAGATTTTCTGCTCTAGCGTGATCTAAAATTAAAAACATGATCATCAGATTTTGATCGTGTTACTCCAGCGCTGCTTTCTTTAAATCAGTGTGGTTTTAGCGTCATTTAAATACATTATAGTTTTTTCTTTTAGCATTTATATACAATTATAGATTTTTTTTTTATATATTTTTGATTCAATTTTTTATATTATGTTTAAAGTTGTAAGTAATTTTGTTGTGTTTGTCTTTTTTATGTCTATATTGTTTTTATGTTTTAGTTTTCATTTTAGTTTCATTTGTTTTAGAACTTAAACTAAATAAAAACGCCAAATGCTAGCAAAAAACAAGCAGTTTCTATTTTTTTATATATATATATATATATATATATATATATAATATTACATTTTATTTGCATATTATTAATTTTCATTTCAATTTTAATTTTAAATTGTGTGTGTGTGTGTGTGTGTGTATATGTGTGTATATATATATATATATATAAATATAAATTATTATTTAAAATAAGTTTTTTATTTTAATTTAAAAGTTTTAGTAATTTTGATTGGTTTATTTTTTTATTGTGTCTTGGGAACTAAATGAAAAAAATTAGTGTGTTTTTTTTTGTATGTGTATTTTATTTCAAGTACATACATTTTTTATTTTTCAGTTTTTTATTTTTATTTTCTGTTTTTTAATTTTATATTTGCATTTTTCATCTTATTTTAAAGTTTTAGTATTAGTTTTTTAATTATGTCGGTATAGTTTTTAAGTTTTAGTTTTTGTTATTTTAGTATTTTCATAAAATTGAGAAATGTTACCTTTGCAAACTTAAAATGTTATTTTATTTATATATATATATATATATATATATATATATTTTTTTTTTCAGTTAATGTTTATCTTATTTAAAGTAATGGAATTTTTTTTATAGTTTTTGTATTAGATTTTATTTTTATATTTTTCATTTTATTTTATTTTGATGTTTTGAAATTTTTTTCACTTTATTAATTTTTTATGTCTTTTTTTTAGTTTTTGTTATTTTAGTACTTTAAAAAAAATGACAAATGTTGCCTTAGTGACTAGGTGAAAAAAACTTTAATTAATTTAATTTTATTTAAGTTAATGTTTGTTTTATTTTAAATAATGAAAATATATTTTTATAGTTTTTGTATTAGATTAGAATTTTTACATTTTTATTTTATTTTATTTTGATGTTTCAGAATTTTTTTTTTCAGTTTATTCATTTTTTATGTCTATTTCTTTAGTTTTTGTTATTTTAGTACATTAAAAAATGTTGACTAGGTGAAAGCAACTAGGTGAAAAAAAAATTTAATTTTTAGTTAAAGTAAAATTATAGTTGTAGTTATTTTAGTACTTCAACTAAACAAATGAAAATGTATTTGATTTTTTTTTTATACTTTTAATCTTACTTTTATTTTTTTTTTATTTTAATGTTTCGTAATTTTTTTTAGTTTATTTATTGTTTTTTATTTCTTTTTTTTTAGTTTTTGATATTTTATTACTTTTAAAAAATGACAAATCTTGCAACTAGATGAAAATTAATCAATTAATTAAATTAATTAATTAGTTAAACTTAAAAAACAAAATTTAATTTTATAAAAAATGTAATTTATTTTATCTTATTTTAATGAAAATGGTTTTTTTTAAGGGTTTTTTTTTTCATTTTGATGTATTTTTGTATTTTATGTATTTTACGTATTTTTCATAATTTATGTATTTATTTATTTTTGGGTTATTCATTTTTTAATATCTATTTTTTTTAAGTTTTAGTTAATTTAATACTTCAGCTAAACAAATGATAAATGTATTTGATTTTTTTTTATACTTTTAATCTTATTTTTAAGTTGTTTTATTATTTTGATGTTTCGTAATTTTTTTAGTTTATTTATTGTTTTTTATTTTATTTTTTTTTTTGTTTTTGATATTTTAGTACTTTAAAACGTTGCAACTAGGTGGAAAAATTTAGTAGTTGAACTTAAAAATAATAATAATAATAATAATTCTATAAAAATGTAAATGTATTTTTTTTCCGTTAATATTTATCTTATTTTAAGTAATGAAAATGTTTATATATATATATATATATATATATATATTTTTTTAATTTTACTTTTAAGGGTTCTTTTTTTTTCATTTTGATGTATTTTATGTATTTTAAGTAATTTGAGTATTTATTTAATTTTTGGTTTTAATTTTTTATTGTCTATATTTTTTAAGTTTTAGTTATTTTAGTACTTCAGCTAAACAAATGAAAAAATGTTGCTTTATTTTTTGATAGTTTTTGATTTAGATAACAATTACAACCCTCCGTTAAAGCAATTTCATGCTTATTTTCACTCATAATATCATCTGATCATATCATTATGACTGTAACATTTTGTATTAAACTTGCAAAATGCAAAATAAAATTGTTTTCAATCGTGATGTCAGACGTTTGGACTCAACTGCACACAAGCTGAAATGAGGCTGTAGCTCATCAAACAGACTTGATCTACTTTTTTTAATACCAAATCCGCGGCAGACGCTTTATTCCCTCCCCCATGACGAGCGTTAGCGCTCAGGCCCGCGGGCTCTCGCGGACACACGACGTTTGACGTGCTGAACAACAGATCGGAGCATCAGCGCGCGAGTCCCGCTTCAGACGCACGAGCGCGAACCACCGGCTTCTCCAGACTCAATAATGGATGTAGGATATTTGGTAGATGATTTGGTTGTGCTGTTGTGCTCAATGAGTTCAACTGTGCTGATATGATTGAAGTGACATTTTAAAGAGCCTTTCTTCTGTTGTTGTTGTTTTTCCGCAGCAAATGTTGGACTCCAACCTCAGCAATCTGATCAAGAGGAACAGCGAGCTGGAGAACCTGATGGCCAAACTCATCCAGACGTGTCAACATGTGGAGGTACAGGTTTATTACAGCTCTTTATCCACTTAAATGAGTTCATTATATTCACTTTAATGTTTGTTTTACATATTTATCACAGACTGCAAATGTTTTTATTATTATTTGTCACTTAACAGTAGTCCGATCAAACTTTCATTAGTTATTTTAGTATGTGAAAGAAATTAATTTTAATTCTATAAAAATTTGAATTTATTTTATTTTATTTCAGTTAATGTTTATCTTATTTTAAATAATGTTTTTATAGTTTTTAGTTAACGTGTATCTTGTTTCAAGTAATTACATTTTTAATTGTTTCAGTTTTCGTTTTAATTTTTCATTGTAATTTTAAAGTTTTTGTAACTTTATTATTATTTTATATATTATGTATATATAAACTAATAATATTTTATATATTATATATTATTTTATATTATATTTTATATATTTGTATTATATTTCTATAATATATATATTATGTCTGTATAGTTTTTACATTTTAGTTTTTAGTTTTTGGTATTTCAGTACTTTAAAAAAATGAGAAGTGTTGCCTTTGAAAACTTCTATAAATTCTATAAAACATTACAATTATTTGATTTATTAATTAATTTATTTATTTTTAAAGTTAAACTAATTTTTGTAATTTTTGTTTTTGTAATTTATTAGTTAAATTTTAGTTGTTACTTCACTTAATTGAAAAATGAGCAATGTTGGCTTGGGAGCTAGCTAAAATAAAGTACATTTTTCACATTTATTTTTTCAGTCAATGTTTATCTTATTTCAAGTCATGAAAATGTTTTTATAGTTTTAGTTTTACATTTTAGTATTTATTGAAATTATAGTTTAGTTTTAGTAATTTACTTTTTTGTCCTATTATTATTATTATTATTTTTTTTTTAGTGATGTCCATATATTTTAGTGATGTCTAAGTTATTTTAGAACTTCAACTAAACAGAAATTAAAAAATATATATATAAAATAAAGTGTGTTATATATACAATTTTATTATATATATATATATATATATATATATATATATATATATATTTTCATTCTATAGGCTTTATTATATAGGTTATAATTTTTTATAGGTTTTATTTTTATATTTTCAGTTTTCATTTTAATGTTTTAGTAATGCTGTCATAGTAGTAATTTACTTTTTGTAAATATTATTATTTTATTGTATTTTTTTAGTGATGTCTATATATTTTTTGAGTTGTTTTAGAACTTCAACTAAACAAAAATGTATTTAAAAAATAAATATAGCTAAAATAAAGTATGTTATATATGTTATATATATACACGTGTGTGTGTGTGTTATTAAATATATTTTTTATAGGTTTTATTATATAGGTTATAGGTTTTTAGAGGTTTTATTTTTATATTTTCAGTTTTCATTTTAGTTAATGTTTTAGTAATGTTGTTGGCATAATAGTATTAGTTTTTGTTTGTTTTTTTCTATATGATGTCTAATATACGTTTTAAGTTTTTACCTTTGGCAAATGGCTAAAATACAATTTAGTTAAGCTGTATTTTGAAGAATTTAAGCCTATTTTAGGACCATTGGGATGCATTTTATTTTATTTGCATTATTTTGATTTTGCTTATATAATACAGCAATTCTGATGATTATCATGATTAAATAGTATGACTTTTTTTAATAAAATACTTATCTATTTTATTATATCACTGCTGTTTTTGTTTTATAAAACCACAAACTGTGATTTTTGTCAACTAGGTTGAAAAGCTTTATTTCTATAAATATTTGAATTTATTTTATTTTATTTCAGTTAATGTTTATCTTATTTTAAGTAATGAAATGTTTTTGTTTATATTTTTTGTATTAGATTTTATTTTTATATTTTTAATTTTATTTTATATATTTATATATTATATATTGTTTATTCATTTATTATGTCTATATATATATATATATATTAGTACTTTTAAAAAAATGCAATGAATTGAATGCAGTTAAATAGTATGACTTTTTAAATAAAATATAGATTTATTGTATTGTATCACTTATGTTTTGGTTTGATAAAACCACATGCACTGTGATTTTTGCCACAGTTTAGGTGATTTTACACATGCAACTTTATGCAACCGGCCTCCAAATGATTTATTTCCTTTGTGTCGTGTATTTTTTGACATTTTTATTGTGTATTTTGATTTGTTTCAGCACAATGCGGCTCATCAGGAGAGCAAACTGGCAGAGGAGTGCGACACGCTCATAAACATCGTACAGCAGAGAAGACAAATCATCGGCACGAAGATCAAAGAAGGAAAGGTAATTGAGCAAAGGATGCATTCAATTGATTAAAAGTGACAGCAAAGACATTTATAATGTTAGAAAAGATTTCTGTTTCAAATAAATGCTTTTCTGTTCATCTGTGAATCCTGAAAAATCAAATGCATGGCGGTTTCAGGTTGACTTTAATGCTGAGTTGATCTTAAATGGGAAAGAAGTGAAAGGCTTTGAGATTTTCCCTCAGAGGAAACTCCGTTTCCTTCCTTACTGCAAGTCAATGTCAAAGGTCAATTATGTATTAGCACAGCCAGAGGATTCGATTCTCAGACCAATGGCAGAGATTTGCTCCTGTTTTAATCATAAACTCACTTCATTTTGATCAGTTTCACAAAAAACACGACTTTATGTCTTCATACCTGTTTAAGAAAATATTATACATTTGCACTGTAAAATAAGACAAGAATACTGAGGAAGAAATTCATTTTTTTGCAGTGTTATCAGAAGGTACAGTGAAAGTTATTTACATATTTTCTAAAAGTTTGGAGCAGAGCTATTTGAAAATGTTTCTGTAGTTTTATTTTTAGTTTAATTTTAGTTTTATTTAATTCTTATTAGTGTTTTTAATGATGTTTATGTAGTTTTTAGGTTTTCGTTTTAGTTATTTTAGTACTTCTAAACAGAAATGAGAAATGTAGCTGAAATAAAATGTTTAAAAATGTAAAAATGTAACTTTTTCCTAGTATTTTATTTTATGTTATTATTTTTTTATATATATAGTTTATATATAAATATATATATAAGTATATAGTTTATTTTATATTTTCAGATTTCATTTTAATTATAGTTTACATTTTAGTAATTTTGTTGGGTTTCCTTAATTTTTTTTTTTTTTTTTTTAAAAACAAGTCTATATAGTTTTTAAATTTTTAGTTTTCAGTATTTTAGTACTTCAACTAAACAAAAATGAGACATGTTGCACTGGCAACTAGCTGAAATAAAATTGTAAAAAATGTAAAAATTGTACGTTTTTTGTAGTATTTTGTTTTATTTCAGTTTTCTAGTATTTTATTTTATTATTAGTAATTTTGTTGTTTCCATAATTTTCTATTTTCTTGTTTTTCTTAATTAAGTCTATATTGTTTTTAAGTTTTAGTTTTTAGTTTCTGTGTTTTAGTACTTCAGCTAAACAGAAATGAGAAATGTTGCGTTGGCATCTATACATTTTTTTCTAGTATTTTATTTTATTTCAGTTAATTCAGTTCATCTTATTTCAAGTAATTCTTTTTTATATAGTTTTAGAGTTTACTTTATTTTAAGCTTTCATTTTAATCCTAGTTTAAATTGTAGTCATTTATTACATTTCCATAATTTTACTATTTTTTATTGTCTATATAGTTTTAAGTTTTCGTTTTTACTTTTAGTTACTTTAGTACTTCAAATAAACAGAAATCAGAAATGTAGCTGAAATAAAATGTTTACAAATTTGTAAAAATGTAACTTTTTCCTAGTATTTTATATCTTTATTATTTTTTATTGTTTTTTTTTTTAGAGTTTGAGTTTATTTTATATTTTCAGATTTCATTTTAATTCTAAAATCTTACATTTTAGTAATTTTGTTGTAGTCTTAAAGTAGTACTTTTAAGTAATTTTGTTGTTTCCATAATTTTTCTTTTTCTTTTTAAATTAACTCAAGCAACTATACGTTTTTTCTAGTATTTTGTTTTATTTCAGTGTATTCAGTTTTCTAGTATTTTATTTTATTTCCATTAATTCAGTTCATCTTATTTCAAGTTATTAATTTTTTCATATAGTTTTAAAGTTGTTTTTTTTTTTTTTTTTTTTCTTTAATTTTGTTGTGTTTCTGTAATTTTCCTTTTTTTTTTAATAGTTTTTAAGTTTTAGTTTTTAGTTTTCGGTATTTTAGTACTTCAGCTAAACAAAAATGAGAAATGTTGCATTGGCAACTATGTTTTTTTCTAGTATTTTATTTCAGTTTATTCAGTTTTCTAGTATTTTATTTTATTTCAGTTAATTCAGTTCATCTTATTTCAAGTCATTCTTTTTAAATAGGTTTAGAGCTTAATTTATATTTCAGTTTTCATTTTAATTATAGGTTACATTTTAGTAATTTTGTTGGGTTTCCATAATTTTTCTTCTTTTTTTTAAAAAAAAATTAAGTCTATATCTATACGTTTTTTTTCCCTAGTATTTTATTTTATTTCAGTTAATTCAGTTCATCTTATTTCAAGTCATTCTTTTTTTATTTAGTTTTAGAGTTTATTTAATATTTTTAGTTTTCATTTTAATTCTAGTTTAAATTGTAATAATTTTGTTGTGTTTTTGTAATTTGATTTATTTTTTTTTTATGTCTATATAGTTTGTAAAGTTTTCGTTTTTAATTTTTAGTATTTTATTACCTAAACTAAACAAAAATGAGAAATGTTGGCTGGCTGAATAAAGTTCCGTTTTTGGTTTTGTTTTGTTTTAAATACCTCAAGCCAGACACTTTATTTTTTGGTAAAATTTATTGAAAATAAACTGCGATTGACTGGAAGTTGTATTTTTTGACAGTTGAACTGTTTCTTCATAAACATTTAGATTTAGAGCCCACATTGACGTATGCGTTCCCTTCAATTTATTCCTTTTTCAAGTCATCTTCAGTTTACCTTTGTCAAACCCTGTTTTATATTTTATGACCAAATGGATAATCATTTGCTTTTTTACATGGTAGTTTGGTGGTAACAAGAAAAGGAGCGTTCATCTAAACATATTAATGTTGGTTCATCACATCTGGTGTGTTTGTCTGTGTCCAGGTGGTTCGTTTGAGAAAGCTAGCTCAGCAGATAGCTAACTGTAAGCAGTTCGTGGAGAGATCGTCCTCGCTCATCGTACAGGCCGATCAGGCTCTAAAAGAGACGGATCACGCGCGATTCCTGCAGACGGCAAAGAGCATCTCAGAGCGGTGAGGAAACGTCACGTGAATCACAGCCGAACTGGCTGTGACAACAACTAGTGCAAAAGATGAGAAATAAATGAGTTTGTGCATCAAATTGTTGCCTGATTAGTTCGTCATGTTTAAAATATAATTACAGAGTGTCGATGGCGACGGCGACCTCACAGGTCCTGATCCCAGAGATCAACCTGAACGACACGTTCGATGCGTTCGCGCTGGACTTTTCCAGAGAGAAGAAGATGCTGGAGGGTCTGGATTACCTCACGGGTCAGTGCACCGCTTCTGTTCAAGCTCACACAGAACTATTTCAGACATGCTTTTGAATGTCTCTTCTGCTCACCAGGGCTGAGTTAATTCCATCAAAAGTGCAGTACAAATTTTTAAATATTATTCAAATTTAAAATAGCAGTTTTCTATGTGAATATCGGTTAAACTGTAATTTATTTCTGTGACACGAAGCTGAATTTTCAGCATCATTACTCCAGTCTTCAGTGTCACGTGATCCTTCAGAAATCATTCTAATATGCTGATTTGCTGCTCAACAAACATTTGATTATTATCAATGTTGAAAACAGTTGTGCTGTGATACATTACCATTCAAAAGGTTGGGGTAAAGACATTTATGATGTTGCAAAAGATTTCTGTTTCATATAAATGCTGTTCTTCTGAACTTTCTATTCATCTGTGAATCCTTAAGAATACAATCTATCACAGTTTTCATATAATATTTTGTCTGTTTATATATATAAATATATATGAAAGAATATTTTTAATTTAATATATATAAGTATGTGTGTGTGTGTGTGTGTGTGTGTATACACAGTTTTATTCAAAAAAATATATATAATTTTATTTCAGCTGACATCGATTTTATTTCAAGAAACAATTTTTGTATGGTTTTATTTTTTTATTTATCTATTTATATATATATATATATATATATATATATATATATATATATATTCAGTGTTAATGTTTATTAATATGGCTAATATAATATTTTTTACCCATATTTTTTTTTCTGCTTATTATACTACTTTTTATTTTATTTTTGCTTTATTTCAATTAAATAATTCAATTTTTTTTTAAGTAATTTAAAAAAAAAAAGTAGTACTTTTTTTCTTTGTTTAGTGACTGTTGTTTCATTGTTTCTGTTTTTATTTTACTTTAACTTTATTTCAGCATTATTATATTACTTTTATTGCATTTTGAAATTTTATTTGTGCTTTATTTTTTTTCTTTTCTCTTTTTTAGGTATTTTAAATAAATATATACTAAATAATAAAATAATACAAAAAATATTATATAAAAATAAATGATATAAAATTCAGTATACATTTTTAATAATATTTTGATTCATTTTTTGTTATATTTTTTAATAATAAAAAAATCTTTTTTTTTTTTAAATAAAAACTAAATATTATCTGGCAAAATATTAATAAAAACACTAAAATAAAAGTGTGTATGTATATATAATTATGAATATTTTGATTCAGTTTTTATTTTTATATTTTCTTTTTTCCATTTTAATTTTACTTGAACATTTTACTAAATTTTGTTGTGTTCTTACTCATTTTTAGTAGTTTTTATTTTATTTTTAGTAGTTTTAGTTAAATAAATAAATAGTGAAATAAAATTTATGAAGAAATAAAAAAATACAATAAAATTATTTAATCTTATTTCAGTGTTTTGTTTAGTAACGTTTGTTTTTATTTTATTATTTAAATTGTATTTCAGCATTATTATATTACTTTTGTTGTATTTTTATTTCAGCTTTATTTCAAGTAATTCCTTCAATTAATGTTTTTAACACTAATAATAATTAGAAATGTTTCTTAAACAGCAAATCAGCATATTCGAATGATTTCTGAAGGATCATGTGACACTGAGGACGAGCAATGATGCTGAAAATTCAGCTTTACGTCACAGAAATAAATTACAGTTTACAAGATATTCACATAGAAATCAGCTATTTTAAATAGTAATAATTTTTCACATTTTTACTGTATTTACTGTATTTTTAATCAGATCAGAAGAGACAAATATATATAATTATTCCAAACTGTTGATTAGTAAATGTATAATCATTTGTCCTACTAAAATTAAGACAAAAATGTAAAGAAAGTGATGGCTGTGGGGACGTTTTCAGTGCAAATCAATGCATTTTTTTAACCATCAGGTGGCGCTGTTATTAGAAACCTCAAAAACCCTCAGAATAAGGCATTAGAGTTTCTTTTAAATAGGTCAAAGCATTTTCAGATACAGCCATATGTCTATTTCTTTCACTAACACTGTTACTCTGTAATGATTGCAAAAACCAAACTTCATGAAGTCACATTTATATAACTCTACATGGAGTTCATCTGTGCCAGAAATCATGCAAAGGGAGTGTCGACGTTGTCAGAATCCAGTATTGAGGCCAATCTACTCGTCAGAGAGTCAGGAGTGAAGCAGCTGAAGTAGGTTTCAGTATTTCAGTGCTTCTCACAGGAGCAGCAGGGATTGAAGTCGGAGCTGTGGGTGAAGCAAATATGTTTTTCTGGGGTTTTTTTTTTATCTCTGCGAGGTCCTTCATTGTGAGTCACGGCAGACGGTCGGTTTGAGGGAGTCATCAAACACAGTGTGGATCAGATCGTCTTTTTTTCTCTGCCAACTGCTCACTGTTGCTGCGCAAAATCTCTTCATGCTAATAATAGTAACGTCATCCACATTTTTGCCATATGTTTGCTCTTTAAGGCACGAAACATTTTATGCAAAAACAAGAACATAAAGGATTCATAGTCAGCTACGTTTTATGAGTAAACAGCAATACACTGAATATTTACAATATATATTCAATGTATTATATTCAAACACAAAATATGTATTTAATATATATTAATTTTACCTGTTTATAATTGAGTTGTTTTGCATAGTTTTTCTAAACTATAATAATATAAATAATACCAAATTTAGAGTAACATTTTTAAAAG
This sequence comes from Labeo catla, assembly GCA_012976165.1. Lineage (NCBI taxonomy): Eukaryota > Metazoa > Chordata > Actinopteri > Cypriniformes > Cyprinidae > Labeo > Labeo catla. The sequence continues at coordinate 818,172 of VONZ01000234.1, forward strand.
TTATTAATATTTTTATTCATTTTCTGTTTTTATATTTTTGTGTTTTACAGATTCAGATAACTATAAAAACAAAAACAAAAAAAATCAAAATATTAATAAAAATGAAATATTATATAACAAAATCTTAATAAAACACTGAAAAAATGGATTATGTGCAGGATTGTGTATCTTAAATATATACTAAATAATAAAATAATACCAAAAATTAAAAATAAAAATTAATTAATCCTTTTTGCAAATTCATAATTTTTTTTTTTTTGTTTTTATATTTTTTGTTTTTATACAGAAAATATAAAAAAAGAATCAAAATATTAATAAAAACGAAATATTATATAACAAAATATTAATGAAAACACTAAAAAAAAAATTGGATTATGTGCAGGACTGGGTATCTTAAATATATACTAAATAATAAAATAATACCAAAAAATATATCAAAAATAAATACTTCATTGTTCATTTTTATTAATATTTTGATTGATTTTTTTTTTTTTTAATATTTTTTGTTTTTATACAGAAAATATAAAAAAAGAATCAAAATATTAATAAAAACTAAATATTATATAACAAAATATGAATAAAAAAAGGAAAAAAATGATTATGTGCAGGATTGTGTATCTTAAATATATACTAAATAATAAAATAATACCAAAAAATATATAAAAAATAAATAATACTTATTGTTCATTTTTATTAATATTTTGATTCATTTTTTGTTTTTATATTTTTTGTTTTTATACAGAAAATATAAAAAAAAGAATCAAAATATTAATAAAAACTAAATATTATATAACAAAATAAAAACTGAAAAAAAAAGGATTATGTGCAGGATTATGTATCTTAAATATATACTAAGTAATAAAGTAATACTAAAACATATATACAAATAAATAATACTAAATTTATTGTTCATTTTTATTCATATTTTGATTCATTTTTTGTTTTTATATTTTTTATTTTATAAAGAAAATATAAAAACAAAAATGAATCAAAATATTAATAAAAATTAAAAACATTAAAAACAATAAAAACACTGAATATTTATTTATTTATTTACTTTTTTATTTTATTTGGAAGAATGTATATATATGTCATTTTTTTATATTCTTTTCTTTTTTGTGCAGTTTTAAGTATCTTATATACTAAATAAAACAATAATACAATATTACATAGAAATAAATAATACTAAATTCAGTGTTATTTTATTAATATTTTGATTTTTTTTTGTTTTTATATACTGAAAATATAAAAACAAAAAAATGAATCAAAATATAAATAAAATCTAAATTTTATATAACAAAACATATCAATAAAAACACTTAAATATATATCATTTTTGAATATTTTGATTAATTTTTTGTTTTTATATTTTCAGTTTTCATTTTAATTTTGTTAAACTTACAGCAATTTTGTTGTTTTTTTTTTGTTTTTTTTGTCATTTTAGGTAGTTAACAAGTTAAACCTAATTTAAATGAGAAATATTCAAATAATATATTGTTTATTGACGTTAATTTTATGTCAAGAAACAATTTTTTAATGGTTTTCATTTTAGTTACAGTTTTAGATTTAGTTATCTGTAATAAACCTGAATTTATTTATGCATTTATTTTTTTCTTCTAAGAGGTTTTGTTTTATTGTATTCCTGAGTTTATATAATAGAATAAAAGTCATTCATAATGCAAAACAAGTATGTTTTGGGTTCTCAGTACTGCCGTATAAACAGAAGTTTCAGAAACATTAACAAAATATCATCTTCTGTGGTGAATTTTCTATTTTTTTGTGTTAAACTCTCTGGTGCAACAGTTCTGAGATCATTTCTCGCTCATGAAGTGAGTTCAAAGAAACAACTATTGTAGCTAGTTTAATGGCACAGACATTGGTTTATTTCCACTACATGACATGGTGCTGTAAGTATGTGCAACAGTTGCACATTTGCAGTGCATTAGCTTTATGTGAACTTTCCTAGATGACCTAACCTAGCATAAAGACTGAGGCTGAAAATCATTTGTTTTGTGTCACAGCTCCGAACGCTCCCAATATCCGTGAGGAGCTTTGCACGGCGTCTCACGACACCATCTCAGTCCACTGGACATCGGAGGATGAATTCAGCGTGGTTTCATATGAGCTCCAGTACACCATCTCCACCGGACAGACCAACGTCGTCAGTAAGTGAACGAGCCCAAACTCCGTCCAGATGACCCGTCTTTAAAACACTGACTGTATCTGTCCATAATTTTAAAATATTTGTAAAAAGTCTAATATTATTTTTTTATTTTACCTTATTACTTTTCATTTTTAATTTTATTTTAGCTTTATTTCAGTTCATTAATTCTGTTTAGTGACATGTCATTTTATTATTTAACTTTATTTTAATTTTATTATTTATTTATTTATTTATTTTATTTCCACTTTCTTATTTTAGCTTTTTTCAATAATTAATTAAATTCATTTTTTAAAAGCTTTAGTATTTTTTTTTGTTTAATGACTTTTATATATTTTTATTTTAGCTTTATTTCAGCATTGTAACATTAATTCTATTGTAGTTAGTTTATTTCCACTTTATTTTATTTTTATTTTAGCTTTCTTTCAGCATTATTATATTACAGCGGAAAAATACAATCCAATTAATATAATAATGTAAAATAAAAAATATATATATAAAAGTCACTAAACAAAGAGAAAACCAATCAAGCTTTAAAAAACAATTACTGAATTAATTAACTGAAATAAAGTGGAAATAACAAAAATACTATACAATTATTTTATTTTATTTCAGCTTTATGTCAATTAATTCCTTTAATTTTTTTTTTGTTTGTTTCAGTAGTTTTTTCTTTGCTTAGTAACTTTTATGTTTTTATTTTATTTTATGTTATTATTTTTAACTTTATTTCGGTATTATATTACTTTTGTTGTATTTTTATTTTATTTCTTCGTCTTTTTTAGCTTTATTTCAATTAAGTTTTAGTAGTGTTTTCTTTGTTTAGTACATTTTATGTTTTTATTAACTTTATTTCAGCATTATTATATTACTTTTTTATTGTATTTTAATGTATTTCTTCATTTTAGTTTAGTTTAGCTTTATCTCAATTAATTAATTCAATTAATTCAATCTTTTACGTTTTGGTAGTTATTTTTTGTTCAGTGACTTATATATTTTTTATTTTATTATTATAGCTTTATTTCAACATTATTTTATTCATTTTATTACATATTTCAGCTTCATTTCAATTAATTAACTAATGTTAAATAGTTTTTGTAATTTTTTTTATGTTTTGTGACTTTGACCTCATAGTAAAAATTAACTGAATTAATTAATTGAAATAAAGCTGAAATAAAAAAAACAACTATTTTATTTCAGCTTTATTTCAATAGTTTAATTTTTTTTTTAGTTTCAGTTGTTTTTTCTTTGTTTCGTAACTTTTGTTTTTATTTTATTTTATTATTTAACTTTATTTCAGTTTAATTATAAAACTTGTGTTGTATTTTTATTTAATTTCTTCCTTATTTTATATTTAGCTTTAAGTTAATTCAATTGACGTTTTTAAGTTTTAGTAGTATTTCACTTGTTTATAAACTTTTTATTTTATTTTATTATTTTAACTTTATTTCAGCATTATTATTTTATTTCTTCATTTTATTTTATTTTAGCTATATCTCAGTTGACTAATTCAATTATTTTTATACATTTTAGTGGTTATTTTCTGTTTAGTGACTTTTATATTTTTTTATGTTATTATTATAGCTTTATCTCAGCATTATTATTTTAATTTTATTGTATTTTTTTATTTTATTTCCAATTTGTTTTATTTTATTTCAGCTTTATTTCATTTATTTAATTTAATTTTTAATAGTTTTAGTAATTTTTTAAAAATGTTTTGTGACTTTGACCTCAAACGATTTAGGATTTTCTGGATGGATGAATGAATGTTTTAGCTTTTATTTATTCTTACTTCAGTTATAGTTTAATTAGTTTTAGAGCTTTAACTTAAACATATTTCAGTTCATGTTTTTTAAGCTTAGGTAGTTTTAGTTTTTATTTCAGCTTTATAGCATCTCCACCAGCCTGGCTAAAATAAACCAAGTAAATAAACTGTCAGTAAATAAACTCGGTCCAGATGACTGTCTGTAAAATACAGGCCGACCGTATCCGTACGTAATGTCATTATGTGAAAAACGTGAAATCGAATCAACCCTCGCTGTGATTTTATTAGGAACCCAGCACTTTATAAAGCCCCGCAGGGGCCGGGATGGCATTACGACACGAAAGCAAACACAATCCAGTCAGAAATCCCTGCAAACGTGCGCTTGAGTTCAGTATGGGCGTAGATGTGTGGATTAGAGCAGATTATACCGCAGGACCGAGTCTAGATGAGAGACGAGCCGCTGCAGACACACACACAGCTTTCTGAGTCAATCAGGTCACAGTGTACTTAAAGCACAATTCAGCGCTGGTGTCGGGCAGATCTGAGAACGACCGCAGAGCCAAAGCAGCAGAAAACACTGGAAACAAGTCATGCATTTTAATGCAACAACATTTGATTTTGCCACTGCAGGACTGAATGCAAAATCAACCAGTTGCCGCATTATTCCAGCAACTGGTGACTTGCATTTTTGTTATGTTTTCATAGTTTTTCCACAGAAATGTTAAACTGAGGGGAGCTAGGAGGGGGATATTAGCTAATCTGAATATGCATAGTATATATAACATATAACATAACATGTATATTGGGGTGAATATTTAATAGTCCTCATAATGCCTGATTTCACCAGCAGATTTTACATTTATACATTTTTAACTGCAAAAACAATAATGTAACAAATTGTATTTACAATGTACAAGCGTCTGTATCAACACATTTCTGTATTCTCAGCAAAACAGAGTTTGAACAATTGCTAATGCTAATTCCAAAAACGTATAATGGTTATTTATGGGTTTACGCTGCAAACAGGGTTCAGGTTGCAGTGCTTAAACTACTTCTAAAACAGTTAATTAGGCTACAAACTCGATCATAACGCATAATGTTTCCATCTAACATGTATTTTGAGCTGCAGCTCGTCATATTAATGGAGTGTTTCACTAGTTAGCAGTAAATCGGCTAGCTTACCTGATTATGTTCGTCTTTGGAATGGAAATATGCATGTTTTATTTATAAACATCATACTTTTTTCGATTATTTCAGTTAACGTCTTAAAACTAGCGAGCTAAGACGGTAGTAGTACTGACAGTGTCGTGTAAACATGGCTGCAGACGCGCAAAAACGAACAGATGAACCGATTCAATTGAGTGAGTCATTTACGATGGAACCGCTCCGATTGATTCAAACGCGTGACTTCGATCATTCAGGTTAAGCGATTCACTAGCAAAACCCAGATCAAGTTAAAAGACGCATTCATTTTAGAATTTCAACATCGCTTGTAATGGATTTTAAAAAGCATGTATAGTGATGGGTGAAACACAGCCTTTCGAAACTACGAATTAGTTAAACCATTGCGTCGCAAAATGATTCACTATTTCGAAGCGCTCCAAACGGATCGCATATAGTGAATCATATGATTCAATTTAGGACTTCAAATTGTGGATCGTTTGGTTCACAGGATTTGCGAGCGGGCTCGCGAATTATTTGATTTAGATTGGAACATCGCGTATCGTGAATCATTTGATTTAGATCGGGACTTCAAATCGCAGATCGCGAATCATTTGATCGGAACTTCGGATTGCGGATCTCAAATCATTTGTTTCAGATCGGAATTTCGTGCCGGTTCGCGAATCATTTGATTCAGATCGGAACTTTGGAGCGCAAATCGCGAATCATTTGATTCAGATCGGAACTTTGTGCTGGTTCGCGAATCATTTGACTTAGAACGGAACTTGAAGCGGGATCGCGAATCACTTGAGTCAGATCGAACGATTGAATCATTTGAATGAAATCGAACTTTGTAGCCCGGATCGAATCATTTAATTAAGATCGAACTTTGGAGCGTGGATCGTGAATCATTTGATTCAGATCGAAATTTGTGCTGGTTCGAATCATTTGAGTCAGAACGGAACTTGAAGCTGGATCGCGAATCACTTTGAGGCAGATCGAACTTTGAAGCCGTAATCATTTGGATGAAATCGAACTTGATGGATCGTAATCACTTGAGTCAGATCGAACTTTGAAGCTGGATCGCGCGGATCGAACTTGAAATCGAATCACTTGAGTCAGATCGAACTTTGAAGCAGATCGCTAATCATTTGGATGAAATCGAACTTGAGCTGGATCGAATCACTTGAGTCAGATCGAACTTTGAAATCGCGAATCATTTGAATGAAATCGAACTTGGATGGATCGCGAATCACTTGAGTCATCGAACTTTGAAGCTTAGATCGAATCATTTGATGAAATCGAACTTGAGCTGGATCGCTAATCACTTGAGTCAGATCGAACTTTGAAGCGGATCGCGAATCATTTGAATGAAATCGAACTTGGAGCGGATCGCGAATCACTTGAGTCAGATCGAACTTTAAGATCGCAATCATTTGATGAAATCGAACTTGATCGCTAATCATTTGATTCAGATCGAAATTTGTGCTGGTTCGCTAATCATTTGACTCAGAACGAACTTGAAGCTGATCGCAAATCACTTGAGTCAGATCGAACTTTGGATCGCCATTTGAATGAAATCGAACTTGATGGATCGTGAGATCGAACTTTAGCGGATCGAATCATTTGGATGAAATCAGAACTTTAGAGGATCGTAATCATTTGAATGAAATCGAACTTGGAGCCGGATCGCAATCACTTGAGTCGGATCGAACTTTGAAGCGGATCGCGAATCATTTGAATGAAATCGGAACTTGGAGCGCGGATCGCGAATCACTTGAGTCAGATCGGAACTTTGAAGCGCGGATCGCGAATCACTTGAGTCGGATCGGAACTTTGAAGCGCGGATCGCGAATCATTTGATTTAGATCGTTTTTCTGTTTAATTTCTATTAAACAGTGGAAAAGATCAAACCATTAAGGCAGTATAGTTATAAAAACAAAACAAAGAAAAAATAAAGAAAGTATACAAATCACTTAAGAAAATTAACGGTGGTTTTACTAAAGTGCAGTTTTTGTATACCCACAGTTTTACTACAAATACCATATTTAAGCTGTTTAGTATAGCAAAACCATGGTTTAATTATATTATATGTGTCCATCTGAAATGTTATGTGCTTTATTTCTCTTTTTGTTCTTAAAGTTGACATCATTGCATACTTTGCACATGCTTCACTTTATTTTTGCTATTTTGTTTTATTAGTATATTTTTATTTATCTTTTTTAGAAATTGAAAGGCATTGTTTGATAAGGGCGGCCGTACACGGTGCGAATTCGGACAGTCGGAAGACCGTATGGCCACGCACACGTCACGAGTGACTTTGTTTACGGACGCAGTGGTACATGGCACGATTTTAAAACCTGCCGATTTCCGAGGCAATCACATTCACGAAGTTCCGCGCCAAAAACATGGACTCCGAGGAAGAGATCATTTTCTTTGTGGCAGCAATGGCTTGCGAAAAAACAAAAAAGAATTTAAAAAAAGCAACAAAAAAGCTCACCTGATAAATGTAGCTCGGCGATTCGCTGTAAAATGTAATCTCGGACGACCCTGTCATGGATCGCGGAAGCGCCCGGGTAACTTTTGAGGTCTGGTACAAATTATGACATACATAGGCTATAGACGCATATGGATTATTCATTAAAAGTTCGCGATCTCGATTCAAACACACACAATCTTACTGCTATGATGATGACTTCGCCATGTCTATAAAACATTTGAAATCGCAATCACATCGGAATATTTAAACCTGCTTTCCCACAACCGCTGATCCAGAGAGAGCTCCGGTCATGTAAGTTAAGCTTTATGTTTAAACAAGCTTCACGAGCAGAACACACGGTATAGGCTACATTTCTTTGTTGCAAACATTAAATAATAACTTGTGTTATTGTTCATTATAGCCCAGCACGGGCCTCATATATATGCCCTAGCCCGGCCCTTGTCCGACAGGTTATCAGAATTCTCGGCCCGAGCTCGTCTTCACCCAAAACACCTTATACTTTACACCTTATACTGTTTCATCTATTGAAATAGTTCAGTTTTTATGGCAAAGCGATTTATATTTCGTTTCATTTTTTTTTTTAAGTTTTTGTTTTTTAAAGTAATGACCAAGTGGTCAGCGAAAGACTGATCCGACACATTGATCAAACACGCACAGTCTGTTTGATCAATTTTGCCTTCTCAAATCACGACTTGCCTAAAATAAGATCTATAGATATAGGCCTAAAAAGTTCAAGTATAAAACAATGTTAGTTTCAACGTTAAACAGATAAATGTGCGCTATTAGACGCATACCCAATCCTTTGTGCGGAGAGTAGAAGCTAAAGTGGAATTGCAGGAAATGGAGGCGCCAGCACGATCACTTGCATTTTTTTTCAGTGGAAACAATTTAAAATGTTCCGTCATTTTTGCTCGTAAAGGTAAGAATAATACATCATTCGGAACTGTTAAGGGTCTTTTGTTTGTGTGCAGTCACAATATCAACAAAACGTTGCAAACGGTGCTTTTATTAAATAAAGAAAACAAACATGATGCGCTTTCTGTTGCCTCAACAGGAGCGCTTCACAAAAATTAACGGAAACTCAGCGAATACATACCTCACAGACATGATACATATATCTATAGAAAGCCTGAAATTATTACTTAACGAAACAAAACTAATACTCTTTCACAAAAACAAAAAAACTCTTTCAATATGTAATCTGTAAAGATGCATTTCTCTAAAGGTGCGTCCAAAGAGGCAAAGAGGAGATGGTGAGTCAGGATCCGCAACTTAACCCTTGGGACACTGACTCAGAAAACACTGGTTTGTTGATAAATAATTAAAATATCTCCTTTCTATTTCCCCGACACATTCATTGTAATTACGTTTGCCGGAGCCGTGTGGGAAGTTTCAGCCCATTGCGTGCGCTTGAACGCGGATCTTCCAGCTGCGCTGATTTGCTGCTGCTGGCGGAGACACTAAATGCTTCCGGAGTCGGTCTGGAAAGTGAAAGCGAAAGTGAAGTCTCGTGTTGTTTCCACCAGCGCAGAAATTTGTTTTCATCACCATAATTGGTGTATGAATAAAATCTAAAAATAAGGATAAGCCTAGAACAGGCCCGAAGCCCAGCCGCGTCTGAACTATGACCTGAAAATTGTCCCGAAGCCCGGACTTATTTATAACATTTTAGACATTGTATAAATTGACTCATTTATAAAGTCAAATAAAACATTTTTGGACGAGTTTGTCCTCTTTCTCGACAGTCCAAATTCTCCGTGGCGCTGCCATGTTCATCTATCTTCTTCTGTGGTTTTCTTTTCTTAGCTTCTGATTGGTCATTTCCAGTTTGCTCAACAAATCGGCTCGTTCAACAGCACATACGTCACGCTTTCAATCCGACAGCTCCCGAAGTTTTTTGACATGTTTAAAAATGATCGTGAGGTCGGAAAGTGCTCGTAAGGCACTCTGCTCGTCTCGTAATTTCTCACACACCATACGAGCCCCGACCATACGAGAAGAGACGATTTCCTCCGATAACCAAAAAAATCGCATGCGAGCTCGTACGACCTCAAAAATCGCACCGTGTACGCCCGCCTTAAGTGACATCTCAGTTTGAATCCTTGAAAATCGAGAAGGTAGTGCTTGAAAAGTCTTTGAAAGTCCTGGAATTTCATTTTACTGTATCTGTACGAATCCTGTGCAAAACAACACGAGAAAGTGCTTTTATCAGCTGTGTAAAACTAAACTAAACTAAACTCTTTCATAAAGCATATTTGCATCGTTTATAGATTTTCTATAATGTTAGATTGCATAGTATCTACTAATGTTTATTTCAGCGTATTATATTACAGTTTATTTTCTGTTCTTACTGTTTGTCAGGTCTGTGTAACTCGATGGACAGCTGGATGATCGTGCCCAACATTAAGCAGAATCACTACACCGTTCACGGCCTGCAGAGCGGAACCAAGTACATCTTCATCGTGAAGGCCATGAATCAGGCTGGGAGCCGCAGCAGCCCGCCGGCTAAACTCAAGACCAACAGTGAGATTACACTCCATGACACGCCAATCACAATATACTGGAATACAGCCAGAGCTATTTTAGAAGTAGCTATATGCTTTATAGGAATTAGCTTTTCTGTTTTCAATTTTATATTCATTTATGTTTTCAATTTTTTTAATATTGTTATGGGCTTTTGTCATTTTTATTGTTTTTTTTTTTTTTTTTAAATATTTATATTTAATTTATTTAAACATATAAACTTGAAATGCAGCGGATGCGTTTCAGGTAGTTGCCATGGAAAAAATTCTAATTTTCATTTTTTTAAGTTCAGGTTTTTCATCTATTTTATTTTATTTTATTTTATTTTATTATTTTATTTTTTTATTTTCAGCTTTATTACATTTAATTAATTTTTAATAGTTTTAGTAGTTTTTTATTTGTTTAATCTTTTAATTAATGAATGAATTAATTTATTTATTTTTTTTCAGTGTTAGTTTGATTTTAGGTTTTAGGTTTTCAGGTCTTTCATCATATACTTATACTTATATATTTATTTATATGGCTGCTTATACTACTTTTATTTTGGCTTTATTTCAGCTTTATTTTAATTAAATAATTCAATAAATTTTTTGTATTTTTTTCTTTGTTTAGTTTGATTTTTAATTTGATTTATTTATTTATTTATTTATTTCAGTTTTACTTTTATCAATTTTAATACTTTAACTTAAACATATTGCAATTCATTTATTTCAGTATTTATAATTTTTAATTTTTTGTATAAAAATATTTTTAATTTTAGGTTTGTCATCTAATATTTAATTTAATTTAAGTTTCAGCTTAATTTTATTTTACCTTTATTTTAATAAAATAATAAATTAATTTTAATAGTTTTAGTTTTTGTCTTTATGTTTAGTGTATTTGACCTTATAGTAAGATTATTTAGGATTGCATGAATGGATAAATGAATATTTAGCTTTATTTATTTTTATTTTAGTTGTAGTTTTGTTAATTTTAGTACTTAAACATATTTCACTTGAGTCAGTTGCTATGGCAACATGTCTAATTTTTTAAAGTTTTTTGTGTAATATTTTTTTATTTAATTTTATTTTAGCTTTATTTCAATCTTTTTTTTTTTTCGAGTTCATAGTAACTGCTGTAGGATGAATCTCTGTAATTGGCAGCAGATGCGTTCATGTGATGTGTGTGACTGTTTGTGAATGGCAGGTCAACCGTTTAAGCTCGACCCAAAGTCGGCTCACAGGAAGCTGAAAGTGTCACATGACAATCTTACGGTGGAGCGGGATGAAGTCTCATCCATGAAAAGCCACGCGCAGGACCGCTTCGGCGGCACGGGAAACTACGGCGTGACGGGGAACGTCTTCATCGACAGCGGACGCCACTACTGGGAGGTTCTGATCGGAGGAAGCACATGGTAAACACACACACATTTGCAAATCTTTGTAAAACAGAACCATTTCATAAGAAATGTTTGCATAGTCACATGACAACATATTGGAATAGAGCCAGTGTTATTTTATTGTTATTCAATTATTAAATAATATATAATTATTTTAGTATTATATATATATATATATATATATATATTACTATTAAATTAGCTTTTTATGTCTGTAATTAATTTATTTTTATATTTTCATTTTCTTTTCTTTTTTTAATTTTAGGAAATTTCATGTGCTTCTGTTATTTTTATTAGTTTTTGCTATATTTAGGTTTAAAATTATTTGTAGTTTTAGTAAGTTTAGTTATTAATGTTTTAATATTTAATATGTCTAAGTTTAGTTATTAATATGTTAAGATTTAATATTTTTTCCAGTTTTAGTAATTTTAGTACTTCAACTTAAACAAATTTATTTTAGTGAACTGCCAAGGCAAATTTTCATTATATTGATTTATTTTTATTTTAACTTTTGGTAATTTTAGTACTTCCATTTTAAATTTATTTATTTCAGTTATTTGCCAAGACAACATTTCAAATTGTTACACTTTTTAAGTTTAAGTTCATCTAATATTTTATTTTATTTTAACTTTTAATTTCAAGTTGTTACGTTTTTAAGTCTAAGCTCTTCATCTAATATTATTTTATTTTATTTTATTTTATTTTTGTATTTTTTTAGTATAATTTTGCCAGAAAAAGTTTTAGAATTTTTATCATATGTTAATGTAAAAATTCTTTTGTAATATAACTTGTGTTTGTTTGTTTGTTTGTTTTTTAATTGTTTTTACCATGAAAATAGCCCAAGATGCTGACATGGCATTCAATAAAAATATAGTACTACTACTACAACATTTTTATTTTATTTTATTTTATTTTAACTTTTAATTTGAAATTATGTTTTTATATCGAAGCTATTCATGTAATATTATTTTATTTTATTTTATTTTATTTTATTTTATTTATTGTTTTTTATTTTTTTTTTTTAGTATAATTTTGCCAGAAAAAGTTTTAGAATTTTTATCATATGTTAATGTAAAAATTCTTGTGTAATATAACTTGTGTTTGTTTGTTTGTTTTGAATTGTTTTTACCATGAAAATAGCCCAAGATGCTGACATGGCATTCAATAAAAATATAGTACTACTACTACAACATTTTTATTTTATTTTATTTTATTTTAACTTTTAATTTGAAATTATGTTTTTATATCGAAGCTATTCATGTAATATTATTTTATTTTATTTTATTTTATTTTATTTTATTTATTGTTTTTTATTTTTTTTTTTTAGTATAATTTTGCCAGAAAAAGTTTTAGAATTTTTATCATATGTTAATGTAAAAATTCTTGTGTAATATAACTTGTGTTTGTTTGTTTGTTTTGAATTGTTTTTACCATGAAAATAGCCCAAGATGCTGACATGGCATTCAATAAAAATATAGTACTACTACTACAACATTTTTATTTTATTTTATTTTATTTTAACTTTTAATTTGAAATTATGTTTTTATATCGAAGCTATTCATGTAATATTATTTTATTTTATTTTATTTTATTTTATTTTAACTTTTAATTTGAAATTGTTATGTTTTTATATCGAAGCTATTCATGTAATATTATTTTATTTTATTTTATTTTTTATTTTTTATTTTTTGTAGTATAATTTTGCCAGAAAAAGTTTTAGAATTTTTATTATATGTTAATGTAAAAATTCTTGTGTAATATAACTTGTGTTTGTTTGTTAGTTTGTAATTGTTTTTACCATGAAAATAGCCCAAGATGCTGACATGGCATTCAATAAAAATATAGTACTACTACTACTGTTTTATTTTATTTTTTTTTTATTTGAACTTTTAGTAATTTTAGTACTTCAATTTAAACTTATTTATTTCAGTTAATTAAATTTTTCACATTGATAATAATCATAATTCATTGTTAAACAGCAAATCAGCATATTAGAATGATTTCTGAAGGATCTTGTGACATTGAAAAATGGAGAAATGATGCTGAAAATTCAGATTTGATCACAGAAATAAATTACAGTTTGCCATACATTTACACAAAAAACAGCTTTATTGAACTGTAATAATATTTCACAATTTTTACTATATTTTTGATCAAATAAAAACAGCCTTGGTGAGCAGAAGAGACTATTATATAATTCTTTTGACTGGTAGTCTACAAACAAACTTGTAAATGTATTCTCTCTCATTCATTCTAGGTTTGCTATCGGCATCGCCTACAAATCGGCTCCCAAGCACGGGTGGGTCGGCAAGGACTCGGCCTCATGGGTATTGAGCCGCTGCAACACCTCGTGGGCCGTGCGTCACAACAGCAAAGAGTTCCCCATTGAGCCGTCTCCTCACATGCGGCGTCTGGGCGTCCTGCTCGACTACGACTCGGGCTCTCTGGCGTTTTACGACGCGGCTGGAACGCAGCACCTGTACACCTTTGACATCGCATTCTCGCAGCCCATCTGTCCCGTCTTCAGCGTGTGGAACAAGTGCTTGACCGTCCTCACGGGGCTCCCCATCCCGGACCACTTAGAGATCAGCGACCCGCACGACTGAACGCACCTACACTACACCTGCGGCCAGGAACAGTGCAGTCAAAAATAACAATTAGCTGAGGTTACTCACCCTCAGGCTATCCAGGATGTAGATGAGTTTGTTTCTTCATCAGATTTGGAGAAATGAAGCATTTCATCATTTGCTCACCAATGGATATGAATGGGTGCCGTCAGAATGAGAGTCCAAACAGCTGATAAAAACATCACAGTAATCCACAAGTAATCCACATCACTCCAGTCCATCAATTAATATCCAGTTTATTAACAACAAATCCATCAAGACACTTCAAACCATTGCTAAAATACAAATCCATAATGTAAAATTTTTACAGAGTGTGAGTGGGATTTTAACTTTAGAAAATGACTGTTATTGTCACCTAAAAAAAAAATTATTAATTAAAATAAAGCTTAAATAAATAAATATTATATGAAGAACTTAAACAAAAAAACTTAAATAAAAATTAGAATTGCTGACTGAAATAATATGTAATTCGAGGCGCTAAAACGATTAAAACTAGAATAAAAATAAATGCTATAAAATAAAAATTAAAATATAAATAAAATACAATAAAATACAATTTTAACCTTGAATTCAAACTAAAAAAAAAAAAAAAAGAAAGAAAAAAACATGCTATCTTGTAAAATAAATAGGTTAAGGTAAATTACCAAAACTAAAAATGGAAATAAAAAAAAATTAAGATAAATATTAAGCTAATAAAAATGACAAAAGCACATTAGAAAATTAAGAAAATTTAGGGGGAATTGAAAACTGAAATATAATAATGAAAAAAAATATGAAAATGAAAAATGCTATCTTGCCAATTAAGTGAAATAAAAAAGTTTAAAGTAAATTACCAAAACTAAAAATGGAAATGAAAAAATTATTAAAATAAATATTAAGCTAATAAAAATGACAAAAGCACATTAGAAAATTAAGAAAATTTAGGGGGGAATTGAAAACTGAAAATATAAAAATGAAAAAACTGAAAACATTAAGACAAAGATGTGAAAAAGTGATCTGGTCTGAATCAGGAGAGAAATCTGCACAGATCAAGCTCCGTTTACAAGCCAAAACAGTTAAAAACAGCTATAAACAAATATGTGGCTGGATTTTGATGTGAGAGACAACAGAAAATTTACTTTTTCACTGAAGGAAGCATTATTATGGACTGGAAACCAGCAGTTTTAAGTAAAAAAAAAAAAACATCTTGATAATGGATTTGTTTTTTACAAACATGCAGCTTTTGTCCTCTCAGGATGTTAACTGATGGACTGGAGTGGTGTGGATTACTTGTGGATTATTGTGATGTTTTTATCAGCTGTTTGGACTTTCATTCTGACGGCACCCATTCACATCCATTGGTGAGCAAGTGATGCAATGACACATTTCTCCAAATCTGATGAAGAAACAAACTCATCCTAATCTTCGATGGCCTGAGGGTGAGCACATTTTCAGCAAATTTTCATTTTTGGACGACTATTCCTGCAGATTTACTAGAAAATAAACAGCGATGCATCTCTCCTGACGGCTTGTGAACATCGGGCTCTAAATAACCTGCAGAACTGGACCAAAATTGTAAAAAACAAAGTCTAGAATAACATTCCCGGTTTCACTAACAGATCATAGACTGTACATCGCTTCACCTACAGGTGAGGTCAAAAGTTTACACCCCCCTTGCAGAATGTGCAAAATGTTAATTATTTTAGCAAAATAAAAGGGATCATACAAAATAAATGTTATTGTTTATTTAGCACTGACCTGAATAAGATATTTCACATAAAAGATGTCTACATATAGTCCACAAGAGAAAATAATAGTTAAATTTATAATAACGACCCTGTTCAAAAGTTTACACACACTTGATTCTTACTATGTTGTTCGTGAATGATCCACAGCTGTGTTTTTGTTTAGTGATGGTTGTTTGTCCCTTGTTTGTCCTGAACAGTTAAACTGCCTGCTGTTCTTTAGAAAAATCCTTCAGGTCCCACAAATTCTTTGTTTTTCCAGCATTTTTGTGTATTTGAATCCTTTCCAACAATGACTGTATGATTTTGAGATGCATCTTTTCACACTGAGGACAACTGAGGGACTCATATGCAACTATTACAGAAGGTTCAAACGCTCACTGATGCTCCAGAAGGAAATACCATGCATTAAGAGCTGGGGGTGAAAACTTTTGAACAGAATGATGATGTGTAAATTTTTTCTTATTTTGCCTAAATATCATATTTTTTTCATTTAGTACTGCCTTTCAGAAGCTTCTTGCATGTTTCCCAGAAGACAAAATAAGTTACATTTACCCTGATCTTCAAGTTCCAAAAGTTTTCACCCCCACTCGGCTCTTAATGCATTGTGTTTCCTTCAGAAGCATCAGTGAGTGTTTGAACCTTCTGTAATAGTTGCATATGAGTCCCTCAGTTGTTCTCAGCGTGAAAAGATGGATCTCAAAATCATGCAGTCATTGTTGGTTCAAATACACAAAAATGCTAAAAAACCAAAGCATTTGTGGGACCTGAAGGATTTTTCTGAAGAACAGCAGCAGTTTAACTGTTCAGGACAAACAAAGGACTCATAACCCAGATAGCACACATACGTCTGCAAGATGTATTTTAAAGATCTCTTGATCTGGAAAGCATCTGCTCTGTGGAAACGTCTGGCAGACGTCTGTAAGATGTCAGTTTTACACATTCTAATTCATATACATCTTAAAGACATCTAATAGACGTCTATTTGACATCTGATAGGAAACATCTAATAGACGTATTGCAGATGAGCAAACTACGTCTTGCAGATGTAAATGCCGACGTCAAATAGACGTCTCAGAGATGTACGTGTGCTATCAGGGAAACAACTATCACTAAACAAAAAAACACAGCTGTGGATCATTCATTAAAAACACAGTATTAAGAATCAAGTGTGTGTAAACTTTTGAACAGGGTAGTTTTTTTTTTACTTCAGCTATTATTTTCTCTTGTTGACTATATGAAACATCTTTTATGTGAAATATATTATTTAGGTCAGTACTAAATAAAAAATAACATGCATTTCTATGACCCCTCTTATTTTGGTCAAATAATTAACATTTTGCAGATTCTGAAAGGGGGATGTAAACTTTTGACCTCAACCGTACATTCCGTAATTAAGCACCTTGAATCCTAATAGTTGGTGATTATTTATGACTCTTCCGTCTCTTGCACCTCGAGTCACTTTATTTACTCATCTTTAGGGTTTTTAGTAGGACCTCAAGTCCGTATAAGATCGTGTACAAACACCAAAATCATGACCTGTAGTTACAATATTAGTTGCAATATTGCAATCAAACGCTCCTGTTTGTTCCTGTGCTCCACTATTAGACCGGTGCTCTTTTTCACGTCCTGAAACATTTGCTGTGTTCGGAATGGAATACTAGCTTACTACATACTGAATACTGCGCAGTATACTTGCTTTTAAACAGAATAGAACAAGAATACTAATAATCTGCATATTAGAATGATTTCTGAAGGATCATGTGACGTGAGTAACGATGCTGAAAATTCAGCTTTGCATCACAGGAATAAATTATGTTTTAACATAGATTCACATAGAAAAGTGCTTTTTAAATTGCAATAATATTTCTGTATTTTTGAACAAATAAATGCAGCCTTGCTGAGCAGAAGAGACTTATTTATCTTGATTTTTTCAGTCTTTTGACGTGTAAGTGTGTACTTGTAGATCTTAACAGCTTTTTCTATGCTCTCTAATTGCATTTTGGCTAATGTTGTAGGTCATTTCATTCTGTTTTAGTGACAGAAAATATGCGTAGTGTGCACAGTCGACTCACAGTATACTGCAAACATAGTATGAGTAGTATGGTAGTATGCGATTCCGAACAGAGCCATATATCGTGCACTTTTTCTATGTATCTGACCTTTTGCCCTGTAAACTGTGACGTTTAATTTGATGAATTTAATTTTCAGGATGTTTTTAGTCTCCCTGCACTGGCGTGCTCCATCACGTGACATGAAAGGAGGAATGCCAAAGTATGGATGTATCCTGAAATGAATTAATTATTTAACTTTGATGAAATCGGTCTGATTCTCAGGATGTTTTCATCGTCACACTGAGGTTTGGGTCGGATCGACCGACCAAAAGCACAAAGGGATGTTAGTTAAACTAATGATTTCTGTCACAATCAGTTAATTGATGGCTTTTGTTAGTCTTACTGCAGATTGAGTAGCACCTACTGCACTTTATGCATGAGTTTGTTTTGATTCACTGTTCAGTTTAAATCTTCAAATTGATTTTTTTGCCCTTTTCTGGAAAATGCTTCTAAAACCTGTTTCAGTGTACAGTGTTACAGTTATATTTTGTATTCCAAATAATTTTTTTCTGAATTTAAAAAAAAAACAAAAAAATTGTGAATAATGTCCTGCCCTGGAATAATAAAATTGCTTGACCCATTTTTGGTGTGAATGCTTGCCTCTAAATATTAAATATGATAACTCATATTTAACCACAGACAAAAAAATTAATCTAAAAATATTATTATTAATAATACAAATTGTTTTTAAATATAATAATAATTTTTATATTATTTATAATTTTATTATATGATATATAATTATAAGAATTTTTTTTTTTATATTTTTGTCTGTCTGCTATTTAAGTGTACTGTGGTTAATAATAAAGGAGCAATGAATAAAAATAATACAATTTTATATATAATATGTTATTTTATATAATGTAGTATTGTATTATATAAGACAGTAAATATATATATATATATATTCTACAAAAAAAAAAAAAGTCCTGATGTGCTATTTAAAGTATGAATAATAAATAATAATGATGGATAAAATATTTCATTGGTCAGGATATTTTTTCTGTTATATAAATATAAATATAAATATATTTTAATATATAAAAATATATTTTATATATATAATTATATATAATTACAAGTAATATTTTTGTTTTTAATATATTTGTCTATGTGCTATTTCTTTTAAGTATAATAAAATAGCAATGAATAAAAATGAATTTGATATATGTATATGTATATTGTATTACATAATATAGTATAACATATTTATTAAAAATATATATTCTACAAAAAAAGGCCTGACGTGCTGTTTATTTAAAGAATAGTAAATAGACAATTTTTTTTGTCTATGTGCTATTTAAGTATAAGTAATAATAAAATTGCAATGAATAAAAATAATGAATTTTATATATAAAACTATTTAATTTTATATAATATAAATATATTTTATATATATATTACAATATTTATAACAATATTTAACAATATTTATATATATATATAACAAAAATTATCCTGACAAATCACACACACACACATATATAGTATTATATTTCATTATATGATATAGTATAAAATATATGTTAATAAATATACATTAAAAAATATATTCAACAAAAAATGTCCTGATGTGAAATATTTTATTTGTCAGGATATTTTTTCAGTTATATAAATATAAATGTATTTTGCATATATTTGTATAACAAAAGATGATCCTAACATTATATATATATATATAAAATTGCCTATGTATTGCCTATATGTTGTCTATGTGCTGTGCAGTGTATCAATAATAATTTACAAAACCACTCTTTGTTTTAGTTTTGTTTTCCTTTCAATATATCAGTGAAATTTAATAAAGTCTGGTGGAGTTTAAATAAGTTTATTATGTGTTGGTGTCGTAGAAGTGAAAGCGTTTCGTTGATTGGTTGACTGCGTTTTGACTCCGCCCAACCCGGAAGAAGCTTCCGTTTAGGTGACGTCGAATGTTGTTGGCCATGATGGCGTCGTCCACAGAGCAGAGTCTCCTGGATCTTACTGATAAGGAAACTCGGGAGAAACTGTCACACTGGGACCGTCGAGCAGATCCAATGGCTCCGTTAACGGACAAACAGACGGACTCGATTCTCGAGATCCGCGCAGCCGCAGAAGTCACGCTTCTTCCAGCTGAGGTGAGTGAAGTGCAGCAGTAGCCTGTCAGCTAACAGCACAAATACAGTCCTCTCACATCTACACACTCGCTCTGGAGTGACACTTCTGTTCTGTAGTGCACTAGGGTGAACACTCGGTCTGTTCAGACCCTCATTTGGCTGGTGAGGTGAGGTTAGTGGGTTGCGATCTGTCAGTCTAATAGTGTGTGGACGGGTGCCACGTATGTAAACCATTCCGTATGTAAATGAGTCAGTTTAGCTAAACAAGACTTGCATTTAAAGATGCTTAACCTGCTAGTTTAAGTAGGGCTTCACAAACTTTTTGGCCAGCAGATCCCCTGTGACCTAAATTGAGGGATTTCAAACTGGGGTCTGGAAAAAGTTTAGAGAAAAACAGGACACAAATCTAAATAAATAACACAAAAGAGAAAACTAAATATATTTGATTAAAATAAATATACAGTATATAATTAAATAATGCCTCTGTCAGTGTACAATACTCCATTGAGTTGAAAAAGGTAATGTATTAGAAACTAAATATTAATTAATTGTAACTAAATATTTATTAGTAAAAGTTATTTGGTTCTTTACACATTAAAATGTATTACTTCCTTTTACATTTCAGGTTTACACAATGGTGTTATATTATATATGGGGGTCTGTGGCATCTAAAAGACACCTGACCGAAACTGAAATATTAAGTGTTTTCTGGAGTTTCTGGGGTCTGGGAAAACTTTTAGAGAAAAGCAGGGTAAAAAAAATTTAAAAATAAATGAATGATAGTGAAAAAAAAAAAAAAAAAATAGTAAGATTAAACTAAATAAATAAATACGTTTGACTTAAAAGAATAAACAAATGCAAATTTTTCCTAAATAATGTTTTACATGTATTTTTTCCACCTCAATTTTTTACAGTATAAATGGGCTCTTTATACATGAAAATATATTGCTTTCTTTTAAACTTTTCTGTTTGCACAAGGATGATTATATTTGGGGGACGGTGGCATTTAAAAGATTGAAAAGATTTGACGTAAATGATTTCAATGAGATAATCAGGAATGTTATGCACTTCTGGGGCCTGGGAAAACGTTTAGAGAAAATCAGAGTAAAAATTTAATAATAAATTAATAATAATAATAATAATAATAATAATAATAAAATAAGATTAGACTAAATAAATAATTACATTTGATTGAAAAGAATAAACAAATGCAATTTTTTTTTCCTAAATAATATATTTTACATTTTTGTTTCAACCTTAATTATTTTACATTATAAATAGACTCTTTATACATGAATATATATTGCTTTCTTTTAAATGTTTCTATTTGCACAAGGATGATTATATTTGGGGTCGGTGGCATTTAAAAGATTGAAAACACCTGATGTAAATTATTTCATTGAGATAATAAATAATGTTATGAATTTCTGGGGTCTGGGAAAAGGTTTTTAAAAAAGTGTAAAAAATGTAATAATAAATGAATGATAATAAAATAAATTAATTAATTAAACTAAATAAATACATTTGATTTAAAAGAATAAACAGATTATAATTTTCCCTAAATAATATTTTAGACTTTTTTTTTCCACCTTAATTTTTTACAGTATAAATTTCTCTCTTTATACATGAAAATGTATGACTTTTTTCACATTTTATGTTTGCACAAGGATGATTATATTGGGAGTCAGTGGCGTTTAAAAGATTGAAAACACCTGACATAAATTATTTCATTGAGATAATAAATAATATTATGAAATTCAGGGTCCTGGGAAAAAGTTTGGAGAAAAAGAGGATAAAAATGCATTAATATTAAAAAATCAGATTAAACTAAATGCATAAATGCTTTTAATTTAATAATAAAAAAATTAAACAAATAATAGTACTATGATGAGTAGAAAAAATTAGTCTCTGTGCAAATGAAACTGTATTGCAAAGTATGTCAGCTTTTGTATGTTAATATTTGGGGATCTGTGGCATCTAAAAAATTGAAAACACCTGATCTCAGTGATTTAACAGATTTAAGTGATGTTAAGCTTTAAAAATGTAATGAATTTTACAAAATCAATGTATGTTTGCTTTTGAAATATGCTGTTTTCCTTTTTGCATTCTAATAAACCTGTGAATGAAACTTTGTCTTGTCAAATGTTTTAAGTGTGCTTTAAAATAAATGACACCTGCCGCCATATTTTGTTGTCTAATCATAATTCACTGGCATTCATACATTTGCATTTCTATCACTTTCTCACAGACTCAGTTTAGAAACCATTTGATCCGTTGCAGCAGACGTTCCTCACTCTTATTCATTTGTGTTTGGTGTTTTGAGAGTAATTGAGATGCTCTGAATGTCTCCTCAGCTGCCCATCGAGGACATCTGCAGTCTGACGTCTCGTTCTCTGCGCTCGACGTTCACAGCGACTCTGCCCGAGTCCACGGAGGAGGTTCTTCTGCAGGGCTTTCAGATGCTGGAGCTGCAGAACGACAGGATTGAGACGGCTCAGCAGGTGACACATGCACACTCGTTTACAGCTGGACTGTATGTTTACTACTGTTTCATGAGAAATAAAGTCCAGCTCCAAATAAATGAACTCAAACAGGGTTGGCATTGCATACTACATACAAACATATAAATATATTTACATATAATATATATATATATATATATATACTACCACTCGAAAGTTTGGGATCAGTAAGACTTGTAATGTTTTTTAAAGAAGTCTCTTATGCTCATTAAGACTCCACTTATTTGATATAAAAATATTATATTGTGAACTATTATTAGAATGTAAGACAGCTTTCTTCTATTTTAATATACGTTAAAAATCGAATTTATTTCTGTGATCAAAACTGAATTTTTTCAGCATCATTACTCCAGTGTTCAGTGTCACATGATCCTTCAGAAATCATTCTAATAGGCTGATCAGTTGTATTGCTTAATATATATTTTTGGAACCTGTTCTCCTTTTTTAGGACTCTTTGATAAATAAAAGGTTAAAAAGAACAGCATTTATTTAAAATAGAAATCTTTTCTAAATATATACACTTAGTGTTCAAAAGTTCGACGTCAGTAGATTTTTATTTTCATTTTTGTTTTTTTAAAGAAATTAATAGTTTTCTTCACCAAGGACGTGTTAAAATAATAAAAAGTGATAGCATAGATTTACATTGTTAGAACAGATTTATATTTTAAAGGAGTCATGCCCATTTTCCTCAAGTTGATATGATTCTTTCGGGTCTTAATGAAAAGTCTCTAATATACTTTGGTTAAAATTCTCAATGGTTTTATAAAACAACACCCTTTTTACCTTGCCAAAATAAGCTCTGCAAAAATCATCCCATTCTGGGCGAGGCTGCTTTAAATGCAAATTAGCTCTGCTCGCCCCGCCCCTCTCTTCTCTCTGTGGAGTGACGAGCCTGTTTACTTTCGCTGCGTTTAGCCGCTAAACTTTTTAACTACCACGTTATAAGGAAAGGCGATCACAAAGATTCATTAAAAAACCCTTATACTCACTTCTGCTGTAGGTGAAGCTGGATCACGAACGATTCGCGCGAACATAGGCGGATATATGTAGATCGGGAGGCGCATTCCCTAATTCCAGCAACACAACACCTCAGTCGCTCAATTCTTGTCTAACTTACATCCCTGCTCCGGCATCAAAACAATGGAGGTTGGACTGTTACAGCTGATCTGAGGTAAGACGCTCATGTCAGTGAACTGTCGTGGGAGCGGCCTCTGTGGGTGTGACGCAACACTGACAGGCATCTGAGAACGGCTCGATTTGAAAAAGGGGATATTATTTTTACAGATTAATTAAAAGCCACTGCATGGATTTTTATCATTATAGGGTAGATTTGTACATACACTGCCAACACACATTAATGTTCAAACAACATGTAAAAGTGACCTTAGCGTCCGATGACCCCTTTAAATAAATGCTGTTCTTTTAAACTTGTTTTTCATCAAAGAATTTAGAAAAAAAGAATCACAGGTTCCAAAAAAATTTAGTCAGTGCAACTGTTTCCAACTTTGATATTTCTAATAATAAATCGGCATATTAGAATGATTTCTGAAGGATCACGTGACACCTAAGACTGGAGTAACAGCTGATGAAAATTCAGCTTTGCATCACAGGAATAAATTCTATTTTAAAGTATATTAAAATAAAAAACATTATTTTATAGTGTAATAACATTTTAGTTTTTTTCTGTATTTTTGATCAAATAAATACAGTCTTGATGAGCATAAGAGACTTCTTTAAAAAAACATTACAAGTCTTACTGATCCCAAACTTTAGAGCAATACTGTGTGTGTGTGTGTGTGTGTATATATATATATATATCAAGAATCATTAATGCAAACTTCAGAAATGAGACAAATTTTAATTTGTCTGTAAAGCATCTCTAATAATAGATTACATTTTTAGATTAACAGATTACTGACATAGTGCTCTTAATATTTCTGCCCTCCAAAAGTTTGGAAACACCCCTGGCAAAGTGTGGTTTTTGGACGATATCAGCATAAATCCTTATCATTTTTTGGTGCAAATACATTAAAGTAACTTGACATTATCATTGAAGAGCAGCAATAATAATTTTCATTTTGATTACATAATAATGGCAATATATACATGTCAAAGTCAGACATGCCCCTTTGCCAGCTGTGATGCCTGGTTACTGGTTGAAACTTGGGTCAGCACACCTTAATAGCTTCAACAATTGATTGCCAATTAAGTTTAGAATACAATGAATTTAGGCCCAGATTATGCAGAGCTGTAATAGCTGCTAATGCTGGATATTTTGATGAATTGAAAATTTACAGTTTTTCTATGTTTAAATTGTTTATGTAATAAAATATGTTTTGGTAGTTTGTTTTGTCCCTTATCAGTGCAAAATTATCACAAATTAAAAAGGATTCATGCCAATATTGTCCAAAACCCCACTTTTCTAGGGCATTTCCAAACTTTTGGAGGGCAGTGTATATTATGTGTAATGTACACAGTATGTTAATGTTATGGATTTTTATGACTTATTACTTTACACTTTGGTCAAACGTTCAGACATTTTACTCAAAATTGAATTAAAAATGTCGATGAAATGATTTTATTGCTGCTTAGGCTCACACATAAACCTTGTCAAATTTTACCCCTAAAGTAGGCATAAAAATTAAAATTCACTATTTTCTTATTATGTACAATTCTATGAACAAGTCTTAATTCACCCTTTCACAAATGAAGACCTTAAATTGGAGCAGAAAGTCTTAAATTCATAAAGTCTTGCCATTAAATGTTGCATGCACTGCAAAAAATTATTGTCGTATTTGTGTTTTCCAATTCAAATATCTAAACATCTTTAAATCATTATGCATTTAATGAAGATACAAAATGAAGACATGAAGTCTTGTTTCTGAGAAATTAAGCAAAAAGAAGTGAGTTTGATTAAAACAAATATCTGTCAGTGAGGAATAAAAGCTTGTTTTCCTTTGAATTGTGAATTTTTCTGAGCCCATTGGCAGATATTTGTTCTGTTGTGCACAGTATGTGAATCTGATGTATTTTTATGACTCATTGCTTTACCAAACTGCCAAAAGTTCAGACATTTTACTAAAAATGGAAAAAATATGTTTTTGTTTCTGGGATTATAGACTCATAAATGTTGCGGTCGTCCGTCTAACATTAGTGTAGCTGTTGATAATGGAATAATACTGACTGTGTTACTTAATATGGAGCACAAAACCAGTCATAAAGGTCAATTTTCTTTGAAATTGAGATTTGTACAACATCTGAAAGCTGAATAAATAAGCTTTCCATTGATGTATGGTTTGTTAGGATATGACAGTATTTGGCTGAGATGCAACTATTTGGAAATCTGGAGTCTGAGGGTGCAAAAAAATCTAAATATTGAGAAAATCTCCTTTAAGGTGTTGAAAACGAAGTTCTTAGCAATGCATATTGCTAATCAAAAATTAAGTTTTGATATATTTACGGTAGGAATTTTACTAAATGTCTTCATGGAACATGATTTTTATTTAATATACTAATGATTTTTGGCATCAAAGAAAAAAACGATCATTTTGACCAAAACAATGTATTGCTTCAATATCTATTCTATAATCTATAATCTATTGCTACAAATACACCCATGCTACTTAAGACTGGTTTTGTGCTCCAGGTCACATATTAAAAAAACAGTAGGGAAATAAAGTGCTTAAGCTGTATTTTAACAAGAAATATTACATGTTTCACTTTTAATGAATGGCTCTCTGTAGTTTGTTTTTTTTTTTAATCTATTGTACAAAGGATGAATGACATCATCAGCGTCACATGACTAATGACATCATCTGTCTGTCAGTTTTTTTCCTGGTTCTCAAAGCTGCAGGTTCAGATGGATCAAGATGAAGCTTCTAAGTACAGGTGTGTGCTCATCACCTATTGTTTGAGAGCTGCTGCTGTGATTATATAATATGAGATGTTTTCATTGTGCGTGTGTCATTATAAGTTATTAAGAACTTAAATTTTATCCCGTCGGATTTAAATTTATTTAGGTAGATGTTCCTTTAAATGTAGCAGCAAAAGTGATTGTTGACAAAGGCCATATTGACGTAAAAGCTGAATCAATTGTGCTTTCCTCCGCAGGAAGACCCGAGATGTTCTGAACGGTTATCAGGAGCAGTGCGACGCCATACTGATCGACGTGAACACTGCGCTGGAGCATTTGGATTCTCTGCAGAAGCAGTACCTCTTTGTGTCCACAAAAACAGGAACGCTTCATGAGGCCTGTGAACAGCTGCTGAAGGAGCAGGTCTGATGTTCCTTCACTCACTGAGCCTCTTAACCACACATGTGCACATTATACACACTATACCAGTCAAAAGTTTGGAATATTTGAGATTTATTTTTTTTATGTTTTTGAAAGAAGCCTCTTATGCTCACTGAAAGCTGCATTTATTTGATCAAAAAATACTGCACAAATTGCGAAAGTTTTAATTTTAATAGTAACTTTTTTGTTTGCCACAAAACAAAGTTTGTTTAATTTTAATTTGATTAAAAGATCAGTAAATTCATATGTTATATGACAACCCAGAAAAAATTAAATATTGTAAAAATAAACTTTATAAATTAAGTTGTTTTTATGCTTAAACAGAATTTGGTAACAATAAAATAAGGTGAGAGAAAGTAAAACATTTCATGAACCTTAAACATGTAATTTTCATTAAACTTTTAATAAATTGATGTTAAATTGTATAAGTTTCATCATTTTAATTCATTAGACTTGCTTTTTGATTAATAAAATGTAATTTAACCATTTAAAAAAAAGAGTCTGGAAAAATTAAAATGAAAAAAAGAAACTGAATTCAGAAAAATATGGAATTTGGGGAAAAAATAAAACATTTCATAGGGCCTTGGACATGTAGTTTTTGTTAAACTTTTCACAAATTGATGTTAAATTGTATGTTTCATCATTTTAATGCATTAGACTTGCGTTTTAATTATTAAAATGTAATTTAACCATAAAAAAAAAAAGAGTCTGGGAAAAAAACAGAATACAGAAAAGTTAAAACAGAAAAAAATGAATTTTGAAAATAAAAAAAATAAAGTGGAATTTGGGAAAAAAATAAAGCAGATTTCTAGGGCCCTACAATTCAAAATAGCCATTTTCAAAGTGAATATCTGTTCAAATGTCATTTATTTCTGTGATCAAAGCTGAATTTTCAGCATCATTACTCCAGTCTTCGATGTCACATGATCCTTCAGAAATCATTCTAATATGCTGATTTGCTGTTTAAGAAACATTTCTGATTATTATCAGTGTTGCTTATTTTTGTGGAATCCATGATACACTAGTTCAATTGTGAGAGTAAAGACATTTTTATTTCAAATAAATGCTGTTCTTTTGAACTTTCTATTCATCTGTGAATCTTCTATTCATTCTGAAGGATCATGTGACACTGAAGATTAATAAGTAATGATGCTGAAAATTCAGATTTGATCACAGAAATAAATTACAGTTTACAAGATATTCACATAGAAATCAGTTAGTTGAAATTGTAATAATATTTCACATTTTTACAGTATTAATTTAATGAAATAAATGCATCCTTGGTGGGCAGAAGAGACTTAAAAGTAGGGCTGAAACGATTCCCTGAGTAACTCGAATACAAAAAATCATCGTTTAGTCCATTTACTGTAACTACACACGGAACACTGTGTTTCCCCACGGACCATTATTACTGACGCACAAACCGATAAACGCTGGACTTATTTAAAGGGGTCATCGGATGCCCATTTTCCACAAGTTGATATGATTCTTTAGGGTCTTAATGAAAAGTCTGTTATAGTCTTTGATTAAAAATTCTCAATGGTTTTGTAAAACAACACCCTTTTTACCTTGCCAAAATCAGCTCTGCAAAAATGATCTCATTCTAAGGGGTTGTTCCTTTAAATGCAAATGAGCTCTGCTCACCCCGCCCCTCTCTTCTCTGTGGAAAGACGGTCTTGTTTACATTAGCCGCATTTAGCCGCGTTTAGCCGCTAAACTTCCTAACTACCACGTTATAAGGAAAGGCGATCGCAAAGATTCATAAAAAAACGCTTGTACTCACTTCTGCTGTAAGTGAAGCTGGATCACGAATGATTCGCGCGAACATAGACGATATATGTAGATCGGGAGGTGCATTCCCTTCACAAACAAACGTTTTTGCTCTATTTCGCCAACAAATAACCATTCCAAACACAGCCACAGCACTGTTTTGCGTCTTTGAGCAACATGACAGGGTTTCGTTGTTGAATGAATCACCCGTTAAATGATTCAGTTCAATCACAATGACTCACTTACTTAACAGCGACTTTTGATTTCATGTGTAAAGTGTCTTCATTTTAAAAAATACATGTAAATATCAGTATTCAATGTTTTGTTTAACATAACAAAATATTATTTACGCATCTGTAACTGCAAGTTAAATGCATTCATGTCCCTCTGAGCTGAGTTAAACATCTAAATGCCTCAATTTCTTCGTTTTAGGTTGTAATGTTTACCTTTTTCTAAAGTGATGTGAAATTGATTTTTGTATTTTTATATATATATTATTTTATTGACATTTGTATTTGCATTTTGAATGTAATTTGGCATATAAATGCATTAAATGGGTTTAGTTTTCATGGTTATTAATGTATGCAATTTCAGCAATGAAAACATTGGTTGTTTATTTTAAGAGACCTATCTTATTTTCTCTTGTATATTTAGTATTGCTCTTTAATAAAGAAAAATGACTTACTCGATTAATCGCTGGAATAATCGGTAGAATACGTGATTACTAAAATAATCGATAGCTACAGCCCTACTTAAAAGCTTTAAAAATGTACATTATTCCAAACGTTTGTCCAGTTGGTTTGATCAGTGATGTTTATGTGTTCTCTCCCCCTTCTGTGGACAGTCAGAGCTGGTGGATCTGGCTGAGAGCATCCAAGAGAAACTGTCGTACTTTAATGAACTGGAAAACATAAACACGGTAATGCTTTACTCCTGTTTCCAAACTGTATTTGCCACGCCTTTGTTTGTTTATTAATCTCATGTGTCTCTCTTATAGAAACTGAACTCCCCGACATTATCGGTGAACGGTGAAGGATTCATCCCGATGCTTTCCAAATTAGACGAATGCATAGAATACGTCTCATCACATGTAAATGAAACATTTAGTACAATGTTGCAATATTCTCTTCTTATGTTCCGGTAGAATGTTACAATCTTTCACATGTGCATGTTCCTCCTTTCAGCCCAATTTTAAAGACTACCCAGTGTATCTCACCAAATTCAAGCAGTGTCTGTCCAAAGCCATGCACCTGATCAAGAGCCACACGGTCAGCACCCTGCAGAACCTCACGGCTCAGCTGACCAAACGGGTACGCTTAACAGAAACCAAAGACTTGCTGATGATTAGATCACAGATGGTTGTGTCATTTCCTGTTTGTTTATTGTATACATGATCTGAGCAGGACCCGCTGGGCGCTCCAAACGCAGACAACGCCTTCACGCTCTACTATGTGAAGTTCAGAGCAGCCGCACCCAAAGTTCGGGTGAGTCTTGTGTGCAAACACTCATTTGACACCAAATCAGTGGTTTATGCATAAATATTTATCATAGCATGATTGTTTTTGTTTCAGAGGCTTATTGAACAAGTTGAACAGCGGTCTGACAAAATCCCAGAGTGAGTGATCGAAAATGTATTTAGATTTTTTTTTTTTTTATTATTATTATCTAATAATTCTTATTTTTATGCATATATAGTTGCACATTTGAGACCACATTTAAAATTTTAGATTTTTTTTATTTAAAGCATATAAAACAAAACAACTTTTGAATCTGGGTTATTTTAATATAATTGAGATACTGTAATATTTTTTATTTTATTTTAAATCAGTTTTTTACGTACATTGTCCTTTTTCATCTTAATTTTAGTTTCATTTTTGGTTATTTAAACAATCAAAATCACAAATGTTGATAATTGAAACAGTATGACAGAGTAATATTTATTTGTTTATTTTTGTTTGTACATGTGGTTTTATATTTTATTTATTAATGTTCATTTATTTATTTTTTTTGTTCATTTTTGTGTTTATATATTTTGTTTTGTTGATTTATAATTAATTTTATGTCATTTATTTACATTTTATTTATGTATTTTACTTTTTTATTTTTGTGTATGTATTTATTTTTTTCCATTTAAAGCATATAAAACAAAGGGTTTTGAATCAGGGTTATTTTAATATAATTGAGATACTGTAATACGTTTTAAATAAGTTTTTATTTTTATATTTTCCTTTTTCATCTTTATTTTAGTTAAAGTTTTAGTAATTTTGTTTCATTTTTAGTTATTTAAACAGAAATAAAATGTTGATAATTGAAACAGTATGAGAGAATAATATTTATTTGTTTATTTTTGTTTGTTCATATGGTTTTATACTTTATTTATTATGTATTAATGTTATTTTATGTAATTTATGTACATTTATTTATATATTTTACTTTTTATTTTATTTTTGTATGTATTTATTTTTAAGTTCTGATAATTCTCATTTTTATGCATATATAGTTGCACAAATGAGACCATATTAAAAAATTTTTTAAATACGTTTTTATTTATTTTTTCTGTAATTTATTTTATTTAGATATTTTACATTGTATTTTTGTATTTATTTATTTTTAAGTTTATCTATTCATTTTTATTGATTTATTTTAAATAATTTCTTTATTAGTTTTTATTTATTTAGTATTTTTATTTATTTTTATTTAACCAATTTATTTTATACATTTATTTTTTTTTAGTTTATTTTTTGTATTCATTCATTTTTTATTGTTCTTTAGTTTTTATTTTAGTATTTTTATTCTTTTTAATTTAACTAATTTATTTTATTTTTTATTTTATTTTTTTGTATTCATTCATTTTTAATTGTGTTTGTTTATGATTTATATGGATTCAGTTTATGTAATTGGGTTGTTCTCATTTATTTTATTTGTTTTATTTATTTTTGTTTTATTACTGTGTTTATTTTTAAGTTTATCTTCATTTTTATTGATTAAATTTAAAATAATTCCTTTATTAGTTGTTATTTACTATTTTTATTCATTTTTATTTAACTAATTTATTTAATCGCATTTATTTCATGCATTTATTTTATTTTTTAGTTTATTTTTTGTATTCGTTTTTTATTGTGTTTGTTTATGATTTATATTAATTAATTTTATGTAATTACGTTGTTCTCATTTATTTTTGTTTTATTTATTTTTGTTTTATTACTGTGTTTATTTTTAAGTTTATCTATTCATTTTTATTGCTTTATTTAAAATAATTCCTTTAGTTTTTTTATTTACTATTTTTATTCATTTTTATTTAACTAATTTATTTAATCGCATTTATTTCATGCATTTATTTTTTTTTTTAGTTTATTTTTTGTATTCGTTTTTTATTGTGTTTGTTTATGATTTATATTAATTAATTTTATGTAATTACGTTGTTCTCATTTATTTTTGTTTTATTTATTTTTGTTTTATTGCTGTGTTTATTTTTAAGTTTATCTATTCATTTTTATTGCTTTATTTAAAATAATTCCTTTATTAGTTTTTATTTACTATTTTTATTCATTTTTATTTAACTAATTTATTTAATCGCATTTATTTCATGCATTTATTTTTTTTTTTAGTTTATTTTTTGTATTCGTTTTTTATTGTGTTTGTTTATGATTTATATTAATTAATTTTATGTAATTACGTTGTTCTCATTTATTTTTGTTTTATTTATTTTTGTTTTATTGCTGTGTTTATTTTTAAGTTTATCTATTCATTTTTATTGATTAATTTTAAAATAATTTCTTTATTAGTTTTTATTTACTATTTTTATTTATTTTTAACAATTTTATTTGATCGCATTTATTTTATGTATTTATTGTATTTTTTATTTTATTCTTTGTATTCATTCATTTGTAATTGTTTGTTTATGATTTATATTAATTAATTTTATGTAATTACGTTGTTCTCATTTATTTTATTTGTTTTATTTATTTTTGTTTTATTACTGTGTTTATTTTTAAGTTTATCTATTCATTTTTATTGCTTTATTTAAAATAATTCCTTTATTAGTTTTTATTTACTATTTTTATTCATTTTTATTTAACTAATTTATTTAATCGCATTTATTTCATGCATTTATTTTTTTTTTTAGTTTATTTTTTGTATTCGTTTTTTATTGTGTTTGTTTATGATTTATATTAATTAATTTTATGTAATTACGTTGTTCTCATTTATTTTATTTGTTTTATTTTTGTTTGTTTTATTACTGTGTTTATTTTTAAGTTTATCTATTCATTTTTATTGCTTTATTTAAAATAATTCCTTTATTAGTTTTTATTTACTATTTTTATTCATTTTTATTTAACTAATTTATTTAATCGCATTTATTTCATGCATTTATTTTATTTTTAGTTTATTTTTTGTATTCGTTTTTTATTGTGTTTGTTTATGATTTATATTAATTAATTTTATGTAATTACGTTGTTCTCATTTATTTTATGTTTTATTTTTGTTTTATAACTGTTTATTTTTAAGTTTATCTATTCATTTTTATTGATTAATTTTAAAATAATTTCTTTATTAGTTTTTATTTACTATTTTTATTTATTTTTAACAATTTTATTTGATCGCATTTATTTTATGTATTTATTGTATTTTTTATTTTATTCTTTGTATTCATTCATTTGTAATTGTTTGTTTATGATTTATATTAATTAATTTTATGTAATTACGTTGTTCTCATTTATTTTATTTGTTTTATTTATTTTTGTTTTATTACTGTGTTTATTTTTAAGTTTATCTATTCATTTTTATTGCTTTATTTAAAATAATTCCTTTATTAGTTTTTATTTACTATTTTTATTCATTTTTAACTAATTTATTTAATCGCATTTATTTCATGCATTTATTTTATTTTTTAGTTTATTTTTTGTATTCGTTTTTTATTGTGTTTGTTTATG
Organism: Labeo catla; assembly: GCA_012976165.1. Lineage (NCBI taxonomy): Eukaryota > Metazoa > Chordata > Actinopteri > Cypriniformes > Cyprinidae > Labeo > Labeo catla. The sequence goes on from VONZ01000234.1 coordinate 851,735, forward strand.
ATTTATATTAATTAATTTTATGTAATTACGTTGTTCTCATTTATTTTTGTTTTATTTATTTTTGTTTTATTGCAGTGTTTATTTTTAAGTTTATCTATTCATTTTTATTGCTTTATTTAAAATAATTCCTTTAGTTTTTATTTACTATTTTTATTCATTTTTATTTAACTAATTTATTTAATCGCATTTATTTCATGCATTTATTTTTTTTTTTTAGTTTATTTTTTGTATTCGTTTTTTATTGTGTTTGTTTATGATTTATATTAATTAATTTTATGTAATTACGTTGTTCTCATTTATTTTTGTTTTATTTATTTTTGTTTTATTGCTGTGTTTATTTTTAAGTTTATCTATTCATTTTTATTGCTTTATTTAAAATAATTCCTTTATTAGTTTTTATTTACTATTTTTATTCATTTTTATTTAACTAATTTATTTAATCGCATTTATTTCATGCATTTATTTTTTTTTTTAGTTTTATTTTTTGTATTCGTTTTTTATTGTGTTTGTTTATGATTTATATTAATTAATTTTATGTAATTACGTTGTTCTCATTTATTTGTTTTATTTTTGTTTTATAACTCTGTTTATTTCTTTTTAATTTTGTGTATTTTTCTTATTTTCATGCCGTTTTGAAACGTAATGAGATGAAACGCACTGTGAACCGTGACTGTGTGTGTCTGTCAGGTATCAGCAGCTGCTGGATGAGATTCATCAGTGTTATCTGGACCAGAGGGAAGTTCTGCTCAGTCCCAGTATAAACTCCACCATCACAGATCTCACCAGCCAGAACAACAAGGATCACTGCGCTCTGGTGAGGAAACCACATACTGTCAGACTTATCATATGAGTATTTACCTCAACACATCATCTGCTGATCATGGGACTTTTGTATGTGTATTATTTTTTCCTGCTATTTACAATAGATGATGATGTTTAAATTAATTTTCAAAAGCGGAAAAGTTTGTGCGTTTCAACATTTTGTAACTTGGAGGTTTTAGAGAAAAAAAAAAAGTGTCTACGTAGACAAATTAGTTATTTGTTTTTGCATTTTTTTGTTTTCCCTAGCGTTAAATTAGTTACATTTGGCAAAGGTTGTGAAGGTCCAGAATGACCATTTTTGCCATTTTGTTTTTGCTTTTGTTTATGTTTGACTGAAAGTCTGTTCCAGCTGTCATAAATACTCATACTGTGTTTATTTGTGACGTTCAGCAAGCGATCGTGTTTGTTGTTTCAGGTGCGCAGCGGCTGTGCGTTCATGGTCCACGTGTGTCAGGACGAGCATCAGCTTTACAACGAGTTCTTCTCCAAACCCACGTCCAAACTGGAGTGAGTGAAGAAACTCATTTCTGATTAAAGCAATGGTTTACACAAACATGAAAATTCTCTCGTCGTTTACCGTCACATTGTTCTGACCCACAGTTATTTTCTTTACAATGATTTATAAACTTATTATTAAAATTATTTATTTATTTGTTGTAAATTTTAATTATTTATTCATTATTTTATTTTTATTAATGTATTCTTTATATTTAGTTGTTTATTTCTTTTTTTAAATTTTTTATGAGTTTTTTTCTTTTGTATTCATTTATTTTTTATGTTTTTTTTATAGATTTTTTTTGGTTTATTTCTTTCTTATTGATTTATTTTATTTACTTATTTTATTTTTGTCCTTTTTGGAGGCTGGCAATTAATCTGCAATTAATTATTTATAAATTTACATTATTTATTAATTATTTTATTTTTATTAGTGTATTATTTATATTTTTGTTGTTTATTTCTTTTTCTAATCAATTTATTTATTTTATTTATTTTAAATGACCATCTGCTTTTAAGTAATTAATTATGTATTAATTTAATTAATTTAAATTATTTATTAATTGATTTATTTTTATTTTTATTCCTTTATTCTTCATATTCATTTTATGCATTCCTTTTCATTCATTCATTCATTCATTCATTCATTCATTCATTTATTTATTTATTTATTTATTTATTTATTTATTTTAGTCCTTTTTTGGAGGCTGGCAGGTTAAATGACTTTAAACTGCTTTTAAGTAATTAATTATTGATTAATTTAATTAATTTTAATTATTTATTAATTGTTTTATTTTTATTTTTATTCATTTATTCTTTATATTTATGTTGTTTATTTCTTTTTCTAATCAATTTATTTATTTTATTTATTTTAAATGACCATCTGCTTTTAAGTAATTAATTATGTATTAATTTAATTAATTTAAATTATTTATTAATTGATTTATTTTTATTTTTATTCCTTTATTCTTCATATTCATTTTATGCATTCCTTTTCATTCATTCATTCATTCATTCATTCATTCATTCATTTATTTATTTATTTATTTATTTATTTATTTATTTTAGTCCTTTTTTGGAGGCTGGCAGGTTAAATGACTTTAAACTGCTTTTAAGTAATTAATTATTGATTAATTTAATTAATTTTAATTATTTATTAATTGTTTTATTTTTATTAATGTATTCTTTATGTTGTTTATTTTTTTTTTTAGTCGTTTTATTTATTTTATTTATTTATTTATTTTTAGTTCTTTTTTGGAGGCTGGCAGGTTATTAATAACTTTTAAGTTATTAATTATGTATTATTTTAATTAATGTAAATTATTTATTAATTGATTTATTTTTATTTTTATTCATTTATTCCTCATATTCATTTTATGCATTTCTTCTTATTCATTCATTTATTTTATTTATTTATTTATTATTTTAGTCCTTTTTTTGGAGGCTGACAGGTTAAACCACCATCTGCTTTTAAGTAATTAATTATTTATTAATTTAATTAATGTTAATTATTTATTAATTGTTTTATTTTTATTTTTATTCATTTATTCTTTATATTCATTTTATGTATTTCTTTTTTATTCATTTATTTTATTTTAGTCCTTTTTTGGAGGCTGGCAGGTTAAATGACCACCTGCTTTTAATTAATTAATTAATTAATTATTAATTTAATAAATTTTAATTATTTAATTTTTTTTTAATTTGTATTAATTTATTCTTTATATTTATGTTTTTTAATTTCTTTCTTTATGTATTTATTTTTTTGTCCTTTTTGGACGCTGGTAGGTCAAATGGCTGTTTGTGTGACTTGTTTATTTCTTTTTTGTAATCAATTATTATTTTATTAAATTAAGTCATTTTAATTATTTATTAATTGTTTTATTTTAATTTTGTTACTTTTTTTTGGAGGCTGTCATGTTAAATGGCCATCTACTTTTAATTAATTATTTATTAATTTCATTGTAATTATTTATTAATTACATTTTTTGTTTATTTCATTTTTGTATTTATTTATTTACAATTTTTGTTTATTTAGTTTGTTTCTTTGCCAAAATCAAGCTGGGTTGTTTTGCTTTTAAATATATTTATATTATTTTAATAATAACTGAAACAATAAAAATGTGATGTCATTTGATGTTTTTGTGGTAGTGAGCTTTTGGAGAAGCTCTGCGTGTCTCTGTATGACGTCTTGAGGCCTCTGATCATCCATGTGGTCCATCTGGAGACGCTGTCTGAGCTCTGTGGGATCCTGAAGAACGAGATGCTGGAGGATCACGTCCAAAACAACGGTACTAAACCCGGTTTCTCCCTCAGCCGTGTGTTTCTAATGAATGAGTTTGTTTGTTTGTGACGTGTGATTGGTCGGTTTGTCTCAGTGGTCCAGCTGGCAGCGTTTGACGCCGTGGTGAAGCAGATGCTGGAGGACGTGCAGGAGCGTTTGGTCTACAGGACGCACATCTACATCCAGACGGACATCATCGGATACAAGCCTGCGCCGGGAGCCCTGGCCTACCCCGACAAACTCGAGATGATGGAGGTCAGCAAACACGTCACTGTACATGTGAACAGTTCTGAAATGTGAACTGTTTTTAGATGCTGCTGAATAACTTTATGTTTTGTAATATTTTACAACATACAACATTTCTCATTTACTTTAAGTGTAACTAAGTACTAAAGTAACAAAAACTAAAGCATATGCATTTATTTATTTATTTATAATATACAGGGCACTACAAAAAAATATCAAAACTATCACTAAACTCAAATGTGCATGGTAGCAGAAAATATAAAAATTAAAACTAATAAGTAATGTAATAAAACAAAAGAAAAATAATTAATTAATATTAATATTAATATTAATTATTATTAATTATAATATTAATATATTATAATTTAATATATATTAATGTATTAAATTATAATATTATAATATTACATTAGTCTTACTTTGTATGTTTTATTATTTTTCATTTGTTTATATATATATATATATATTTATGTACTCATTTATTTTTTTTTCTACACTTTTAGTTGTAGACTTATACAATTGTTTATTTTTTATTTTTCAAATATTTTAATTTATACATTTTTTTTAATAATTTTTTAAATTATTATTTGTCATTTACTTTTGAATTTAGTTTTCATTTTTTACATTTTTGTAGTTTATTTTAGTTTATTTATTATACAGTTGTTTTATATATTTATTTATATTTTAATGTATTTATCTAATTTTGTATGTTTTTTTTAGATCATTATTAATTTATTTACTTTTTATTTATTTTCATTTTTAATTTTGTTTTTTACAATTTTAATTTATCTTTGTTTATTATTTTTTAAATAATTATTATTTTTACATTTTTATTTTCATTTTTAAATTTTTGTAGTTATTTTTTTTAACTTTTTACTTTAGTTTGTTATATGATTGTTTTTTTATATTTTAATTTATTTGTCTGTAATAAATAATTTTGTATGTTTTATATTTGTTAATTATTTATAATTTACTTTTTAATTTATTTTTCAAAAATTAACAATTTTGTATGTTTTATATTTTTTAATTATTTATAATTTACTTTTTAATTTATTTAAAAAAATATTTTTGTAGTTTATTATACAATTGTTTTGTTTATTTATTTATATTTTAATGTATTTAGCTAAATTTGTATGTTTTGTCTTTTTTTTCTTTATATTTCATTTTCATTCATTTAATTTATTTTTTAATTTATCATCATGTTTCTTCTTTTAAATAACTTTTCTTTTTCATTTTTACATTTTTGTAGTTTATTTATTATACAATTCTTTAAATATTTTTAATTCATTTAATTTTGTGTTTTAATTTTTGTAATTATTGTTTGTTTTACTTTTTATTTCTTTTTAATTTTCAAACATTTTTAGTTTATTTTTTAGTTTTATTTATTATACAATTATTTAATTTAGTTTTTTTATATTTAAATTTATTTATCTACTTTAGTATGTTTTATTTTTTCAAATCCTTAATTTTTCATTTAATTTTTACTTATTTTTTCTGTAGTTTTTTGTTTACTTTTTTTTAGTTTATTTATTATGCAATTGTTTATTTTATTTTTTTAATGTTTTTATTTTTGTCTTTCAATAATATAAATTATTGCTTTTAATTTATTTCGAAGTGTATTAATTTTCATTTTTAATGTATTTTTATGCCTTTAGAATGTAAGTATTTTTGTTATTTTTAAATGTATTTTTTATGTATTTTATTTAGTTTATTTCATTTAATTCATATTAATTTTTTTCATGTTTTATTAATGTAAATGCAAGTCAAGTCAATGTTATCATTCAGAATGTGTTCAGTAGTGTTTGAAACAGTGAAATCTGCTTCATCTGTTGCAGAAAATTGCTCAGAGTCTGAAAGAGGAGCAGATGAAGTTGACCTCGAACAACTCTTTCTCTGACGTGCAGCTGGAGGAGTCTGATAATAAGAAGCTCATCAGCTCTGGTGTGTGTTTGTGGTGACCCGGTGTCTCTAATCAATAAAACGCTCACTCGTCCTGGACCGCGCTGACCGCGTGCTGTGTTTCTCCCGCAGATTCGCGCTTACAGAGCACAGTTTCTCCAGCAGATCTTCACGGCATGTGGTATCCCACCGTCAGACGGACGCTCGTGTGTCTCTCCAAACTCTACCGCTGCATAGACGTCAGTATTACAACACCAACATCAATCAGTTCATCATTACTAAATTAATTAACAATTATGTTCAGTCAATAATTAACAACTTGTGAATTCAAAAAGACCAAGCTGTAGTTTCCCAGTGGCACTGTTTTAATAATTCATTTGTATTAAGAATATTCAATAATTTAGCTTTAGATTTTTCTTCTTTATCTGATCTTGTGGTTAATTATTAAATCTAAATCTGAATTAAATCTTAATGCTGATAAAGCTGATCGTTTTCTCATCTTTTAATTACCCAGGGGTTATTATAGTTAAACTAAAACCATTAAAAAAAACAAAAAAACATGCTTTTTGGAATAAAATAAACATTAACTGAAGTAAAATAAAATATTTAAACTTATTGTAATTCAAAATTTTTAATTTGTTTAAACACTAAAATAACTGTAATTAATCAAAAAAATAATAAATAAGTATAAAGACATTCTTTAAAAACAACAAAATTACTAAACTTTAATAAAAATGAAAACGAAAATAATATAGAAAAAATATATAGAAATAAAATCTAATTCAAAATATAACATAAATTATCTACAAACTAAAAAATAGTATATGATACTGAAATAACACTGACTCATCTTCATATCATTCTGCTCAAATGACTGCAAAAGTTGAATATTCTTTTATGTTGTTATTATTATTATTAATATATTAACAAGCGGTTATGGTATTGTTAAAAAATTCACCTTATGAAAGACGGAAGATTATTATTAAAAAATTTGGAAATAGCAGAGTGAGTGTGTGATTGTTTTTGTGTGGTGTGTCCTGTAGAGGGCGGTGTTTCAGGGTCTGTCACAGGAAGCTCTGTCTGCCTGCATCCAGTCTCTTCTCAAAGCCTCTGATGTCATTCAGAAGAACAAGGTGAGACCTTTATGCATCTATATACAAGACAAGTTATTTTTATTTTTAATTGATTTATTCTTGTTTAAAATTTGTTCATTTATTTATTTTTTGAAAATGTTTGTTTATTACAGAGGTGGTACCTCTTTTAGTCACTATGCTCCAAAAATTTGCATTTGTCTTCCAAATGAAGTGAGAGAGTCCACTGGTATTCATATTTTTAAAAAACGTATTAAAACATACCTTTTTAAAGTTGCCTATGAGCATAATAGTGTGTGAAGTGTGTGTATTGTTATTTATTTAATTGATTTTTTTTTCCCTCTCTTTTTTTGTTTGTTTTTTTATTTTATTATATATATATATATATATATATATATATATATATTTCTATTATTTTCATTATGTTTTGTTTATATTTGTTGAATCATTTGCACCATGCTGATGTTGTTGCTGTTTTTTTATTATTATTATTATTATTATTATTATTATTTATTATGCTTGTGAAGCACTTTGAGTTGCATTTTTAGTATGAAAAGTGCTATACAAATACATTGTTGTTGTTGTTGTTGTTATTATTATTATTATTATTATTTATTTATTATTTTGTACACTTTCATTAATTTTTATTTTTGTTTATTTGTTTGTCCTGAGAAATGTATTAAACTATTGTAAATGACCCAGAAAGAATTAACTTTTATTCATTATTTTCTTTTTATTTCTAATTTACTAATTATGTATATGTATATTTCTAGTTTATTAGTTTTGTTTATTTTTACATTTTATTTGTATCTATTATTTTTTGTCTTGAGAAATTCATTCTACTATTGTAAATGACCTAGAAACAATTTATTTATTTGTATTAGTTATATTTTCTTTTTCCTTTTAATTTATTTTAAAAAATTTGTTACATTTTATTTTTATCTTTTTTTTTTTATTTGAGAAATTAATTACTCTAAACATTAAACATAAATAAATACTATGGTAAATTGCCCAGAAACGATTTATTCATTTTTATTAATTATTTTCTTTCTTTTTTATTTATGAATTGTAATTGTTTTACTTTTTTTATCTATTATTTTTTGTTTTGAAAAATTCATTCTACTCTTGTAAATGACCCAGACACAATTTCTTTTTTATTTCTAATTTATCAATTTTAATTTTTTAACATTTTATTTTTAGCTATTATTTTTTGTTTTGAGAAATTCATTCCATTATTGTAAATGACCCAGAAATGATTTATTCACTTTTTTTTTTACAGTTTATTTTAATCTATTATTTTTTTATTTGAGAAATTTGTTCCACAATTGTAAATTACCCAGAAACATTTTATTCATTTTTATTAATTATTTTCTTTCTTTTATTTATTAATTGTAATTCTTTTTATCTGTTATTTTTTGTTTTGAGAAATTCATTCTACTGTTGTAAATGACCCAGAAATAATTTATTAATTTTTTTTAATTATTTTATTTTAATTTATTAATTTTATTTTTTTCCCATTTTATTTGTTTGTTGTTGTTGTTGTTGTTTTGAGAAATTCGTTCCACAATTGTAAATTACCCAGAAACATCTTATTAATTTTTAAATTATTAATTAAAAGGTTTAATTTGAGAGAGTAAACACAGTGTCTGGATCTCATCAGACGTGTTGAACAGACTGTTGTACTTTCTTCACAGACTCAAATAGACGGGCAGCTCTTCCTTATCAAACATCTCCTTATCATGCGCGAGCAGATCGCTCCGTTCCACGCCGACTTCGCCATTAAAGAGATCTCTCTGGATCTGAAGAAAACCAGAGGTAACAGTCATGCTTTTGTGAGGTTTGGGTAAATTGTAATGGTTGTTGTTCTTTGTTATAGATGTTCACAGTGCTGACAGATTGGACCTGTGCAACACCTATAAATATAAATTAGTGTTTTTTGCACAAATCACAAAAAAGATGTCCGTTTTAAACATGCATTAATGAGTGCAAAGTTTCAAGACTGTTGTTGTTGTTTGTTGATTTGTTACTCAATATGAGTAAACACTGGCAAAAATGAATGTTTTTTGGGTAACTTGTTTAATGTCAAATCAACCAAATGTCAAACAAACAAAATGTTTGATTGTATAAAATATTCTTTCTGGAGAAAGACAATCATAAATATTGGTAATTGTGATAAAAGTGTGATTTTTAAAAAAGTATCGTGTATGCAATGTGACCCACGTTTCAATTTACTCAAGGAGCCATATCAAGATCCCATTATCTCCAGAAGTGAATCATAAAAGGCCATAAAATTGAACATGTCAAAAGAAAAGTTTGTTATGAACTAGAATCTAAAAGGATATTGTCATATCTTAAATATATTTTGAGTTACAGGCATGCAAACTTTAGAAAAAATGCACAAAAATGTTTTTTTTTCCCATTTTTGAATGGTCACCATTGGCACATATTGTAACAAAGATTGTTAAAGACAGACAGTTTTACTAATAGCTCTAACAATCTTTGTATAAAAGTGAAATAATCATACTGCCATCTTTCTAGAGTCATTTACAAAGCCTAAAATTTGCCTCCAAATTTCAGGTCAATTTGACCCTCCTCTACAAAACAGTCATGGCCTCATTAAGATCCCCATATCTCTAGAAATGAACCATATCTGGGCTCAAAAATGGAGATATCAGAAGAAACTTTTATTAAGAACCAACATCTTAAAGGATGTTATGATATATTTAATACATCTTAGGTTACAGGTATACAAACTTCAGAAAAAATACATTAGAAAGTACTTTTTCCAATTTTTGAATAGTCACCATTGGTACATAATGCAACAAAGATTGCTAAAGTCAGCAAATTTTACTAACAGATTTACCAGTGTCTGTGTAAAAATAAAGTAATGATGCTGCCATATTTCTAAAGTCATTTACAAAGCCTAAAATTTGGCACCAAATCTCAGGCCAATTTGACCCTCTACAAATTAGTCATGGCCACATGAAGATCCCCATATCTGGAAATATCTCTGGAAATAAACCATACTTGGGCTCAGAAATGGAAATATCAAAACAAACTTTTATTAAGAACCAGCATCTAAAAGGATGTTAACATATCTTTAATACTTCTTGAGTTACAGACATGCAGACTTGGGGGAAAAACACAAAAAGTGCTTTTTTCCATTTTTGAACGTTCACCATTGACAACAAGGATTTCTGGTCAACAGATTTTACTAATAGACCTACTACTCTCCGTGTACAAATAACAAAATGATTCTGCCATCTTTCTAAATTCACTTTCAAAGCCTGATTTTGGCTGCAAATTACAGGTCATTTTGACCCTCTACAGAATAGTCATGGCCACATTAAGATCCACAAATCTCTGGAAATGAACCATACTAGGGCTTAAAAATAAAGATATCAAAAGAAACATCTATTAAGAACCAGCATCTTAAAGGATGTTAAGATATATTTAATACATCTAAACTTACAGGTTTGCAAACATCTGAAAAATACATTAGAAAGTACTTTTTCCCATTTTTGAATGGTCACCATTGACACATATTGCAACAAAGATTGCTAAAGTCAGCCAATTTTACTAATAGATCTGCCAATCTCTGTATAAAAATAAAGTAATGATGCTGCCATATTTCTAAAGTCATTTACAAAGCCTGTAATTTGGCTCCAAATCTCAGGTCATTTTGACCCTCTACAAAACAGTCATGGCCACATTAAGATCCCCATATCTCTGGAAATGAACCGTGATTGGGCTTAAAAATGGAGATATCAAAAACTTTTATTAAGAACCAACATCTTAAAGGATGTTATGATATATTTAATACATCTTAAGTTACAGGTATACAAACTTCAGAAAAAATACATTAGAAAGTACTTTTTCCAATTTTTGAATAGTCACCATTGGTACATATTGCAACAAAGATTGCTAAAGTCAGCAAATTTTACTAATAGATCTAACAATGTCTGTGTAAAAATAAAGTAATGATGCTGCCATATTTCTAAAGTCATTTACAAAGCCTAAAATTTGGCTCCAAATCTCAGGCCAATTTGACCCTCTACAAATTAGTCATGGCCACATGAAGATCCCCATATCTGGAAATATCTCTGGAAATAAACCATACTTGGGCTCAGAAATGGAAATATCAAAACAAACTTTTATTAAGAACCAGCATCTAAAAGGATGTTAACATATCTTTAATACTTCTTGAGTTACAGACATGCAGACCTTGGGGGAAAAACACAAAAAGTGCTTTTTTCCATTTTTGAACGTTCACCATTGACAACAAGGATTTCTGGTCAACAGATTTTACTAATAGACCTACTACTCTCCGTGTACAAATAACAAAATGATTCTGCCATCTTTCTAAATTCACTTTCAAAGCCTGATTTTGGCTGCAAATTACAGGTCATTTTGACCCTCTACAGAATAGTCATGGCCACATTAAGATCCACAAATCTCTGGAAATGAACCATACTAGGGCTTAAAAATAAAGATATCAAAAGAAACATCTATTAAGAACCAGCATCTTAAAGGATGTTAAGATATATTTAATACATCTGAAGCTACAGGTTTGCAAACATCTAAAAAAATACATTAGAAAGTACTTTTTCCCATTTTTGAATGGTCACTATTGGCACATATTGCAACAAAGATTGCTAAAGTCAGCCAATTTTACTAATAGATCTGCCAATCTCTGTATAAAAATAAAGTAATGATGCTGCCGTATTTCTAAAGTCATTTACAAAGCCTAAAATTTGGCTCCAAATCTCAGGTCATTTTGACCCTCTACAAAACAGTCATGGCCACATTAAGATCCGCATATCTCTGGAAATGAAACATGATTGGGCTTAAAAATGGAGATATCAAAAGAAACTTTTATTAAGAACCTTTAATAGCTTTAATTGTTAAGATATCTTTAATACATCTTAAGTTACAGGCATGCAAACTTACATGCATAAGTACTTTTTCCAATTTCTGAATGGTCACCATTGGCACATAATGCAACAAAGATTGCTAAAGTCAGCCAATTTTGCTAATAGATCTAACAATAAAAGTAAAATAATAATACTGCCATCTTTCTAGAGTCATTTACAAAGCCTGTAATTTGGCTCCAAATGTCAGGACATTTTGCCCCTTTTCTACAAAAAAATCATGGAGCCAAATTAAGATCCCCATATGTCAGGAACTGAACCATACTGGACCTTAAAAATTAAGGTATCAAAAGAAACATTTATTAAGAGCCAACATCTAAAAGGATGTTAAGATATCTTTAATACATCTTGAGTTATAGGCATGGAAACTTCAGGGAAAAAAAAAAAACATAAAGTACTTTTTACTGTTTTTGAATGTCACCACTGGCACATAATGCAACAAAGATTGTTAAAGACAGACAATTTTACTAATAGATCTACAGATCTCTGCATAAAAGAAAAATAATGGCACTGCCATATTTCTAGAGTCATTTACAAAGCCTGTAATTTGGCTTCAAATCTCAGGACATTTTGACCTTCTACAAAAATGTCATGGAGCCACATTAAGATCCCCATATCTCAGAAACTAAACCTTATTTGGGCTTAAAAATGAAGATATCAAAAGAAACCTTTGTTAAGAAACAGCATCTAAAAGGATGTTAAGATATATTAAATACTTATTGACTTACAATCATGCAAACTTTGGAAAAAATGGGCAAAAAAGTGCTTTTTCCCATTTTTGAACATTCACTTTTGGCACGTAATGCAACAAAGATTGTTAAAGTCAGCCAATTTTACTAATAGATCTACCAATCTCTTTATAAAAGTAAAATAACGTTACTGTCAAATTTCTAAAAGTAATTTACAAAGCCTGTAATTTGCCTTCAAATCTCAAGACATTTTGACACTCTTCTACAAAAGAGTCATAGAGCCACATTTAGATCCCCATATCTCAGGAACTGAACCTTACTTGGGCTTAAAAATAAAGTTATCAAAAGAAACTTTTACTATGAACCAACATCTAAAAGGATGTTAGGGTGTCTTTAATACGTCTTGAGTTACGGTCATGCAAACCTTGGGGAAAAGTGCTTTTTCAACCATTTTTGAATGGTCACCATTGACATAGTGCAACAAGGATTTCTAAGGTCAACAGATTTGACTAATAAACCAACTAATTTCTGTGTACAAACAACATAATGATGCTGCCATCTTTCTAAATTAATTTACAAACCCTTTAAATTGGCACCAAATCTCAGCACCAAATTTTGACCCTTACAAAATCCACATTGAGATCCCCATATCTCAGTAACTAAGCCATACTTGGGCTTAAAAATGAAGATATCAAAAGAAAAATTTGTTAAGAAACAACATGTAAAAGATGTTAAGATATCTTTAATATGGCTTGGGTTACAGACATGCAAGCCTTGGGGGAAAAACACAAAAAGTGCTTTTTCCTGGTTTTTGAACAGTCACTATTGGCACATAATGCAACAAAGATTGCTGAAGTCAGCAAATTTTACTAATAGACCTACTAATCTGTGTGTACAAACAACATAATAATGCTGCCATCTTTCTAAATTAATTTACAAACCCTTTTATTTGGCACCAAATCTCAGGAAATTGACCCTCTTCTACAAAAACAATCATGGAGCCACATTAAGATCCCAATATCTCAGGAACTGAACCATACTGGAGCCTAAAAATGAAGATATCAAAAGAATTTTTTATTAAGAACCAACATCTAAAAGGATGTTAAGATATATTAATTACGTCTTGACTTACAGTCATGCAAACTTTGGAAAAAATACATGAAAAAGTGCTTTTTCCCAAGTTTAAATGATCACCATTTAAATATAATGCAACAAAGATTGCTAAAGTCAACAGATTTTATTAACTGACCTAACAAACTTTGTGTAAAAATAAAATAATGATTCTGCCAACTTTCTGAAGTCGTTTTTACCCTCTGTAATTTGGCTCCAAATTGCTGAAATGTGATGTCTGTGTGTATAGACACAGAACTGATGAAATGTGTTGGTAATATCAGTAAAGCACCACCAGATGGCAGAACAACATTTGTTTTTCTCCGTCCTCAGATGCCGCTTTCAAAATCCTCAACCCCAAGGCTGTGCCCAATTTCTTCCGCCTGAACAGCCATAACGCCATCCTTGAGTTTCTACTGGAGGTAATGTCACTCTTACTTATTCATTTCATTTGGCGGGTCTTTTCTGCTCTTCAAAGTCTCAGACCCTCGCACCTGACTCCTGATCCATAGTGAATGATTTATGGCTTGCATTTTAATCATTCATCATAAGCTAATGCTTTCACGCCAGGGTACGCCGGAGATAAAAGAGCACTACATCGACTCCAAGAAAGACGTGGATCGGCACCTGAAGTCCAGCTGCGAGCAGTTCATACAGCAGCAGACGCACATGTTTGTGGGAAACCTGGAGGAGTTTCTCACCAAGGTCAAATTTCATGCATAAATTCTTAATTTTTTTAGGTGAAAACAAAACTTCTCTCCTCTCTGAACCTCATCGCTTTTTATAATAACAGGTAGGAGCTTTAAAAACGATGGCTGTTCAAGGAGGACCGACGTACAATCTTTCGCAGCAACCCTGGGCCCAGCCACGTGAGTCGGGAATTAAATGTTTCATCAACTTCTAATTATCTGATAATTAGCTCTAATTAGCTGTTTGATTACACTGAATGATCTGCTGCGCTGCTAGAAACACTTTTATATTGTCGAAGCGTGAATTTCACTGATAGACGTGTAAAAGGCTAATAGCCTGTTCATTCACATATTACTTGATATTGATGTGAACCAAGAAAGATAATTGTTTGAATCATGTGCATATGTATGTATAATATAATAAAATATTGCAAATGTGTATGTATAAAATTTTACATATTCTAAAAAAATGTACTGATCTGATTTACTTAAGCTTTTTGTTATTATTATTCTTCTCGGTCAAATTTCGGAACGCTTCTCCTCCTAGAGCTTTCAAGCTACAACCACCAAACTCAGCCCAGACCTTCAGACTGATCTGACTCGGGTTGCTGTCTCTTTTCTAACTGATCCAACTTATAGTTTTCATAAAATTAAAGAATAAAAATCATAAAAATCCCATAGACTTACATTGACGGAATGTTGAAATGAGCAACACTATTCAAACTCCAACTGACAAAATTCAAACTTAAACTCCCAGAATCCCCTGAGACTAAATCAAGACTTCCCTTCTATGTACTATTTCTAATCCATTTAAACTTCCATTCTAATATTTCTAATCTATTGATCTATCTAGCCAAGCCTAGCAACTACAGTCATGCTAGTAACTTGTTAATCATGCTAGCAACATGCTTTTAACATGTTAATCATGCTAGAATCATGCTAGTAACTTGCTAATCATGTTAGAAACATGTTAGCAACATGTTAATAACTTGCTAATCATGCTAGCAGCATGCTATTAACATGTTAATCATGCTAGAATCATGCTAGTAACTTGCTAATCATGTTAGAAACATGTTAGCAACACGTTAATAACTTGCTAATCATGCTAGCAACACGCTATTAACATGATAATCATGCTAGAATCATGCTAGTAACTTGCTAATCATGCTAGCAACACGCTATTAACATGATAATCATGCTAGAATCATGCTAGTAACTTGTCAATCATGCTAGAAACGTAAGCAACCTGTTAAAAAATGCTAATCATGCTAGCAACATGCTATCAACATGTTAATCATGCTAGAATCATGCTAGTAACTTGCTAATCATGCTAGAAACATGTTAGCACCTGCTGATCATGCTAGAAACATGTTAGCAACCTGGTAATCATGGTAGAAACATGCTAGCAACTTGCTAATCATACTATAATCATGCTAGACAAATGCTAACAACTTGCTAATCATGGTAGAAACATGCTAACAAACTTGTTAATCATATTAAAATCATGCTAGAAACATGTTAGCACCTGTTAATCATGCTAGTAGCATGCTAGCTAGCATCTTGTTAGCATCTTGCTAAAAACATGTTAGCAACATGCTAACAACGTGCCTTTAAAACATTCAAACTTTAACCTTTAAAACTATTCTAAACTTCAAACTATTTTAGACTGAAAACCATCAAACTTTAAATTTTTATTTTTTTTTTTTCTGTTAAAAACTTTTCAAACTTTTCAAACTTTCTGGTGCGGCTTGCTCAAGCCAACCTAAAGATCATCTTGATGAACTTTATTCATTTTTATATATAATATTTTGTAATATATTTTAATAATACAAATATTTTTATATTATTATATGTAGAGTAATGAGATTTTTCTGCATTACATTAATTAAATGTAGTGTGAAAATGTGCTGAAAATTTTTACTAATCCTGAAAATACATTATGCTTAATTTTTATATAATTGTTTTTTGTTTTGTTTTGTTTTTTTTATTCATATTCATGCTGTTACACCATAATGAGGCAGAAATTAATTTCACAAGCAGAAATGTATGACTGAGTGTGTTGTTTTGAAGATTTTGCACTTGTTAATGAGGATGCATTTTCTGTATTTTTAGCCAAAATTAATGACATAGTGATGGCCACCTATCGCATCCTGAAAAACAAACTGCCCGGGACGTTACAGAGCATGTCTTTATATTTGGCCAATAAAGACACAGAGTTCATCCTGTTCAAGCCCGTCAGGGTGAGTATCATGACTGTCTGTCTGTGTTGTTTTGTTTCAACTCAAGTCTGTATTTCTTAAATCTAATCATAAAATACTAATTATGTAATAAAGTCTGCGTTTATATTGATCTTTTGCTAAACTTCGGTCCCTTTGGTTACTGACATTCAGTAAAGCTGTATAGAACATCCCATAGAAATACACTGGATTTTCAGTCCATTTTATTTCAGTATCATTACATTTTAGTATTTAACAGAATGACTAGTATCTATGTAGTACATATTAATATTAATTTGTTGTTAATTAATTATTAGCATTTTTTGTGCATTTTAGTTGTTTTTTTTTTTTAAAACCTATTTATTTATTTAATTTTAGTTTTAGTTTTTGTCATTTGAATACTTATTTTATTTTAGTTAGTTGTGATGGCAAAATTTCAGTTTTTTTTTTTTTTACTATTTTTAGTTTTATTCTTAGTTAACAACAACAACGCTGTTTTCAGCATGATTTTCAGAAAGTTTCATTTTAAATATTTATAATATTTATAAATATTTTGAATTAGTTTTCTAATTTTAATAATTTTTAAAAACATTATTTGTAAGGCAGGGCTAAGCAACGGGTCAGTTTCCCATAATGCAATGCTCACACAGGAGGATAACAACAAGAAAAATGGCACTAAATCCAGTCAATCACATGCTGTTAATAAAATGACTAGTATCTATTTAGTACTTATTAATATTAATTTGTTGTTTATTAATTATTACCGTTTATTTTTGTGCATTTTAGTTGTTTTTTAATACCTATTTATTTTGTTTGTTTGTTTGTTTGTTTTAGTTTTTGTCATTTTAATACTTATTTTATTTTAGTTTAGTTAGTTTTATTTCAGATTTTTTTTTTAATTTTTTAGTATTTTTTGTTTTATTCTTAGTTAACAATAACAACAGTGTTTTCAGCATGATTTTCAGTCAATTTCATTTTAAATATTTATAATATTTATAAATATTTTCAATTAGTTTTGATTTTTAAAAACATTCTGTTTTTTAGTAATTTTGTTGTTTGATCTAGTTGTTTTTTATGCCTGTTTAGTTGATTTTTTTTTTTTTTTTTTTTATTGCACTTTTGGTATTTTTAGCACTTCAACTAAAAAATGTAAGTTAAATTATTTAATTATTATTAAGTTAAATTATTATTAATAAATTATTTTTAAAAACAAGCTAGTTTTTTATAGCTATTTTAGTTGTGTTAACATTTATTTCAACTAATGTAATTTTTTTCTAGCATTTTATTTGAATTCTTAGTTAACGATAAAAATACAGTTTTCAGCATGATTTTCAGTAAAAATCCATCCAAACAGACTTTGTTTAAAACAGTGCGAAAGCTCAAAATGCTTGTCTTGTAAAATGGATAGATTATAGATTGGTGGCAGTTGCTAAAGTTGGATTGATCTGTAACTTTTTAAGGCGGTGCTAAGATAGGAGCAAAGGGTCAGTTGCCCATAATGCCAATATGAAACGCACTGAATCTGATCGATCATATGCTGTTTCAGAACAACATCCAGCAGGTTTTCCAGAGACTGCATGCGTTTCTGCAGGAGGAGTACAGCGGTGAAGATCTCCAGATCATCGCATGTCCATCCATGGAACAGGTGCTCATCACGCCCGGCTAACACAGATATATTCAGAGAACGTTTTGTTATCATTCACATCAAGTTATGAAAACGTTACTTCCAAATAACATTCAAAACGTCAGTTTTTTTTTATTTTTTTTTTTTTATGTTTTTCTTGGTTACATTAGAGGAAACATCTAATGTTACATGTTATCATTTCACACATTTTGGGAATGTTACTTTTGAATGTTCTCTGAGCCATCTAATTGGTAGTAACTAGTTAGTACCAAATAGTTAGTAGCAGTGTTCAAACACTGAGCTGAATGGTGTTTAAATGTATTGTTCTAATGTTTAGAGAAGGTTCCCTGAAGTTGAAGCTAGTTTGTTGTAAAGTTTAAAAAAAATGTTAGATGAACATCCAAGTGTTTTTGTGCTAATGTTTTGAAAACATTATTAAAGCCCAGAGTCTGTGTGCATTAACTGCTTAGATTAATCTTGAAAGTTAGTCATCTAATGTTTTATGCAAGATTGGTCATAACATTTTGCTGTCAGTTACATTAAAAAGTATATTGGTCTAATTTGAATCCAAAAAGCAAGACTGATTACCACTTGGTTAACTGCTAGTTAGTCAAACTAGTTTCTAAGAATGTACCAGATAACTGAACAAACTTTCTGCTAATGTTACTAGAAGAAAGTTTGTTCATGAAAAAATGATCTACACTACCAGTCAAAAGTTTTTATTTGAACAGTTACATTTTTAATGTTTTTCAAATTAGTCTCTTTTGCTCACCAAGCCTGCATTTATTTGATCCAAAATACAGCATAAACAGTACAGTTGTGAAATATTTTCACTATTTAAAATAACTGCTTTCTATTTGAATATATTTTAACATGTAATTTATTCCTGTGACCAAAGCTGAATTTTCAGCATCATTACTCCAGTCTTCAGTGTCACATGATCCTTCAGAAATCATTCTAATATGCTGATTTGCTGCTCAAAAAAAACATTTATTTTTATTATTATTATGCTGATCTTTGCATCTTTTTATTCATCAAAGAATACTGAAAAAAATATATACTCAACTGTTTTAAATATTGATAATAATAATGTTTTTTTTGAACAGCAGATATTAGAACAGTATATTAGAATGATTTCTTAAGGATCATGTGACACTGAAGACTGGAGTAATGATGCTGAAAATTCAGCTTTGATCACAGGATTTGATTTTCTATTCAAATAGAAAACAGTTATTTTAAATTGTAAAAATATTTTAAAATTTTACTGCTTTTGCAGTACTCCAGATCAAATAAATGCAGGCCTGATAAGCAAAAGAGACTTCTTTAAAAACATTAAAAATCTTACTGTTCAAAAACTTTTGACTAGTAGTGTATACATATATTTTTGCTAACATTTAGAGAACATTATTGAAGACCAGATAACAGAACAAGTGTTACTGAAGAATGTTTTTTCATAACTTTAAGAAAAAAAATGATATTCACTACCAGACAAAAGATTTTGAACAGTAAAATTTGTAATGTTTTTCAAAGAAGTCTCTTCTGCTCACCAAGCCTGCATTTATATGAAAGTATAGCAAAAAAACAGTAAAATTTTGAAATATTTTTACTACTTAAAGTAACTGTTTTCTATTTGAATATATTTTAAAATGTGATTTTAAATCTGAATTTTCAGCATCATCACTCCAGTCTTCAGTGTCACATGATCCTTCAGAAATTATTGTAATATGCTGGTTTGCTGCTCAAAAAAACATTTATTATTATTATTATTATTCAGATCTTTGCATCTTTCTATTTATCAAAGAATACTGAAAAAATATATACTCAACTGTTTTAAATCTTGAAAGTAATAATGTTTTTTGAGCAGCAAACCAGCATATCCGAACGATTTCTGAAGGATCATGTGACACTGAAGACTGGAGTAATGATGCTGAAAATTCAGCTTTGATCACAGAAAATAAATTACATTTTAACACATATTCAAATAGAGAACAGTTATTTTAAATAGTAAAAATATTTCAAAATTTGACTGTTTTTCCTGTACTTTAAATTAAATAAATACAGGTTTGGTGAGCAACAGAGACTTCTTTAAAAAATTATTGAAGACCAGATAATAGAACAAATATTACTGAATGTTTGTTTCCTGTTAGCTGTGAGCACTTTAAATATCCATTTTATAATTCTATAATGAGTCTTTCTTTGTCTCCTCCATCCAGATCAATCTGCTGCTGTCTGTGAAATAACACTGAACTGAAAGTGAATAAAGTTCTTCCATCCTCAGACAACATCAGCATTGGGAAAAGAGCTCCCTACGAAGGCTTTATCCCAAACCTTCCAGAAGATTCTGGAAATGAACTCGTCTTTATATCTAAAGACAGTACGTGACCCTTTCTGAGCCCTGAACACACTAAAGACGCTCCGCTGCAGGTGCTTGATCCGGTTCTTCTGTTTAGCATTGATACGAAATCAGTTTGTACAGATATAAATTACACGAGGACGGGAAACTGCATCTGTGTGGTGGGGTGGATGTCGGTCTGTATGTACATACATTATCCACTAGGGGGCGCTGTGTGTTTAAAGCCGATTTCTCAAGGGTAAGAGAGCAGAACTAGATCGATATGAGGGCAAATAACTGTAAAGGTGAAGGAAATGATGTGCATAACATATTTATTATTTTTAAAGAAATGTTTCAGTGAGAAACGTGAATTGTGTTATTTAGTCACGCTCATGTCATTTAAAGGGACATTTCACCCAAAATGACCATTTTTGCCATTATTTACACATTTAAACATCATTTAATGTCATTCCAAAGCTGTTTGCAAAAACTGAACACAAAAGAAGATATTATGATCACCAAATCACCAAATCACTAAATCACTTTCAGCTCCCATTGACTTCCATTCTATTTTTTGGCCACACAATGGAAGTCAGTGCTATGGAAGCCCGTTTTTGCCATTGAATAAAAAATAAAAGAAAAAGTTTAAAAAAGAATTGTGAGATAAACTTGCAATTCTGAGAAATAGTCACAATTGCATGAATTGTGTGATATAAAGTCATAATTTTGAGAAATAAAGCCAGAATTGTGTGATATAAACTGGCAATTGTGAGTTAAGTCGAAATTCTGAGATATAAAGTTGTAATTTTGAGAAATAAAGTAAGAATTGTGAGACATAAAGTCATGATTTTGAGAAATAAAGTCAAAATTCTGAGATATAAATTCTTAATTTGGAGAAATAAAGTCAGAATTATGAGATATAGTCATAATCTTGAGAAATAAAGTCAAAATTCTGAGACATAAAGTCTTAATTTTGAGAAATAAAGCCAGAATTGTGTGATATAAAGTTGTAATTTTGAGATATAAAGTCATAATTGTGAAAAATAAGGTAAGAATTGTGTGATATCAAGTTGCAATTCTGAGAAATACAGTCAAAATTCTGAGATATAAACTGGCAATTGCGAGTTAAAGAATCCACTTTCAAAACAAAGATTCACATACACTCACCCCGTTGTCATCCAGGATGTTCATGTCTTTCTTTCTTCAGTCGTAAAGAAATAGTTTTTTGAGGAAAACATTTCAGGATTTTTCTCCATATAATGGATTGATATGGTGCCCTGATTTTGAACTTCCAAAATGCGGCTTCAAACGATCACAAATGCGGTTGTAAACGATCCCAGCAGAGGAAGAAGGGTCTTATCTAGCGAAACGATCTGTAATTTTTATAAAAATAATACAATTTATATACTTTTTAATGCCAAACGCTCGTCTTGTCTTACCTTGCCTGAACTCTGTTTTTTTCTGGTTCAGTTAGGGTGTGTGGAAAAACTCTCTTCTCTCAACTCTCAACTCTCCATCTCATGTTCTCCCTCAACTTCAAAATTGTCCTATATCGCTGTTTTACCTTTTTGTTAAGGGTGTTTGATCTTCTTTGTTTGTTAATTTTTCAAAGACTGTGTCGGTACTTCTGCAGTGATGTAGGATGATTTTGAAATGCTTTTTGAAGTTGAGGGAGAAAATACGATTGGAGTTTTTTGACATACCCTAACTGTCTTGAGTCAGAATACACAGAGTTCAGACAGAGCAAGACAAGATGAGCATTGGAGATTAAAAAGTATTTAAATTGTATATTTTTAATGAAAATAACCAATCATTTCGCTAGATAAGACCCTTCTTCCTCAGCTGGGATCGTTTACAACCGCATTTAAACTGCATTTTGGAAGTTCAAACTCGGAGCACCATATCAGTCCATTATATGGAGAAAAATGCTGAAATGTTTTCCTCAAAAAACATAATTTCTTTACGACTGAAGACAGAAAGACATGAACATCTTGGATGACAAGGAAGTGAGTACATTATATGTGAATCTTTGTTCTGGAAGTGGACTTCTCCTTTTCCTTTAAGTCAGAATTGTGAGATATAAACTGGCAATTCTGTGAACATGTCAGTCTTTTTTTCTTCTTCTCAGAACTGGACTTTATCACAATTGCAAGTTTGTATCTCACAATTCTTTTTTTTTCTCAGAATTGTTAGATATAGACTAGCACTTGCTATATAAAAAAGTTATAAAGTCAAAGCTGCAAAATACAAGGTTGCAATTGTGAGAAAAAATAGAAATAAACTCGCAATTCTGACTATTTCTTGCAATTGTGCATTTATATCTCACAGTTCAGAGAAAAAAAAAGTCAGAATTGCGAGTTTCTATGACAATTCTGACAAATGAAGTCTTGCAAGATGTAAACTTGAAATTGCTAGAAAAAAAGTCAGAATTGTGAGATAAAAAGTTGCAATTCTTTGAACATATCAGTCTTTTTTTTTTCTTCTCAGAACTGGACTTTATTACTCGCAAATGCAAGTCTATATCTCACAATTATGAGGAAAAAAAGTCTGAATTGTGAGATACAAAGTTGCAATTGTGATAAAGTCAAAACGGCAAAATACAAAGTTGCAATTGTCAGAAAAAATAAAGATAAACTCAAAATTCTGACTATTTCTTGCAATTGTGTGTTTATATCTCACAGGTCAGAGAAAAAAAGTCAGACTTAAGAGATATAAAGTTGCAATTCTGAGAAATAAAGTCAGAATTGTAAGATACAAAGTTGCAATTGTGAGGAAAAAATAATAGATATAAACTCATAAGTCTGACTATTTCTTGCAATTGTAAGTTTATATCTCACAGTTCAGAGAAAAAAAGTCAGAATTATGAGATAAAAAGTCGTATTTACCTTTTATTATTATTATTATTATTATTATTATTATTGAGTGGTGGAAACAGGCTTCCATACAATGGGAACCAAAAATGTTTTAAGAAAATCATCAACATCAACAACATCAGAGGTGAATAAATGAAGACAATTTTCATTTTTGGCTTAATTATTCGTTTAAAACCCACCATTTTTTTTTATTTTTTTTTTTATGGTGAACACAAAAGAGGATTGTTTAATGAATCTTAATGCATGCATATTTATACTCCAAAAACCCATAAAGCATCCGTGTGACTTGTGCATTTATATTTTAAGCTGTAATATCTTTTGACATGAGTGTGAATTAATAATAACATCATTTTCATATTAAACTAAAAAACGAATGCATTTCCTAATTTTCTCTTTCCTTCATTCTGAAGCCTCAGTTGCGTTGTGGGAGTTTAGTTCGTCTTTTAAAAAAAGAAATAGTTACTTTTTGGGCTTTTTATACATAAATCTTTAACTTTTTGTATAAGATTGGCTTCCTGTTTGACACGAATGACCCTTTTCTGTTTGGTTCTGTCGGAGAGATTCTGATGAATTCATAACTAAAGCTGAAGGTTTATTACTGTATGTGTTTTGCCTGACAGTTTTTCTAAATAAATGCACAGATGTTTTCACAGATTCTCCTCGAACTGAAAGGCATGAAGCTTTACAACTTGGAAATGAGATTTAGCCCATTAAACACTGATTAAAACCTTTATAAAAATTAGCTCTTTTTAAATTTTATATCGGTGGTGCTTTAGGGCCAGCATGAATCTTCATTTTCTGGTGCATTGTGGGAAATGGCATTTCCCTTGATTTAGTAAAAGCTCAACTGTCTGTCTGCCCTTCAACCGCACAGCAACCAAAAGATCTTCAACACTTTCTGAATGCCTTTCATTCCTGACGTTTAACGGCGATAACGCGCTCCATTCGCTGATGCTGATTTATTAACTAATAATTAAAGCAGAGCGCATTAAACACGGCATAAAAAACATAAAATATGTTTAAAAGGTGAACGTTAATGCATTTGAGAATGTTCATGCTGGACTGAATCCACCAGATAATATATATTTACAGCATTATATAGATTTCTTTGGCATTTAGTCAGTGCTTACTATTATTGTGATGAAACATTAAGTACTAAAGACATTTGCAAAGTTTGCATCCAAGACATTTGACATAAGCAAACCTTTACTACGTAATTGCAATACAAATGTTTTACATGTTTGTTAAACCAACGCAATAGCTTGACGTTTATCTGTCAGATAATAACTAAAAATGACACGTTAAAAACCATCATGTTCATTGTCACAGGGAAGATGTAGTCCCAACTTAAAATTAAGTTAAAATGAATTTCATAAAATAAAGTTTAAAATGTTTAAGAATTGTGCTGCCTAAGCTCATTTTAGCACAATAATATATTAATTTAAAAACACAATATAAATAAAAAAAAAAATTAGAATACAAATATTAACAAACAATAAAATAAAATAAAAATTGAGCGTCATGAGTAGTATTATTTTAGTATAAAATAGGTACTAGTATAATTTTAACAATGCTTTGTATTGGTTTTGAATTTTTATATTTTCCTTTTTCATTTAAAGTTAAAGTTTTAGTACATTTTTAAGTATGTCTGTATATTTGTTATTAGTTTCTATTTCAGTTTTAGTTATTTTAGTACATTAAGTTAAACTAAATAAAATATAAATATTGAAATATAAGAAATATTGTCTTGGCAACTAAGATTTTTAATTTTTTATATATATATTTGTTTTTATTTTTATTAGATAGTAATCAAATGCACTATATATATATATATATATATATATATATATATATATATATGTGTGTGTGTGTGTGTGTGTTTTATATAATTATATGATATGACATTTTAAATTATTATTATAATTATTATTGTATTTTCATTTTAAATTTTAAAGCTTTAGTAATTTTGTTTTTGTAATGTTTATTCATGTTTATTTCAGTTTTTGTTATTTTAGTAAAAAGAGGAGAAAATTAGAAATATTGTCTTGCTAATATTTTTAATATATATTTTTTTATTTTCTTATGGTTTTGTTTTTAGTTTTAAAAAGTAATCAAATGCACCAATGTCACATGCTGGAAAGATATATATTTGTTTTATATAATTATGTAATTATATAATTATATACATATTTGTTTTATATAATACATTTTATATATTTTTATATACATTCATTTTAAAGTTTTAGTAATTTTGTGTTTTTGACATTTATAAGTTTAAAATATATATATGTTTGTAGTGTTCATTTTTATTTTAGTTTTAGTTATTTTAGTAAACCCAATTAAAAAAAATTTCCTTTGCCATTTGCCTGTTGAGGACCGGGAGTCCCACTTAAAAATAAAATGAAGAATCAAGTTATCAATTTATTAATTAATAAATTATTATAAATTCAATACATCATAAATTCAATACATTTTTTAATTTACATTTAAAAAACAAAAATTAAATAAACAACTTTATGTCTATTAATTTGTCCATTTGAAAAGTGTTTCATTCATATGCATTTTTATGTCTGAGTTGATAAATTGATTCTTTCTTTTATTTTTTAAGTGGCACTCCTTATGTCCATACTTACCAAGGCAACATTTCTAATTGTCATTAAGTTTTTTAAATATTTTATTTATGTTTGTCAGTTCACACTTTATTTTCATGCAACCTTTTTTAAGGTTTTAGTTTGAGCTAACTAACACTGATCTTAAAGAGAAAGTAAGACGCACCATTTTCACCTACTGGAGCATGAAACAGGTAAAAACTTAAAATCTCACAGACACACATTGAAAGAGGAACCCGAGCCACATCTGCAGACCAGAAGATCACAGGACGCAGTTTCTCCAGAAATGTGTCGTATTCTTACAGACTTCAGCTTCTAATTGCTGAATCGAGGCATCTGCGTGGTGTTTGTTTTGACACTCGCTCACCACCCTCAGGTCTGTGATGTGACCAGATGTTCATGCGTCACCTGAGCTGTGTGTAACAGCTGTCCGCTCCTGCATGCTGTCGAACTGAACAAGATTTTGACACGCCTCAACCTGAGAGCGGCGCTGACATCTATGACCACATCCTTACAGCCTGTATGTTCATGCATGCAGGGAAAAATACTGCAAATCATCTGCTGACCGACTGTTGGAGACATCAAGATGAGTTCAAGTTTATTTTCGGGAATACATGGTGTCTCAGCCCATGGCACATACACTTTTCTTCATTCCACGGAATATATACAATGCCAAACTTTAGTAGGGATGCTATGACATGTCCCTACCAATATCTACTAAATTGTCCCTAGCAATAATTTTGACCAAACAGTTAGAAATATATATACATATTCTCCCATTTGCTTTTTTACATTGACTATCACTCTATATAGACTAATACAATCTCATAGAACATTTCTTAGATATTTAATACAATATATACTGTTAAATTTAACATTGACTTCAATGGTATGTGATGACTGGATGCTTTCAACTGATTTCAGTGCTCAAACTATTTCAAATCTAGTGAATTAAGCTACAAACTCGATTACAATGCACAATATCTAACATGTATTTTGAGCTGCAGCTCGTCATATTAATGAAGTGTTTAGTTAGTAGTAAACTGGTTATCTTACCTCAATATGTTCGATGTTTTATTTGTACATTTAAGTTTATTTCAGTTAATGTCTTAAAATAACGAGTAGTAGTACCGACAGTGTCGTGTAAACATGGCTGAAGACGCGAAAAGCGGAACAGACGAAGCGATTCAACGGAGTGAGTCATTTACGCTGGAACCGTTCCGATTGATTCAAACTCGTGATTCCGATCATTCCATTCAAGCGATTCACTAGCAAAAAAACAAATCAAAAGAGCCATCCGTTTTTGAATTTCGACATCGCTTGTAGTGGTTTTAAAACAGAGCATTTCTAAACTCCGAATCAGTTAATCATTGCGTAGCAAAATGATTCACTGTTTTGAAGCGCGCGAATCGGATCGCGTATTGCGAATCATTTCATTCAGATCGGAACTTCAAATCGCTTATCGTGAATCATTTTAGGTGGGGAATTTGCGTATCGCGAATCTTTTGATTCGGATCATTTTGCGATTTGAATGATTCGCGATTTGTCACGAGCTGAAATGGTGGTTCGCCAATCATTCAGATAGGACTTTGGACCGCGGCTTATGAATCATTTGATTTAGATCGCAACGAGCAGGTTCGCGAATCTTTTAAATCAGGTCGGAACTGCGGAACGCGAATCGACAATTGAGTCGTTTATGCTGGAACCGCTTGAGCCGATTATTCAGTTCAAGCGATTCACTAGCAAAAACCAGATCAAAAGAGCCATTCATTTTCAAATTTTGACATCACTTGTAATGATTTTAAAACAGATCTTTTCCAAACTCGGAATCAGTTAATGTTAAGTCATTGTGTAGCAAAATGATTCACTGTTTGGAAGCGCGCAAATCATTTTATTCAGATCGGAACTTCAAATCGCGTATTGCCAATCATTTGGTTTAGGTGGGGACTTCCAAGTTGCGTATCACGAATCATTTGATTCAGATTTGAAATTCGAAGCGGTTTCATGAATCTTTTGATTCAGAACAGCGATTTGAATGATTCACGATTCGTTACGATCTGAAATAATGATTCGCGAACCATCATTTCAGATCGTAACGAATTGTGAGTCATTAATCAGATGGGATTTTGGAGCGCGGCTTATCAATCATTTGGTTTAGATTGGAATTTAGGAGCAGGTTTGCAAATCTTTTAAATCAGGTCGGAACTGCGGAGCGCGAATCATTTCATTTAGATCGACAACTGAGTGAGTCATTTACACTGGAACCGCTCCAATTGATTCAAACTTGTGAATCATTAATTGAATCGATCATTCAGTTCAAGCGATTCACTAGCAAAAAACAGATCAAGAGCCACTCATTTTCGAATTTTGACATAGTTTGTAATGATTTTAAAACAGAGCTTTTCTAAACTCGGAATCAGTTAACTAAGTTATTAAGTAGCAAAATGATTCACTGTTTAGAAGCGCGCCAATCGGATCGCGTATCGCGAATAATTTGATTCAAATAGTATCTTCAAATCGCGTATCACGAATCATTTGATTCAGAACAGAACTTCAGAGCGCTTTCTTGATTCTTTTGCAATTTGAATGATTCACAATTTGTCACAATCTCAAATGATGGTTCGCGAATCATTATTCAGATGGGACTTTGGAGCACGGCTTATAAATCATTTGATTTAGATCAGAAGTTTAGGTTCGCGAATCTTTTAAATCAGGTCGGAACTGCGGAGCGCAAATCATTTCATTTAGATCGACAGTTGAGTGAGTCATTTACGATGGAACCGCTGCGATTGATTCAAACTCGTAAATCAATCATTCAGTTCAAGCGATTCACTAGCAAAAAAAAAACAGATCAAAAGAGCCATTCATTTTCTAATTTTGACGTAGTTTGTAATGATTTTAAAACAGAGCTTTTCTAAACTCGGAATCAGTAAAATGATTCACTGTTTAGAAGAGCGCCAATCGGATCGCGTATCGCGAATAATTTGATTCAGATCGGATCTTCCAATCGCGTATCGCGAATCATGTGGTTACGGTGAGGACGATGCGTATCACGAATCATTTTATTCAGAACAGAACTTCAGAGTGCTCGAAATTAGTTAACGTTAAGTCATTGCATAGCAAAATGATTCACTTTTGAAGCGTGCGAATCGGTTCGCATATCGCGAATCATTGATTCAGCTCGGAACTTTAAATCGCGAATCACTTGGTTTAGGTGGGGACTTCGCGTATCGCAAATCATTTGATTCAGATCAGAACTTCGAAGCAGTTACATGAATCTTTTGGTTCTAAACATTTTGCGATTTGAATGATCCGCGATTTGTCACGAGCTGAAATGGTGGTTCGCGAATCATTATTCAGATGGGACTCTGGAGCGCGACTTATGAATTATTTGATTTAGATCGGAACTTCAGAACAGGTTCGCGAATCTTTTAAATCAGGTAGGAACTGCGGAGCGCGAATCATTTCATTTAGATCGACAACTGAGTGAGTCATTTACACTGGAACCGCTCCAGTTGATTCAAACTTGTGAATCATTAATTGAATCGATCATTCAGTTCAAGCGATTGATTCATTTTCGAATTTTGACATAGTTTGTAATGATTTTAAAACAGAGCTTTTCTAAACTCGGATTTTCACTATATGTTTTAAGGAAACTTAGCACTAACATTTAACAGTGTATAGTCAGTGTATAGTCATGCAGCCTATTTGTATTTTTGCATTAACTGACTGCAAATGTCTAAAGTAGTTTTATTTTCTGATTTGAGATGAGTTTGCTGTCCTTGAGCGGATGGAGCCGGAGTCTGGCGTGAATCCATCGCTGTGTGACGTGATGCTGAATGTGAACCGATGAAGCTTCTCAAGGCCAGAGGAGCGGGTTGGATGGACGTGAACATGCGGATGAAGGTCTGACGCTTTGCTTTGCATGAACCTTCAAAGGGCTGAGATTCACCCTTCAAGACGATATAAATCAGCAGCCGCAGCTGTAACTCAGTCCCAGGGCCTGGACATCGAGCGCAGCTAAAGGACACAAGGTCAGTCTCTTCAAAATCTGATTGGAATAAAAGAAGATGGAATATTATTTGCAGAGGATTTGTGTTTGAATCACATTGAGTCGGGGTAGAGACAGTCTCATCTGTTTGATTCAGGACTCAATTTTACTTCGGGCATTCATAAGTGGAAAAAAACTGTATTGTAATTAATGCATGAATGTAAAAGTGCATGCTAATGGAACAAAAATGTCAATCAATGCTACATGCTAAATTAACAAGACAAACTGATGATTTCGGGGCCTTTAATTTCATCTTATATCAGAAGTGAGGAGTAAATTGCATATATATATATATTAATAATAATTAATTGTAATAACAAAAAATAATAATATAAATAATAACTTTATTAATATATACTATGACTTATCTTTACAATAAGTAATAAAAACAATGTTGGATATATTTAAATAGACAACTAGTCTGTCACAGTATGCATTTTATTATTATTATTATTATTATTATTATTATTATTAGTGTTATAATATGCAATTAATTCATTAATTAGATAAGCATTTAATTTATTTTTTATTTTGTATCAATGTTTTTTGTTATTATTTTACATATAAATTTGGTCTGCTAATGCATTTATTTTATTTTATTAATTTATTTTATTATTTTGTGTTATTTTAATTAAGTTTAATATTGTTTTTTTTATTATTATTTTGTGTTGTTCATTTAACTTTAAGTATTTATATTTTATTTTATTTTTGTTTTATTCATTTTTTATTTTATATAATTTTGTTATTTAAATTTCATTTAATTATTTAAGTTAGATTGTTTTGTTTTATTTACATTTTAATTTTAGTTTAATTTAATTATTTATTTTATTTATTAATTTTGTTCATTTTAATTATTTTAATTATTTTATTTTAATTTAATATTAACTGTAGTTTAATTTAATTGTTATTTTGTTTTATTAAATTTTTTAATAATAATAATAATAATTACTAACACAGTATGCATAATTACTGTAATTTTTTATTTAATTTTTAAATTAATTTAAATTATTTATTTGTATCATTTTGTTATTTTAATGTAATGTTAACTAGTTTAATTTAATTTTAGTTTAATTATTTATTTGTATTATTTTATTTTATTATTTTAATTAGTTTAATTTGAATAATAATAATAATAATAATAGTTTAATAATAATAATAATTACTATCACAGTATGCATTATTATTATTATTATTATTATCATCACTGTATTATGTCACTGCAGTTAATTCAATACTTCGATAAGTAGGATGCATTTATTTTTACATTATTTTGTTTTGTTTTATTTGATTATTTTAATTGATTTAATTTTATTTGATAATTTTAATTTAGTTTAATTTTAATAACAATAATAATAATAATAATAATTTCTATCCCGGTATGCATTATTATTATAATAATAATAATAATAATAATAATAATAATAATAATAATAATAATGTCACTGCAATTAATTCATTACTTTATTTTGTTTTATTTTATTATTTTGTGTCTATTTAGGTAAATAAAATGGATTATTTTAATTTGATAAATTGGTCACCTTATGCACTAACATTATTGTTATTTATGTTATTTATATTATTATTATTATGCCACTGCAATTAGTTAATTAATTAGATAAGTAGCATGCATTTAGAAACATTGTTTGTGTGTTTAATGAGTAATTTAACTAGTTTCCAACCAGTAACAGATGAATTTGCACCAAATCCCTTTGACATCAAAAACAAACACATTTGAAGTGCCTCTTCCTTTTAAAACTCAAGAAGTCTAGTTATTTTGCTCTATTTATGCTCTGCATAATCACACGGTTAGTTGCACTGCATTTTGTGCATTTGTCATTGTTGTCTCTCCCTGCGTTTGCAGACGGGCGCTGTGACCCGTGAGCACAGGAGCGCCGATGTACAGGACGGACGGGATAAATCCATTAGGATGATAGCATGTTGATTGGCCCCTGGAGGTAAAGATGGCCGGCGTATTTGGCTGTCTGCGCTTGTCCTTCATTACAATGGAGATGAATTCACCAGCTCCCACTAAGCAGATTATGACAGCGACATTTCCAGAAGGGAAGCTAATTATGTTAACGGACTCGAACTGGCCTACCTTAACACTTCGGCGAATCCAACCGCAAATGCAACGCATAAACCGCTAAAGCCCTGCATTTCTGTGCACGTCACATCATCATATGCAACCCTGTGATTTGAATATTCAACCTTTGATTAGAATCGCATAATTATGATATTCAGCCTCTGAAGGTGACGCTTTTCTGACGGCGCGTGGGTTTTCTGTTCGGTCCGGTGTCAAAGGCCTCATTATTACAGTGGGGAGGATGAAAACCGACGTCGTTTAGAGCTTCAGGAGCTCTTTTATTTAGCCGTGAGAGGAAACGACGACTTGAAGTGAATTTGCTCGGTCTGTGATTGAGCGCGTTATGAAAGGATACGAAATGTTCCTGAGCTGGTGAAGTTGTGACAAAAGGTGAGCGATTTGGATGAAATCTCATTAGCACGTCTTTTCTCGGAGAGGAAGAGAAGTGAGTTTGTGCAGACGCCGTCTTACCTGGGAAAATGTGATCTTGTGGGTAAAAGTGAGAGTTTATGGAAGTGTACACCATCTGTAGTCCTCCTTGAAGATAAAAGGCAGCTTTGCAACAAAAAAACGAATTGTACAGAATTATCACAGAGCTTTTAAACTTATAATTGCTGCACTTTTAGTGTTTCAGCTCATGTTCGCTAGCTCTTCATTAAGTGCATCACTGATTTAAATGTTCCTGTCTGTCAAAATAATGTGCAATCCAAATCTTCTAATGCATTTATTTTATCTTATATCTTATTTTATTATTTTGTGTTATTTTAAATTAATTTAGTTTAATTTACTTTTCATTTCATTATTTTCTTTTATTTTTCTTTTATTAATTTATGTTAATTTAATTTTAATTTTAGTTTAATTTAATTATTTTTATTTTATTTTGTTTGAATTTAGTTTCATTTTACTCTTTTATTTTACTGTTTTGTTTTATTTTTTATTTTATTATTTTGTTGTGTTTTATTTTTTATTTGAATTTAATTAAAATTGTATTATTTTGTTATTTTAATTTATTTTTATTTTAATTGAATTAAAATTTTATTATTTTGTTACTTTAATTTAATTTCAATTTTAGTTCATTTTATTTTATTTGAATTTAGTTTAATTTTACTATTTCTTTTATTTTATTGTTTTGTCTTATGTTAATTTTATTTTCATTTCAGTGTAATTAATTTTTTTTCCATTACTTTTAATTTATTTTATTATTTTGTGATATTTTAATTTAATTCAGTTTAATTTAATAATTTTTATTTTTGGTTTTATTTTTATTTTATTTTATCATTTTGTTATTTTAATGTAATTTCAATTTTAGTTTAATCATTTATTATTATTTTATTTTATTTTTGTCTTATTACTTTTATTTTTTTCTATTTGTTTTATTTTATTTTATTGGTTTGCATTATGTTCATTTTAGTCTAATTAAATTATTTTTTCTTTTCTTTTCTTTTATTTTTTATTAATATATTATTATTAATATATATATATATATATATATATACATATATATAACAATAATTGGAAGAAACAGACCGTCTTTATAAATCATGTTAAATCAACATTGTTATTTTAATTTAGTTTAATTTTACTATTTTTTTATTTTTATTTTTTTATTAATTTGTGTTATTTTAATTTTATTTAGTTTAATTTAATCATTTTTATTTATTTTTTTATCCTTAAATCAAAATGTAAAAAAAGTATACAATTATTTTTTTTATATTGATATTATGAATGATAATTAACAAATTGAAAAAAATAAATAAAATTACAATATTGTTATTATTTATAAGGAATTAATGAAATTAATAAAATAAATAAATGTATAAATAAATAACAGACCAATATTGCTATTATATATGATTAATAAATGAATGAAATATATGGCTTGTATTCCTCATTTGGATAAAAGCATCTGCTAAATGAATAAAATGTAAATAAACAAGTGTATTCATTATGTTCAATCAAACTAATAAACTTTTCCTTTCAGTTCCTCCTCCAGTCACATGACTCCGTTCCGGTAGGCCACGCCCACGTTTCCTGATCCTGATCCGTTCAGTTCCCCATGAATGATTCTTTCTCTACACCGCTGTCATTGATTAGTCCATTCCACTCAGAAACGAGTCACATTACACCCATAAAACGGCTCGTGAAAGGTATTTCAGGTTGAACTGTGAATCTAATTGTCCTTTACAAATAAATGTCTGTACAGGGCTCTGGTCAATAGTCTCTCAGAAGCTCTACACAAAGGGCTCACGAAGGATGGCAAATCCTTACAAATGAACGGATTAGGACTCATTTATTGGCCGGCTGGAAGTGAGCGCTGGAGTTTGGCTTTTCTAAATGAAGCGCTGCTTGTTTTCGCGTCTCATTCTCCGAATCGCTCAAGGTAACCGCCGGAGATGAGTTTTTATTGGTGCTGTTTGAGAGTATTTGTGTTTGGAAGTGTTCACAGCCCTGCACTTGATTTACGGTTTCGCCGGGTTCAACCTGATCCTTACGCTTCGCTCTGCCCTTGAATGAAAGGAACAGTTCACTCAAAAATCTAAATGAAAAGCATTTACTCGCCCACATGTCCTTCCAAACACAACTATTTCTTGTATATAAGACACACAAAAAGAAAATATCATAACAGTACTCCATATTATTTTATAATATATCTTATAGTTATTTTATCGTTTTTTTTAATTATTATTATTATTTTCCGTTTTAAATTTGATATATATAAAGTTTTTGTTATTTTGTGTTTTTGTCTTTTTTTAAGTTTTTTTTATGTTTATAGTTTTTTATTAATTTTATTTTAGTTTATTTTTATTGCACATTTTATACACAATGGTAATTCAAAGTGCTTTATGTAAAAAAAAAAAAAAGGAATTAAAATAATAATTACGACAGATGCATATGAAATAAAAATAATAAAAGCAAAGAATAAAAATGACTAAAATTTATTATTTTCATTATTTTAGCACATCGGGCTATATTTGCAACTAGCTTATTTATTTATTTAATTAATTTATTTCAGTTTACATTTCTTTTATTATTATATGTTTCATGTTTTAATATTAGATTAAATAACTTATATTTAATTATAACGTTTTATTATTTTGTGTTGTTTTAATTTAATTTACATTTAGTTTAATTGTTGTATTTATTTCATTTCATTTCATTTTATTATTATTATTTTAGGTTATTTTAATTTAATTTACATTTAGTTTAATATTTGTTTGTTTATTATTTTGTTTTTTTTATTAAATTTTAATTTATTTAACTATTTTTTTATTTTATTTTTGTATTTAGGTTTTATGTAATTTTGTGTCAATTATAATTTAGTTTTAATTATTAATTATTTAATTAAATTTTTATTTTATTACTTTATTTTTTATAATTGATTATTTAAAAAAAATTAAATTTTAATTTTAATTTACATTTTATTAATTTTGTTATGCTTTTGTCATTTTTATTTTTGTTTTTATTTTCAGTATTTCTATTTAGATTTATTTTTAAAACTTTAAAACTAAAACTTTAACTTATTTCATTTGCATCATTTCTAATTTTCATTTAGTTATTTTATTTAATTGTAATTTATTTAATTGCATTTTGTATTTTATTTTGTGTTATTTTTATTTTATCTCATTTTGTGTTAATTATTATTTAGTTTTAATTTTATTTAATTTTATTTTTGTTTCATAATTTATTTTATTTTATTTTATAATTGATTTTATTATTTAATAAAATGTATATTTACATTTTATTAATTTTGTTATATGCTTTTGCCATTTTTATTATTGTTTTTTTTTTCAGTATTTCTAAAGGTTTATTTTCATTTTAGTAACAAAAACTTATTTAATTCGCAACATTTCTAATTTTTATTTAGGGTTTACATCTAGTATTTATATTTTATCATATTTCAGCTTTATTTCAATTAACAAAAATAGTGCATTAATGATAACAACACTGGTGTTAATTGTGATTTTTTTTTTTTCTCCTTTTCCTTATTGATGCAAGGAGTTCTGATGGAGCGTGATTAGTCACATGACATTTACGGCTCATGTGATTGGTTCACTGCTTCTGTTTTATGGGGATTATAGAAAAAGGAGTGGGTGTATTTTTAACATTATAAGCTGATTGTTAACACAAAGTGTGGAGACACATCATTGTTCAAGCACCATGTAAAAGTGAATTTTGCACAATAGGTCCCCTTTAATGCAAGGTAATAAGTATTTATTACTGTAATTTTCCCAATTCGCTCGTCGGCAGGTTTGTGAAAAGTCACCGGGTTTGGGCCGAGGAATAAAAACAAGACTAGAAAGCAAACAGAAGCTCTAAATCAAGGTCACTGAGAAGACTATTAAAGCTCCAGAATCTAGCAGCAGCAGCAGCAGCAGCAGCGGTGTGTGTGTGTGTGTGTGTGTGTGTGTGTGAGTGTGAGTGTGAGTGTTTGTTTGGGATGATGACTGATGCTGTAGTCAGTTCACCCGCACAGCTGTCCGCCTGCCTGCTGCGCTTCATCCATTCCCACTCCGTCTGAGCTGGGCTGGTTGCCATGGCGATGACCCTGTCATCACGTCCCCTCACCTGGGTAAACTAGTGAGTCAGGAGCGGCTCTTCTGGGGAACCACAGACAAAAGACAACATATGGAGCCGCTCCGCCGACAACAACACGCCACAAATCACACGGGCATTCACATACAGACATAACCTGAGCAGATAGATAGATAGATAGAAAGATAGATAGACGGACAGATAGACGGACAGACGGACAGACAGACAGACAGACAGATAGGTAGACAGACAGATAGATAGATAGATAGATAGATAGATAGATAGATAGATAGATAGATAGATAGACAGACAGAAGACAGATGAATAGACAGATAGATAGATGGACAGATAGATAGATAGATAGATAGATAGATAGAACAAAAGATATAATGACAGATAGAATGATAGTTAGTTTAGACTGATGTAGATGGATGGGTGTATGGATATCTATGGATGGATAGTTCAATAGATTGATATGGATGGATGGATGGATGGATGGATGCCAGAATGATAGATGGATAGACAGTTGGATAGATAAATTAATCACGAGGAGATGGGCCGGATGGGAGATATAGACTGATGGATGGATGGAGATAGAGGATAGATTGATGTGGAGATGGATGGATGGATGGATGGATGGATGGATGGATAGATGGAATATGGATGGATGGATGGATGGATGGATGGATGGATGGATGGATGGTTGGATAAACAGAAAAGATAGCCAGTTGGATTAATGTGGAGATGGATGGATGGATGAATAGATAGATAGTTGGATAGATAGATTAATGTGGAGATGAATGGAGATATAGACTGATGGATGGATGGATGGATAGATAGTTGGATCAATAGATGGATAGATAGATGGATAGATAGTTGGAAAAATGGATAGATAGTTGGTATAGATAGATTGATGTGGAGATGGATGGATGGATGGAGATATGGATGGATGGTTGGATAAGAAACAGAAAGATAGCCAACTGGATTTATGTGGAGATGGATGGATGGATGAATAGAAGGATAGATAGTTGGATAGATAGATTAATGTGGAGATGAATGGCTGGGATATAGACTGATGGATGGATGGGAGATATGGATGGATGGATGGATAAATAGTTGGATCAATAGATGGATAGATAGTTGGATAGATGGATGAATAGTTGGAAAAATGGATAGATAGTTGGATAGATAGAATTGATGTGGGAGATGGATGGATGGATGGACAGATGATGGATAAATAGGCGGATAGATAGTTGGATAGATAGATTGATGTGGAGATGAATGGCTGGAGATATAGAATGGATGGATGGATAGATGGAATATGGATGGATGGATGGATGGATGGTTGGATAAACAGAAAGATAGCCAGTTGGATTGATGTGGAGATGGATGGATGGAGATATAGATGGATCAATACATGGATGGATAGATAGATGGATAGTTGGATAAGATAGACTGATGTGGAGATGGATGGAATATAGACTGGATGGATAGATGGATGGATAGATAGTTGGAATAATAAAAGGATAGATAGTTGGATGGCTAGACTGATGTGGAGATGGATGGATGGTAGAGATATGGATTGCTAGATGGGCAGATAAACAGATTGATATGAATGGACAAATAGTTGAATAAATAGATGGATAGACTGCTGTGGAGATGGATGGATGGAGATATAGACTGATGGAAGGATGGATGGATAGTTGGATAAATAGAAGGATAGATCGTTGGACAGATAGATTGATGTGGACATGGATGGATGGAGATATGGATTCCTAGATGGACAGATTGATATGAATAGATAAATAGTTGAATAAAGATGGATGGATGGATAGTTGCTTAGCTGGATAGATAGGCTGATGCATATACAGATGAATTTAGTTATAGATTGATAGATAGATGAATGGATAGATAGATTGATATGGATGGATAGACAGATAAATTGATGTGGATTTATAGATAAACTGGTGTATAGAGATAGTGAACAGTGCTTCCATTCATCTCATTCATGATGTGTCTGGCAGTGAGTGGATTCTGGCGGAGCTCCAGTGAACATCTGGAATGACATCGATCTGTCAGAAGAAATGAGCAACAGTGATGAGTGTGTAAATGTGCTGCATACATACGCCATCATGGACGTTAGATTACAGTGGAAACTCAGTGTCGTGACCCTCAGGCATCTGAATGACGCACTAAATCTGAGATCCTGCCAGGACGTGTGATTTATTGCGCTGCAGTACCTGCTTGTAAAAGAGCCGTGACCAAACGCGAGCTTATATATACTCACCTGATTCACACCTACAACACACAAAGAGCTGCAGGTAAGACACTATCAATGGATCTTTCTATAAACATATCTCAAGCAAAATTAAATAACACGCTTTCTGATTTTTCTCAGATCTTTTCACATGGAGGGGCCTGTCGTTGTATTGTTATTGCTGTGTTTTAATAGTTCAGTCGGGTTCATTAGTGCTCAGACCACAGACAAACCTCCAGATGATGCGAAGAATATCTCATGGAAACCATCGAACGGCACAGCAAACAAAACCCCGATGTGCTCTGGACCAGCACGGATCAAAGACGCCTTCAAGTACATCAACACTGTCGTCTCATGTTTTGTATTCCTGTTCGGGATGGTTGGAAACGTGACTCTCCTGAGAATAATCATAGAACACAAATGCATGAGAAACGGACCCAATATTCTCATCGGCAGTCTGGCTTTAGGCGACATTTTGCACATCTTAATTGGTATACCCATCAATGTTTATAAGGTAACTTTGCTGAATTGTTCTGTGCATTAAAAACACTCTAAATAGGATGATATCAATCATTTGTTGTGTTTTGCAGCTGTTGGCGGTGGACTGGCCATTTGGGGTCCTGCTGTGTAAACTGGTGCCGTTCATTCAGAAAACATCTGTTGGGATAACGGTACTGAGCCTGTGCGCTTTGAGCATAGACAGGTAAGATGTTCCAGCTTTAATTCTCAGAATCGCAAGATAAAAGTCTTAATTGTAAAATATAACTTATAACATTTCCACCCCGAAATAACAAATGATCTGATTGTTTAAAACTGAAGGAGAAATGTTCTGCTGTTCTGAAGGTATCGAGTCGTTGCATCCAGGAGTCGTATCAAAGGTCTCGGTTTTCCCAAGTGGACGGCGATCAAACTGTCTTTAATATGGATGATATCAACATTACTTGCTATTCCAGAAGCCGTTGCGTTTGATTTGATTACTATGGATTACAGAGGCGAGCATCTGAGGATATGCCTTCTTCATCCTGTACAGTCCACTCCATTTATGAAGGTAAACTAAAAATACTGCAGAAAATATACACTACAGAAATATATGGAGTCCCGAAGGGGACATGGGGATGGGAGGAAAATGCTTTTTGTGTTCTCACAAGAAACTTTGGGCCAGATTTAGTAAAAAGGCAAGCAAATTTTTACAGTACAGTTAAGTTTTACAAGAGAACGCAAAGCTTCTCAGGGCTCACAAGTCTTATAAGTAAATGCAAAGTTTCATGGGAACATAGGGTCCCAAACATTACGCTGAGAAATATTGTGTTCACTCACAAAACTTTGCATTTGCTTGTATAAAACTTTGCGTTTACATGTAAAATGTTTGTGTTCTCTTGCATTAGCATTCCTCCAAGAAACTTTTCTGAGTTTGTTAGTAAAGATTTACAAGTAAACGCAAAGTTTCTTGTGAACGTGATACTTTAGCGAGACAACACAAAAGTTTTTCAAGTGAATGCAAAGTTTCGCGAGGAAATTCAAAGTTTTACGACAGAACGCAAAGTTTCTCAGGGGAATGCTATAGTTTCGCGAGAGAATGCAACATTTTGCAAGAAAACTTAAAGTTTCTTGGGAAAGTAATAGTTTAACAAGAGAACACAAGCTTTACAAGTGAATGTAAAGTTTTGCGAGCAAATGCAAAATTTTATGACAGAACGCAAAGTTTCTCAGGGGAACATAATACTTTAGCAAG
Organism: Labeo catla; assembly: GCA_012976165.1. Lineage (NCBI taxonomy): Eukaryota > Metazoa > Chordata > Actinopteri > Cypriniformes > Cyprinidae > Labeo > Labeo catla. Next base: position 892,298 of record VONZ01000234.1, read on the forward strand.
AGATTGCAAAAGTTTTTCATAGGAATGCTACAGTTTTGTAAGAAAATGCTAAATTTTAAGACCAAGAGCAAAATTTCTCCAGGAACATGATACTTTGCAAAAATTTAGCATGCAAATGTAAAGTTTTACCAGAGAACACAATGTTTTTCAGGGGAATGTAAAGAACAAACACCAAGTATCGCGAGCAAATGCAGTTTTATATGCTTTTCTTGGAGGAATGTTACAGCAAGAGAACGCAAAAGTTTTGTGAGAGAACGCAAAAGCTTTACAATTAAATGTAAAGTTTCTTGGGAAAGTAATACTTCAGTGAGAGAACACAAACTTTTTACGAGTGAATGCAAAGTTTTGTGAGCAAATTCAAAGTTTTATGACAGAACACAAAGTTTCTCAGGGGAAGGTAATATTTTAGCAAGAGAACACAAATACTTTGCAAAGTATCGCAAGCAAATGCAAAGTTTTATGAGCAAAGACAAAGTTTTTCTTAAGAATGCTACAGTTTTGCAAGAGAACATAAATGTTTTGTGAGAGAACACAAAGTTTTTTCAGGAGAACGTAATACTTCGTAAATCTCTTTAGCAAGAGAATGCTTAAGTTTTATGAGCAAACAAATTTTATCAAACGAATGCTATAGTTTTGCAAGAGAATGCAAAATTTTATAAGTGAACGCAAAGTTTCTTGGAGAGCAAAATACTTTTGGTGAGAGAACACTTAAGTTTTACAAACAATCGCAAGTATCACAAGCAAACCCAAAGTTTTGAAAGCAAATGCAAAGTTTTATAAGCAAAGACAACGTTTTTCGGAAGAACGCTACAGTTTTGCAAGAGAACAAATGTTTTGTGAGAGAACACAAAGTTTATCAGGAGAACATAATACTTTTATGAAAGAATGTAAAAGTTTTAGAAGTAAACACAAAGTTTCTTGGGAACGTAATACTAGCGAGAGAACACGTACATTTTACAAGTGAATGTAAAGTTTCCCAAGCAAATGCAAAGTTTTAAGAGCAAACGCAAAGTTTTTCTGGGACCATGATACTTTAGTGAGAGAACATGTTTTACTAGCAAATGCAAAAGTTTGCAAGCAAATGCCATATTGCAAAGTTTCTTGGAGAGCAAAATACTTTTGGTGAGAGAACACTTAAGTTTTACAAACAATTGCAAATATCATGAGCAAATACAAAGTCTTACGAGAAAATACAAAGGTTTATGAGCAAACCCAAAGTTTTGCAAGCAAATGCAATGTTTTATGAGTGAACACAAAGTTATACGAGTAAATGCAAAGTTTTGCGATTTTGCGATACTTTAGCAAGAGAACGCAAAAGTTTAACAAGCAAACACAAAGTATTGCAAGCAAATGTAAAGTTTTATGAGCAAACGCAAAGTTTTTCATAGGAATGCTACACTTTTGTGAGAAAATGCAAAATTTTAAGATCGAGCACAAAATTTCTCTGCTGAGAACAATGGTTCTGCAAGTGAACACAAAGTATGGTGAGCAAATGCAAAATTTTTTGAAGAAACAGTGTAGTTTTTTAAAAGGACATACTTTTTTTGTGAGAGAATACAAAGTTTCTTGGGAATGTAATACTTTAGTGAGAGAACACAAAAGTTTTACAAGCTAACACAAAGTATTGCAAACAAAATACAAAACTTAGGGTTTGCTCGTAAAACTTTGTATTTTCTCACAATACTTTGTGTTTGGATACAAAACTTTTGCGTTTTCCAAGCAAACAAAGTTTCTCAGGAAAATGCAATACATTTGCAAGAGAATACCAAAGATTTGCAAGGGAACAAAGTTTCTCAGGGGGAACGCAGAAGTTTTGCAAGAGAATGTGAAGTATCTCAGGGAACATAAAGGGTTTGAGAGAAAACGCAAAATTTAAAGAGAGAACAAAAGTGTTTTGTGAGAGAATGCAAAATTTCTCGAGGGAAGGCAATACTTTAGTGAGAGAATGCAAAGGTTAAAATTTTACAAGAGAACGCAAAGTATACTTTCGTGAGAGAACTTTTATGTTCTTTCAAATTCAAAGTTTTCATACATTCAAACATTTTTGCAAGAGCATGCGACAGCATTAAAATATAAATTTTCCACCCATCTAATTTTTATTTTACAATCGCCATGTCCCTTTACGTCCCTTTATTAAAGAATAGTTCAGGAAAAATGACTAACTTTATATAACCAGCAGGAGAATTTCGGAAGGTTTTTGACGCAGCTCTTTTCTGTAGAACAACTTCAGGAAAGATTCTCCTTTTGTGTTCCTCAAATTATGGATCTGAAGTGAATAAATTTCCGACAATTTCGATTTCTGTGTCAACTATTTCTTTAAGTGTAGTCAGAGATACTACATGCAATAAAATGATCGATACGAATAATCAAGCTCAGTGTATTGCATGTCATTAAAAGTAAATAATTCACTATGATGTCTGTGAGGAACTTTTGATATATACGGCAGTGGCTGCAATGAAAGTCTGATTTCCTCATCAAACAGCTCGAGGTTTGAGCTCAGATCTGCTCCAGAGTCTAATGATGACATGCTTCCTTTGAAATAATGTCAAGCTCATCAGGAACTCTCTTTTTTCTCGTTCTAGTTTTATAAAATGGCCAAAGACTGGTGGCTCTTTGGGTTTTATTTCATCGTGCCGCTGGCATGCATCGCCGTCTTTTACTCGCTGATGACTTGGAGGATCTTAAGCGGAAGCGTTAAGAAGTTGGACAAACACATAAAGCAGGTAAATCTGGACCTGGGATTTGGAAAGCCATTCCAGTTCATGAATATCTGAGTCATTTGAATGACATGAAACCATTAGGCAAATAAAACTGACTCAGAGGATTAAAAGATGTCTGATATCTGTACAGTAGTATTATTTTTACAGTATATGCAGTATTTACAGTATTTAGTATATGTTTGGTTTTATTTGATTTTATTTTTAGCATTTCAATAATTATGTTTTGTGCTTTTGTCATTTCTATTGAACTTTTTTCTATTTTAGTGTTAGTTTCTGTAACGTTTTTTTTTTAAAGAAGTCTCTTATAAATAGTAAAAAATTTGTGTTTTATTTAAATGAACGAAACTGATTTTTAATCATTTTAGTTTTAGTTAACAATAACAATATATAAATAAAAAAAAATCAATATCTATTTAATTTTGATTTTAAATAGTTTTTGTTTTAATAACAACACTGTTATAAAATTGCAAAAAAATAAACCTAATATTTTATTTTATTGTATTTATCTTGATTTTAAATACTTTTAGTTTAAGTTAAAAATACCAATACTTGTTTAAATTGCAAAAAAATAATAATAAATAAAATAAAATAAAATAAAATAAAATAAATAGTCTTAGTTGATTAACACTGGTCTAAATCACAAAAAATGTAATATTTTATTTTTTTTTTTTATTTTAAATCATTTTAGTTTTAACAATAACAACAGTGGTATCAATTAAAAAAATCGATTATTTTATTTATTTTGATTATTAAATAGTTTAAGTTTTAGTTAACAACAACACTGTATAAAATACAAACAAAAAATCTATTTTATTTTATTATTTATATTATTTATTATTTATTATATTTTAAATTATTTATTTTTTATTTTATTTAGATTTTAACAGTTTTAACAGTTTTAAATTTTTAACAGTAACAACTGGTATAAATTTGCAAAAAAAAAAATCTAATATTTTATTTTATTGTATTTAGTTTTTAAATACTTTTTAACAATAACACATCACAAAAAAACTAATATTTTTCTTATTTTATATTTAAAATCATTTTAGTTTTAACAATAACACTGTTTAAAATAAAAAATCTACTATTTTATTTATTTTGATATTAAATGGTTTTAGTTTTTGTTAACAACAACAACACTGTATAAAATAAAAAAATATATATATTATATTTTATGTATTTAGATTTTAGTTTTAACAGTAACAACACTGGTATAATTATTATTTTTTAAAATTTAATATTTGATTTATTTTGATTTTAACTCGTTGTAGTTTTAGTTAACAATAACAACACTGGTATAAAATACAAAAAAAAAAAAATCAAATATTTTTATTTTATTTTATTTATTTGGATTTTGAACCGTTTTAGTTAACAATAGTGACATTGAAACACAAATATTATTCTTATTCAAATATCATTCTTATTCAAATATTATTCTTGAGAACACAAATATAATTTGACTGATCTGTATGTGATGAATCATCTTTTTTGACTGACAGAGACATGAAGTGGCCTGGACGGTTTTCTGTCTGGTTCTTGTGTTTGCAATTTGCTGGTTTCCTCTTCACCTCAGCAGGATCCTCAAATTAACCATCTATGATGAACACGACCCCAACAGATGCAAATTACTGAGGTAAGACTCATAATTAATATTATAATATAGATGCCTGTTCCAAAAACTAGTCAGCTACATTCTAAGAAACTGAAATGGACCCTTTGGGACGCACTACATAGACAGCAGCATACAAACAGGATTCCAAACGTGAAGCACATGGAGACTTTAAATACATATCATCCTATTGCAATGCATTGTGGTACTGACTTCTCCAAAAACCATAAATGTGATGCTATATGTGATCTAGAACGCGTCATAACATTGCTTATTTTATAAAACTTTGTATAGGAAGCGTGTCTATGATGCCTTAAAATATTTCCTATGTAGGCAGCAAACTAGGTTTTGGAACCACAAATGCATGCATATTTTGTGTTTTTGGTAATTGTTTTTGACTCTTTGATGTTTTAGCACATTTCTTGTTCTCGACTACATCGGCCTTAACATGGCATCTGTGAACTCGTGCATCAACCCAATGGCTCTGTATGTCGTCAGCAAAAGATTCAAAAACTACTTCAAGGTAAGATGCATTTCTGTTTTCTTCGGTTTCCTCAAGTATTTCTGTAAATTCTGTAAATTTTATATTTATATAATAATATATATTATTTATGTAATACATAATTTAAAGACGAGAATATAATTTTACAAACAAATTCATAATTTTCAATTCAAATATATATATATATATATATATATATGAATTGAAAATAATGTATTTGTTTATAAAATTATATTGCCCTTATAAGAATCTTTAACAGGTTATCGCTGTTTAGTTTTATTGTTTTGTATCTTTTATTCTGAATGTATTATTATTTAAATAAATAATATATTATATGTTTAGTTTTATTTTGTATCTTTTATTTTAATTTGTTATTATTTAAAAAAAATGATATATATATATATATATATATATATATATATTATATATATTATATAATATTATATAATAAAACTAAACAGTGATTACATGTTAAATTGCAGATTCTTAAGAGGACAATATAATTTTATAAATAAATATATATATAATTTTTAATAATAGTAATAATATTTTTACAAATAATATATTATTTTAAAAGTATATTTATTTAAATATATATATATATATATGTATGTATGTTTTTTTGTTTTTTTTTACATAACAGATTTAAAATAAAGGATTCAAAACCATAAAACTAAACAGTGATAACCAGTTAAATTTAATATGATAACCAGATTCTTAAGAGGACAACATAAATATATATGTAATACTAAAATATAATAAAATGTTATATAATTATATATTTCTAAAATGATATTGTCCTCTTGAATTGAATAGCTTACTGCTGTCAGTCATCCTAATTTAGTTGTTATTTAGTACAGATTTCTTTTTATTTTTAAAATATATATTTCTATATATATTTAAATTTTTAGATCTTTATTTGATAGTTATATATTTTATGTTTTTATAACATGATATTGTCTCATGTAGTTTAAATTTCAGTACTTTTGGTTAGTTTTAATTTATAAACGAGTATTTTAACTAAATTACTTTCAACAGAGGTAACTTTGACAGTATCTTCCTCGGCACGGGTTATTGTTGTGTCTTTTTGTCAATATGATTACATTGGGAAGGTCTGTTAGTTTGTGCAGCTAAATAAACTGTATTCCTATTCATTGACAGCACATGATACAAAAAAAAAGGAAAAGAGAATTAATTTGCATTTTTATTGGCATCAGCTGTAAACGCTGCACCGAAAGCGATTAAACAAGGATCACATCTTTAGATTAGTGCAGGCAGATTCTCGCACACACTTTGTTTACAGATGAATTATGAATAAGTATTACGTATCGCAGGAAATTGGATGTGACAGCAGGTGAGCCGCGGATTCTTTTCATTTTATTCTCCCTGACAGAGTGAAAAGTTTGAGTTTGACTTTACATAAAAGTGACCTTGCGCACAACATTTACATAAATCATGTATAATGCCTCATGTTAATCTGCTCAGGCACGTCATTTGCATAATGTTTAGCGAGAGCTGCGTTTCATGTTATTCTGAAGGTGTTTGCCTGGGCCTGCATTGATTTCTCTGTTCGTTTCTATTACGGCTCATGTTAATAGCGGTTTTACCATAATCCCGCCAACGAGAGGCCTGGTTAACACCTGCTCTGTGTTTCCTCTGACAGGCCACTCTCGCCGCCGGTTGTTGTCGCTCATCCAAACCCGTCCTCGTTCACGAAGAGAAGCAAAGTTTCATGAGGTCAAAGGTCATGGAGCCGCCGTCTGACAACAGCAACTCCGGCAAACAGGAGTCGGCATCTGGTGACGATGAGAGAAAAACGTTTCTTCAGAAATTCGCTTGTCTTAAAACGTGAAATCAGCTTCTGATGTATATTTACTCTGGTTTGTTTTTGTAAATACAATATGAATGAAAACCTATTAACGTTGCATTTAATAAGTCTGCATACACAATTAACTCACTTTGGATTTTGTTAACTAAAACTAAAACCTTAAAAAAACATTATTTAACATATAATAAAAGTAAACATTTTTTATTTTAATTTAGTTGAACTTGTGCACTAAAACATAGTATAGACATTTTTCAAAAACAAAAAGCATGTGTACGTGTGTTAGCATTTATATTTACGATTTTTGCACCTTTTATAACATGGTGAATATTTTTAAAAATGCTTTATAATAAACTATTATTTCTAATGAGCTGAAATGCTATTGAAATATTCTTATACATACACAGTATATTTTAAATGAATTGTAAATAAATGCATTTAAATTGCACTAAATGTACTCAAAGTGGTTCCATTTGAACACAATTTAATATATTAAACTATATTGCAAATAGCTTAAAATTGATCGTAAGAATATCTTGAAATACACTTAATATACCTAAAGTTGTTTCAAAATAATAAATTTAATATGCATTTAGTACAGTGTAATTTAAATATATTAAGTATGTCCAAAAAAGCACTACTTAAATATATTTCCTTTTCACCTGGGATTTATCAGTTGCATTTAATTTAAATCTGCATACACAAATAATTCACTTTCCAAGGGTAATATAGTTAACTAAAACTAAAAACATAAAAAAAACCTTTTTATTATTTGAAATAAAATATATTACATTTAAACTTTTTTTAAATTTTAATTTAGTTAAACTTGTGCACTAAAACATATTATAAAAAAAACATTTAAAAAATACTAATATGATCAAAAAATGACAAACACACACACACACACACACAAAACTAAAAATTACCTTAATGAAAATATTGACAATGGAAAATATAAGAATAAAAATTAATTCAAACTAATAATAAAAACTGTAATACCTCTTTGAAAAAAAAAACACGCTTTTCATAAAAATAGTTTATGTATGTATTAGGTATTTATAAATACAGTAATACAAAATATCATTATTTCTGCTTAATAATACTTCTATTATATATATATATATATATTTTTTTTTTACATATATATACAATAAAAGATATTTGGGGTCGATAAGATTTTTAAATATTTCCTCTGCTCGCCAAAGCTGCATTTATTATCAAACATACAGTAAAAAAAGTGAAATATTATTACAATTTACAATGGCTGTTGTCTGTTTGAATATATAGTAAAATGTAATTTATTTCTGTGATCAAATCTGAATTTTCAGCATCATTACTGCTCTTTAATGTCACATGATGTTTCATAAATCATTCTAATATGCTGATTTGCTGCTAATGAAACATTTCTGATTATTATCAATGTTGAAAACAGTTGTACTGCCCAACATTTTTGTGGAAACCATCATACATTTTATTTTTCAGGATTCTTTGCTGAATGGAAAGTTCAAAACAATGGCGTTTATTTGAAATAGACTTCGTCTGTGACATTATAAACGTCTTTAGTGTCACTTTTGATCAGTTTAATGCGTCCTTGCTGAGTAAAAAAATATAATAATTTATTTTTTTCAGCTGTTTTTGACCTGAGAGTCGTTTTAGGTTAGTATAAAGCGTGTTTGCTAGTTGTATTATGAAGTACAGTCATCTCAGACGAGCCGTTACCTCACTAGCGTAGCTTACCTCACTCTTCAGCGAACAAACTGGGCTTATTATTGTGCAGAAGACACTGCCATCATAACATTAGCTGCTGGCAGGTGAGCCACACACGATCCAGTCGCTCACACACACTCCCTGAGGGTTTGTTGACTCAATTCCAGCCATTACACAAAGCGCTGTTTTTCTTTTCCCGCGCAAATATATACCGGTCGACACAGGTCATGAATCATCGCTCAAACGATCCAGGTGTTAGCCGCGGGTTTCACGGATAAAACCGCATAATTGGTCAGACTCTGGAGGATAAATATAGATATAAGCAAATGTCAGGCGCGAGAGCGCGTATGTGTATCGGAATAATGAAGTCTTCGTTCAGAAGTAGACTTCTGATTAGCTGCTATAAGTCAAACGCGTGACGGAAGTGATTAAAGCCCGGCGCGCGCTCGCCCCGAAGACGACGCGCTTTTCAACCGTCACTCAACAATGGAAATGCAGTAAATTGGCGACACCAGTGGGTTTTCCTTCACACTGCTGAGTGACTGATTGATGACTAGCCTATTTATAATGCATTTTTACATGTGTTGTGCATTGGGACACTTTACGGTAGACTTAAGGAGGAGACGGAGCGGCTATGACAGAATGAGGCCAGGAAGGAAAGGGTAGGAATGGTGAAAACACCTGATAGGCCTGTCAAAAGCGCAAGACAAGCCGAGATTGGAATATTTCCAACCGCTGCCTGCCTTTGACCCACATGTCTCTCAAATATTAGGATCGTTTTGGCAAATACTGTCAGCTAAATCTGGCTCTGTTCTGTCTGCATGTGAACAAGTGCATGATGAAACGGGAGTAGACGTGCAGAGAGAAGCGTTTGTGATGTGGCGCTTGTTATTGGATTGCTATTAGCTCAGATGCATGGAGTGCATGAGGAATCCCGACATCATTTAGTATGGTGCATATCCAATGGAGACTGTCCTCTGAATAGGCTCTTTATATCATTCTCTCTCTGTATGTTATATATATTATTAAAACAGTATTTTTCAAGGGCCTGTCCCTACCAGTATCCAGCGACTACTGAAATTGTCCTTGGAAATTATTTTGATCAAAAACTAAATACTGTATAACCACTGTTGTTGTAATTTATGCATCTAAAATGTATACCCTTTTTAGCTTTACATTGTTCTGCTGTTTTGTGTACATCTGCTTTTCCCATTTGCTCTTTTAACATTGACTATCACTGTATATAGACTAATACAATTCTAATATAATTATAATAATTAAATAATTATGTATATATATGACTGGAGTGTTTCACTAGCTAGCAGTAAACCGGTTAACCTGAATATATTCGTAGATTTGTGTTGGATGTTGTTTTGAACTCGTGACTTCGATCATTCAGTTAAAGCGATTCACTAGCAAAAGCTAGTTCAAAAGAGCCATTCATTTTTGAATTTCGACATCACTCGTAATGATTTTAAAAGCACGTAGTGCACAAATTCTGAGTATGGGTCACCATACTTGGCCTCACGTCACGTCCTTTCCTTTCCTTTCCTTTCCTTTTAAATTCGGACTTCAAGTTGCGTAATGCGAATCATTTGATTTAAGTTGAGACTTTGGAGCAGGTTTGCGAATCATTTCATTTAGATAGGGAATTCGCATATCGCAAATTATTTAATTTAGATTGCAACTTAAGAAAGGATATTTAAATCTTTTGATTCAGATTGATTTCGGAGCGTGTTTGTGAGCGATTTGCGATCCTCATGCCAAAGTCATGATCTAAAATGATGGTTCGCGAATCATTATTGAGAAAATTTGCAATGCAGATAGCGAATAATTTGATTTATATTGGAACTGCGTGAATCGTGAATCATTTGATTCAAATCTGGACTTTGGAGCGCATATCGCAAATTGTTTGTTTTAGATTGGAACTTCAGAGCAGTTTTGTAAATCTTTAATTCAGAACGGAACTTCGGAGCGGGTTTGCAAACGATTTGTGATCCGCGCTCCAGAGTGACATTCTGAAAAGATGATTCACAAATTATTATTTAGATATTCAGATCGTGGATCGCAAATCTTTTGGTTTAGATCAGAACTGTGGAGCGCGAATTATTTGATTCAGATCAGGATTTCTGACGGGTTTGCGAATCTTTTGATTTTGGTTAGAACTGATCAGAATCAGAATTCAGATTGAGACTTCAGTGTGGGTTCGTGAATCATTTGATTCAGATCTGGACTTTGGTGCCAGTTTGTGAAATTTTTATTCTGATCGGGACTTTAGTGCTGGTTTGCGAATCTTTTAATTCAAATTGGGACTTCGGAGCGGGTTAGTGAATCATCTGATTCAGATCGGGACCTCAGAGAGGGTTTGCGAATCTTTTGATTCAGATTGAGACTTTGGTGTGCATTTGCGAATCATTCTATTCAGATCGGGACTTCGGAGCGAGTTTGCAAATCTTTTGATTCAGATCAAGACTTGATTGGGTTTGAATCATTTGATTCAGATCTTTTGCAAATCTTTTGATTCAGATCGAGACCTTGGTGTGGGTTTGTGAATCATTTGATTCAGAACGGGACTTTGGTGCAAGTTTGCAAATCTTTTGATTCTGATCGAGACTTTGATGCAGGTTTGTAAATCTTTTTATTTAGATCAGGACTTTAGTGCTGGTTTGCGAATCTTTTAATTCAAATTGGGACTTCGGAGCGGGTTCGCGAATCATCTGATTCAGATCGGGACTTCAGAGAGGGTTTGTGAATCTTTTGATTCAGATCGAGTCTTTGGTGTGCATTTGCGAATCATTCTATTCAGATCGGGACTTCGGGTCGAGTTTGCAAATCTTTTGATTCAGATCAAGACTTCAGAGCAAGTTTGCAAATCTTTTGATTCAGATCAAGACTTCAGAGCAAGTTTGCAAATCTTTTGATTCAGATCAAGACTCATCCAGATCGGGACTTTTGTGAATCTTTTGATTCAGATGAGTCTTTGCATTTGCGAATCATTCTATTCAGACTGGGACTTCGGAGCGAGTTTGCAAATCTTTTGATTCAGATCAAGACTTTGGTGTGGGTTTGCGAATCATTTGATTCAGAAATCGGGACTTCAGAGTGAGTTTGCAAATCTTTTTATTCATATCGAGACTTTGGTGTGGGTTTGTGAGTCATTAGATTCAGAACAGGAGTTCGGAGTGCATATCGTGAATCTTTTTTTTTAAATATATATATTTTTTTTCTTTTTATTAAACTGTACAAAACATTAAACCATTACAGTACTGCTATAAAAACACAACAAAGAAAAAAAAAGAAAGTATACACAAATACAAATCCCTTAAAAAATTAAATATGAAGAGCTCAAACAACAAATTAATGAGTTAATCCAAATCCTAATTATAATAGGAGTCAGACACTGAAGTGAGCTGCCGTTTTAATCGTTTTTTCTGAGGAAGATGTCATTCACTTGTTTGGCAGTGTAAACACACAGGGACAGTTTAGTCCGAATTTTTTGATGTTTATCTAATCTGCTATCCTATGACATGCCCCTACCAATATCCAGCCACTACTAAATTGTCACTAGCAATAATTTTGAACAATTAAATGCCAAAATCAATCCTGCGCCCTTAGTATTTTGAAATGTTGTAAATACTAATTGTTTTATTGTTGTTATTTAATATACTACACTAAATATAGTACTGCAACAGTAATGATTTTATCACTAAAATTTGTCACCATATGCAAATGCATTTGATATTTAAAGCCAAAACTGTTACCCAAACGTTTGCATCTACATGTATAGATCTGGTTTAATGCATATATTGTTTTCATGTCTTATGATATCCGGTCAGGATGTAGTTGGCTGTTATTCTTCTCCTCAGTATCTAGTTTTATTCTGAGCTGCTGAAGGGTTGAGTTCTTGCTGAAGGGCAAACAGCAGCGGTCAGATAATTTCTCCAGGTGGGAATTGATGCTGAATCTTCCTGTTAATGGCTCTGAGCTCCTGCCAGTGAGCCACTTACCACAACGCTGAGGACATGATGTCACACCGGCTTCTGGAGTCCTGGAGGAGAGTTTTCCCATCGGTGGCTTGTTTCCAAGAGCTGCAAGTGAGATTTCAAATCGCATTTGAATGTCGCCGTTTAGTCAGATTGGTAGGAATGAACTCTGTTTTTTGTTAGGACACTCTCTAAAGTTTCAGGAGCTGCATTTTAATGAATCCCCTAACTTATTGTTTTGTGTGTGAGTACAGAACAAAACTTCAGAGTACCATAAAAACTGCCTAGCAACAATCCACAACACCATAGGAACTGCCTAGTAACACCCTAGCAACCACCTGAAACAAACTAGCAACTGCTTAGCAACCACCCAAAGTACCCTAGAAACTGCATCCACCCAGCAATACCTTAGAAACCATTCAAAACACCCTAGCAGCCATCCAGAAAATCATAGCAACCATCCAGGACACTATTGAAACTGCCTAGCAACCATCTGGAACAACCTAGCAACTGCTTAGCAACCACCCAAACTACCCTAGAAACTGCAGTCAACCATAGCACCCTAACAACTGCTCAGGACACCCTAACAGCCAACCAAAAAATTATAGCCGCTGCTTAGCAGTCATCCAGAACATGATAGGAACCACCTAGCGACACCCTAGCAACCACCCAGAATAACTTGGCAACTACCTAACAACCTTCTGGAGTATCCTAGAAACCGGACCCACCCAGCAACACCCTAGCAGCCATCCAGAAAACCGTAACAATGGCCTAGCAACCACCCAGAATACTACTAGAACTGCCTAGCAACCACTTGGAACAACCTAGCAACTGCTTAGCAACCACCCAAAGTATCCACCCTAGCGACCACCAATTAACACCCTAGAAAGCACTCAGAACACCCTAGCAGCCATCCAGAAAACCATAACAGTGGCCTAGCAACCACCCAAAACACTACTGGAACTACCTAGCAACTACCTTTATGCTTTTCTTTTTAATTTATAAAAGTTGTAATTTATTGAACCATGCTTGAGACAGTCACACCATAGGACAATTTTGACATTTGGCTCAAAAATTTGTTAATTTTAATTAATTAATTAATTAATTAATTAATATTAATATTAAAATATTAATTATATCCATTTTTATCTTGTGGGACAGTGAAAATGCCATGTCACGTCAACAACCCACATTTTATTTACATTTGTGATGTTTATTTGTAGAAAATAAATAATCGTTAATGTAAACTATTGTTTACATTCACTAAAACAAATTTTTAAAAAAATTGTTAATTAAAATAAAGTTGAAATTAAATAAAATACCAAGTATTTGATGAAAAAACTAAAACTTAAACTTTAAATAAAATTTGAAATGTTGCCTTCAAGTATTGAAATCATAACTAAAAACTAAAACTAAAATAAAAACAAAACTGATATAAATCAATTTTAAAATAAAAAAAAAACACTAACAAAAATGACAAAAACAGCAACAAAATGTTTGAAAATGACACTAAAATTCAATAAAATAAAAGTTAAAAATTCTATATATACAATTCTAAAACAAATTTGTGTTTTGTTTACGTTTGGAAGGTTGCCTTTTCTTTCTATTCTGACTATCTTAATTTAAACACAGAATTGGGAGATGTTAACTCACAATACCAAGATATAAATGCAGAATTTAAAGAATGAAAGTCCAAATTGTGAGATAAAAAGTCACAGTTACCTTTTTTATTTTTTATTCTGTGGTGGGATGCATTTGTATCTAAGTTTATATTATATAAAATAATATTATATAAAAAATATGTATTGCAACGTTCAATTTTTTTGCTTTTTTTTTTTTTTGCATTTTTTTTTGCTTTTTTTTTTTAACCTATAGTGGAAACATGAAAATACAGGGAATGAGGTACAATTCTGAGTTTATAGCTCACAATTTTTTTTTTCTCAGAATTGCAAGAAACAATGTCCCAAATGTAAGATGTTAAAGGAGAAGTCCACTTCCAGAACAACAATTTACAAATAATGTACTCACCCACTTGTCATCCAAGATGTTCATGTCTTTCTGTCTTCAGTTGTAAAGAAATTATGGTTTTTGAGGATTTTTCTTCATATAATGGACTTCAATAGAGCTTCAAAGGCTCTAAATGATCCCAGCCGAGGAAGAAGGGTCTTATCTAGCGAAACGATCTGTCATTTTTTTTGGAAAATAAAAATTTGTATACTTTTTAAGCACAATTTTATTTTTTTGAAAAAAATGACCATCATTTCTCTAGATAAGACCCTTCTTCCTCGGCTGGGATCATTTAGAGCCTTTGAAGCTGCATTTAAACTACATTTTGGAAGTTCAAAATCAGGTGCACAATTGAAGTCCATTATATGAAGAACAATCCTGAAATGTTTTCCTCAAAAACCATAATTTCTTCACGACTGAAGACAGAAAAAAAAAGTCGCAATTACCTTTTTTTATACTGTTGCAGAAGCAAAAAATCAGAATTGTGAGATGTTAATTTAGAATTGTGAGAAAAAAGTCAGTATTGTGAAATAAAAAGTCATATTTATTTCATTGGTTTTACTTTACATTTACATATTTGCATTTAGCTGATACTTTTATACAAAGTGATGTACATTTCATTAGTTTATGCATTCACTGGGAATCAAACCCATGATCTCGAGCTACAGTAGAGCACTAGTTGATTATTGTATTGCATTGTATTGGTGCTTTCGTACAATATACAATGTATAAACTCAGACAGTGTCAAACTCATGCATGCAGAGCTGTGTTGGTGTTTCTGACATGTCACGATTTCTCGTCTCTCCGCTGCCGGTTGCTGACAGAATCATATTCAAAACAGTGTTTCAGCCTTCAAGGCAGCTTGGGTCTGTGTTACAACAGTCGGTTATCAAAGCGTACACCCCAGTGACCGCAGTCATGTCGTCTCGCTCAGCCGTCTCTCGCCCGCCGATTGTGGCTGGAATCTGCAGACTAATGCATAATAAATCTGTGCATTATGGTTCACATGCATTGGTGGCCGATTACTTTAAGTGTTAAATGTTTGTAACAAGAACTTGTAGATATGTTAGATAAACCATAAATGAATTAACTGATCATTTTAAACACATCAAATGTTGATTTTGGCCTGATTCACCTCTTTCTTGACTGTGATTTTTCCTGTTCTGGTATACAAATTTCTTTAATTTCATACATTTTATTTATATTTGTGATGTTTATTTCTAGAAAATAAATAATCGTTAACGTTAACTAATATTGTCAATGTTAACTAAAACAATTATGTTTAAAATTATTTAAAAAAAATTCAATTTTCGTTAATTGAAATAGTTGAAATAAAAGTATTTGATAGAAAAACTTAAACTATGAAAATTCGAAATGTTGCCTTGAGGTATTGAAATTATAACTGAAAACTAAAACTGAAATAGAAATAAAACTGAAATAAATTAAATCTATTTAAACAGTAGCAACAAAATGATTGAAAATAACACAAAAAATTCAATAAAATGAAATATAAAATAATTATAAAATGTAAAAAAAAAATCTAAAATAAAATTATATATATTTGTATATAAATAATATTAACAGTATTAACAGTACTTAAAATAAAATTACTATTAAAAAATTACATAATTGTATTTATATAAATAAATAGAAAATAAATAATAATCCAATTTAAGGCAGTGTTGTTAACTAAAACTAAACTATTAAAAACATTTTTGCTAATTGAAATAAAGTTTAAATAAAATACAAGTATTTGATCTAAAAATTTAAACTAAATGAAATTTAGAAATGTTGCGTTGAAATAAATTCAAGTTGAAGTACTGAAATTATAACGGAAAACCAGAACTGAAATAAAAATAAAATTGAAATAAATTAAATGCATAAAAAAAATAAAATAAAAAAAAGTGGCACAAAAATTCAATAAAATGAAATCTAAAATAATTTAAAAAGTAAAATATATTAGTAAATAAATACAATTTATTTATATTTGTGATGTTTGTATCTAGAAATTAAATAAAAATCCAACTTCAGGCAGTGTTGTTAACTAAAACTAAACTATTAAAAACATTTTTGTTAATTTAAATAAAATTAAAATAAAATAAGTATTTAATAGAAAAACTAAAACTGGAAGAAATTTAGAAATGTTGATAAATTTAAGTTGAAGTACCTATAACTGAAAACAAGAACTGTAATAAAAATAAAACTGAAGTAAATTAAATCTATTTAAAGAAACCCAAAATGATTAATATATATATAATTTTAAAATAAAATTGTAAATATATTATATAAATAAATATTAACAGCATTAACAGTATTTGATTAAAAATTGTAATTGTTAACTAACACTGACACATAAAATTAATATTAAATATTGAATATTTGCATATATATAAATAAATGCAATTTATTTATATTTGTGATGTTTGTATCTAGAAATTAAATAAAAATCCAACTTCAGGCAGTGTTTTTAACCAAAACTAAACTATTAAAGCATTTTTGTTAATTGAAATAAAATTAAAAGTAAGTAATATAAATCAATTTTAATTAAAGTAAGTGAAATAAAATAAGTATTTGATGGAAAAACTTAAACTGATTGAAATTTAGAAATGTTGCCTTGAAGTAAATGTAAGTTAGTGAAATTATAACTACAACTGAAATAAAAATAAAACTGAAATAAATTAAATCTATTTAAAAAAAATAATAATGATTGAAAATGACACAAAAAGTAAATAAAATAAAATATAAAATAATTATAAAATATATAAAATAAATTGTTAAAAAAAAAAAATATATATATATTAACAGTATTAACAGTACTTGGTTAACAATTGTTAAAATTAAAATATAAAATAAAATTACAATTAAATATTTAAAAAATATTTATGTAAATAAATATAATTTATTTGTGTTTGTGATATTGTATAATAAAACAAATAAAAATCCAGTTTAAGGGAGTGTTTTTAACTAAAACTAAACTATTAAAAAAATTTATTCAAATAAAGTTAAAATAAATAAACATTAGATAAAAAATAAAATAAAATAAACAGTTAAAAATACAAGTTTAAGTATTAAAAAATATTAAAACTACTGCAAAATGTTACACATTTTTAAAATAACACTACTTTGAGGTCGACATTCAACATTTTCTGAAGGTTGATCTTCTTTTTTAACGTCCCTTTGCTGAAAAAGAAGAAGCAAGTGCGTTTCAGGTCATCTTTTGTCCCATATTCCTGGAAAGTGTGAAATATTTTTCACACAGATCTGAGCAGGAACGGCATTAATTTTAGTCGTATGAAATACTTTAATTAAATCCTCTCTGTGTCGGCGGTTCTCGGGTTAATTACACAGTGTAAAGTTAATTAAAGAGCGGGGTTAGGAGCGGCGCGAACCCTCCGCGCTCCGCCGTTTGGTAAATGGCCGTTTTATACGAAGCGACGGCAGTCATTTACCGGTGTATTTTATATAATGTGTAGTTTCCCCAAAAGAGGTGGAGGGGGAAAGTGTTCTCACAAGTTATCAAAATCAAATCTGTCCTATAAATTAATTAGAAATGTTCTGTATAATGATTTGCTGCAAATTAGATGGAAATGAGATAAAATATTCATTGAACTATCTGGGGAATCTGCCCAACAGGCTCGGGTCTGGCTCCAAACGCTGTCCATATGGCAATTATGTGCAGCAGTGTTGCAGAAGTGTTGGTCTGATGCCTGCTGGCAGACGGAGGCAGATCTGCCCGTGACAAATGGCTGCTCGTATCTGATGTGTGTGGAGTGAAAGATAATGAGATTGTTGTAAGCCTTAAGTACAGAACCTGCCCCGGGGTTCGCGCTTCAGAGCCGCGCCGATCTCGCCTGCTGTTTGCCTTTAAAAACGCATTTATTTTGTCTTCCGCGCAAACTTCGGCAGCACTTCGAGTGCCTGCTTTCAACAGCTGCTCTTTCTGACGCACAAAAACGCTTTGTTCGTCACGTCTGCCGAGGTTTACGGCTCGTTCTGGCTGAGAGACGCTCGCTTACCACGTTTTGCGTTTCGTCTTCAGAATATTTGCTGGCGGAATTATTCCCGAGTTGAAATTTCTGGAATTTTTAATTTGGTCTTTTCTCTATATTCAAGTAGACTACTACAATTCAACTATTAAAGTATAAAATGTGTGTAGACTTGTCAAACAATCTTGTTAGTGTTAACTAAAACTAAAAACGAACACTGTTTTGGTCATGGAAATTTGGTTATTAATATTTAAAAAAATATTTTAGTATTGAAGTTTCTATATTATTTTAATATTTACTGTTAATTTTTTTTTGAAGTTTCAGTTTTAGTGATTTTTAGTAACGTTATTTATTTCAGTTAGTCGCCAAGACTGAAGTTTCTAATTTTATTATTATTTTGTAATTTTAGTAATTGAAAAGTAAAGTTTTATTTACATTTAATTTAAACATTTTTTTTAATATTCTTTAATTTTTTTAGCCATTTTAGTATTATTTATTTCAGTTAGACAACATTTCATTTATATATATATATAGTTATTTATTTCAATTAGTCACCAAGACAACATTTCTGATTTTACTATTATTTTGAAATAGCTTTTTCTAATATACCTCAATTTTAGTAATTGAAAAGTAAAGTCTTATTTACATTTAATTTAAAATGATTATTTATTTATTTATTTATTTAATATTTCATTTTTAACAATTTTAGTATTATTTATTACAGTTAGACAACATTTCAGATATCTTTATTATTAAATTTTTCATATTATTTTAATATTTACATTTACATTTTAGTTTTATTTAACAATAACATTTTTTTTCTCTTTATAGTTAATAGTTATATATTAACTATTTGGTCATGGAAATTTCACACATATAAAATGTTTTCTTGACAACTAAAACAAACAAACAAACAATTATTGTTATTGTTAAATAAATCTAAAAATCATTTTTGGTAATGGGAATTTATTTCTAAAAAAAATTCAGGTGGACTATTAAAATAACAGGTATTTAGAAAGATGTAAAATAAATAAATAAATAAAAATTGAAATGTTTGTAATCTAGTACTGTTAAATGTTGTTATACATATATATATATATATATATATATATATATAATATATATATAATAAAAAAAAATAAATAAATACATTAAAAAAAAAAAAATTTGCCAAATAAGCAAATAAGTACTAAAATAATATTAAATAAATACTAAAATTGCTAAAAAAAAATAAAAGTGAAAAAAAAAAAAAAAAGTCATTGTTAAAACTAAAAATCATTTTTGGTAATGGAATTTGGTAATGCAAATAAGCTTTTTCTACATACAAATATTTTTATATTTTATATTTTTATGTAAATATTAGTTAGTGTTAGTCATTTAGTTGTTTTAATAATAATAATAATAATAATAATAATAATAATTAAATGCCTACATATGAGGGTTTTTGTAAATGTAAATATTAAAATAATATGAAGAAAAATTAATAATTAAGATATATGAAATGTTGTCTAACTGACATAAATAATACTAAAATTGTTAAAAATGAAAAAATATGAAATAAATAAATAAATAATAATTTTAAATTAAATGTAAATAAACCTTTACTTTTTTAATTTATTTTTTTTTAAAATCAGGTAGACTATTAAAATAACAGGTATGTAGAAAGATGTAAAAATAATAATAATAATAATAATAATAAATAAAATTTGAAATGTGTCTAATCTAGTACTGTTTAAAATACTGTTTAATGTTTAAAATATTAAAAAAAAAAATAAATTCCCATTACCAAAAATGATTTTTAGATTTATTTAACAATAACAATAATTGTTTGTTTGTTTGTTTTAGTTGTCAAGAAAACATTTTATATGTGTAAAATTTCCATGACCGAATAGTTAATATATAACTATTAACTATAAAGAGAAAAAAATGTTATTGTTAAATAAAACTAAAATGTAAATGTAAATATTAAAATAATATGAAAAATTTAATAATAAAGATATATATTTAATAAATAAATAAATAAATAAATAATCATTTTAAATTAAATGTAAATAAAACTTTACTTTTCAATTACTAAAATTGAGGTATATTAGAAAAAGCTATTTCAAAATAATAGTAAAATCAGAAATGTTGTCTTGGTGACTAATTGAAATAAATAACTATATATATATATATAAATGAAATGTTGTCTAACTGAAATAAATAATACTAAAATGGCTAAAAAATTAAAGTGTTTAAATTAATGTAAATAAAACTTTACTTTTCAATTACTAAAATTACAAAATAATAATAAAATTAGAAACTTCAGTCTTGGTGACTAACTGAAATAAATAACGTTACTAAAAATCACTAAAACTGAAACTTCAAAAAAAAAATTAACAGCAAATATTAAAATAATATAGAAACTTCAATACTAAAATATTTTTTTAAATATTAATAAAATGAGAAATGTATTGGTGACTAATTGAAAAAAAAAATAACAATAAGTAAATTGCTAAAACTAAAATGGGAAAAATGTATTAAATGTTAATATTACAACAACATACAAATATTGAAATAATTAAAGTAATATATCAAAAACGTCACATTCGCTAAAACTAAATGAAATATAACAATAAAAGCTATTTCAAAATATCCAATAATATTAAAATAGTAGTATACAAATAATACTAAAATAACACTGCTGTTAAATGCAGGTCTGTTTTGAGCAGAGACGCAGGTGTGTTCACTCTCTGATGGTTTGATTGGCTCCGCCCAGTCCCCCTTCTCCACCAATCAGAGCACTGTATTGTCTGAGGAGGGTTTAAAGCTCTTGTGGTTGATCAGTGAGACTCTGGTCTTCATGGAGCCGTTCAGTCTCTCAAATCTTTCTTCCAGTTATCTTTCCTCCCTGAGGTTGGGTAATGTAATGTTTCCTCTGATCTCCCACCTCGTTTGTGGTTTGCTTTTGTTTCTTGATTAGTTTGGGCCTCTATTTCGAGCTCTTTAGTGGGTGTTGTGTCTCCACAGCACCTTAAAGAAAGCCTTTCTCTTTTCAATTGTGTTTTTCTCTACTTTATTTTCCCTTTTTCCAAACTGATCCAGTTAGTAGATTATATTTCACACATAAATGAAATATTTAACACTGTTATTTTAATATCAAATATACTATTATATTATTATATGCGTTTACAATTTTTGTAATTATTTTGAATTAATTTTTATAATTATTACTATATAGAGAGAGATTATATTTAATGTATCATATATATTTACATTTACATGTTATATTTTTATATGTTAATATTAAAGTTAGAAATTTAGTTGTTTTTATTATTATTATTATTATTACTATTATTATTTTAGTAGTATTTAAATGCCTATACTGTATATACGGGTTATTATAGTTAACTAAAGCTAAAAGTGTACTATTAAAACTATTAAAACCCAAAACTGAAAAATTAACTGAAATAAAATAAAATATAAATCGGACAACATTTCTCATTTTAATTTAGCTTAACTTGATATACGAAAAAAAAAAAGAAAAACTATATAGATGTGTATATAAAAATAAAAACTACTAAAAATAATGAAAACAACAAAATTACTAAAGTTTTAGTTAATTTTATAATTTTTCTTATAAAATGTTATATATTATAATATATAGAATTTGTGTATTCTATATTTTTTTATATTTTATAATTTTATATGTTAATATTAGGTAAACTGTTAGTAATTCGTTTTAATAATACTAGTAATAATAATAATAATAATAATAATAATAATAATAATTAATAGTAATCTAAAGCTAAAAATGAAAATAAATTTTAAACCATTTAAAAACTAAAAATTAAAAATAAACTTAAATCAAACATAATATAAATAGGACATTTCTCATTTTTATTTAGTTTAACTTAATGTATGCAAAAACAATTAAGAAATATTAAAAACGATACAGATGTATATGAAAATTAAAACTACTAAAAATAAAAAACAACAAAATCTTAAATCTTTAACAAAAGTTTTGTTTTGTTAATATAAAATGTTGTATCTTATAATATATAGTTTATATTTTATATATTGTTATATTTAATATTTTTATATGTTAATATTAGTTAAAGTGTAATTTGGTTGCTCTAATATTAATAATAATAATAATAATAATTAGTTGTTTTTAATAATGATAATAATAATAATAATAATAATAATAATAAATATTATTACTAATATTTAATTGCCTACATATCAAGGTTATTATAGTTAACTACACGTAAAATTAAATTTAAAACTAAAATTAAATCCAATTAAAAAACTAAAAATTAATAACTAACTGAAATAAAATAAAATAAAATAAAATAAAATATATACATTTCTCATTTTAATTTAGTTTAACTTGATGTACAAAAAAACATAAATAAAAAATAAAAATGTATATAGAAATAATAGTAAAACTACTAAAAATAACAAAAACAGCAGAATTACTAAAATTTTCATTAAAATAAAATAGATGTATATAAAAATCTAAACGACAATCAAAAATAACAAACAAAATCACTCAAATTTTAACAAAAAATGTAGTTTTGTTAATATAAAATGTTGTATCTTATAATATATAGAATTTATATTTTATATATTGTTATATTTAATATTTTTATATGTTAATATTAGTTAAAGTGTAATTTGGTTGCTTTAATAATAATAATAATAATAATAATAATAATAATTGTTATTATTATTATTGTTGTTGTTGTTTTAAATTGTTATTTTATTAATAGTAATAATAATATTATTATTATTATTATTATTATTGTTACTACTACTAATATTTTATGTCTATATATCAAGGTTATTATAGTTAACTACAGCTAAAGGTAAAGCTAAAATTAAATCCACTAAAAACTAAAAATTAATAATGAACTGAAAATAAAATAAAATAAAATAAAAAATAAAATATATAAATTTCTCATTTTAATTTAGTTTAACTTGATGTACAAAAAACATAAATAAAAATATAAAATATTTAAATATTTAAATAAATATAAAATATTTAAAAAATACTAAAAATAACAAAAACAGCAGAATTACTAAATTAATTAAAATAGAACATACAAAAAATATTAATAAAAACTATAATAGTATCTCAGTTATGCTACTATGATTTTATTTATTTTTTACTTATTTTAATCATACAAGTTGAACTAAATTAAGATGAGAAATGTTAGCTGAAATAAAATACATTTCTTTATATTTTATTCCATTTCAGTTCATTATAAGTTTTTTCAAATAACTTTTTCTTTTTTAGTTTTAGTTAACCAAAACAACCCAGATACTCAGTTCTGCTCAAGCATATGTACATTAAATTTCTATATTGCATTTTATTGCATATAAACATTTGTACAGGCCGCTGTTTTTCCTCCATAGAGAAAGACTGTTCATAGTAAATGTGTGTTTCTGCTAAACGTAAATATATTTTCAGGAGCCCGCCAGCGTATAGATGATCTCAGTGCTAATAGAAATGGACTGAAAGCCACACAAGTCCAATTCAGATTTTATGTGGGCTTTTACTGGAGCAGAATTTGTCATAATAAGTGAGTTGCCATAACATCTAAACACGCTGGAAATGCACATCATAAATATGCTTGAGTGAGTATCTAGAGCGTAATGTTATTAAGCGGGAGGTAGCCAGCTTTCTCAGCCCTTCACAGTCCCCCAAAAAAGTGATTAAAACGAACATCCATTCAGCAGGATTCACGACGCTTTAGGTTAATGGACTTGCAGCGGTCCGGTGTCGCCGTAGGGCGCGCAGAACTCCGGATAAACCTTGAAACAGCAGGACAAATCGCACCGGCATGCAAAGATGGCAGCGGCCAGCCAAGCATGAGATTAAAAAGCATTAAACCTGAGTACCACATCATAGCTTTCATAAATTAGCAAAGCAAAAAATAGGTGCGAAAAAGGCTGACATCACGGCGAAAGCACTATATCGCCGTGCAATCAGACGCGGCGCAGTTGAAGGCTTCGTGTCTGTGCATTCAGACGCCGACGTTGATGGGAGACAAATCCAGAAATAAAAGCAGAAATGGATTCATTGTGCAAAATAAAATAAGAAAATGCACAAAAATGCATCCCATTTGTCGTTGAGCACAGTCAAAGCTCTGGCTCTTGTTTCTTGATTTTGTAACGCCTGCTGTATCATATTCCATAAGCTACCAAATCATCAACATGATCAAAACTGTTTCATCTTTCTTTTTGACCAATAATAATAATAATCATAATTGTTATTAATATTATTATTTGCTTTTTTAATTTTTAATTTATGTATTATTTATGTTGTTTATGATTTATTATTATTATTATTATTAGTGTCAATTGTTTCTCTGAAACAGCAAATACTAATAACAATAATATGTTTATTATTATTATTATTATTAACAATTAATGAATAATAATAATAATTATTATTATTATTATATAATAATTGTTATTATTATTTGCTGTTTGAGTGAAACAAATGACACATAAATAATAATAATAATAATAATAATAATAATAATAATAATAATAATTATTATTATTATTATTAGTGTCAATTGTTTCTCTGAAACAGCAAATAATAATAACAATAATGTATATTAATATTTAATAATAATATTATATTATATTTTATATTTTATTTTATTTTAGTTAATGTTTATTTTATGTTTGAAAAAAATATTAATTAATTAATAATTAATAATTAATGTTTATTATTAATTTAATATTATATTATATTTTATATTTTATTTTAGATCATGTTTATGTGTATTATTATTATTATTATTGTTGTTATTATTATTAACAATGAATAATATTAATAATAATAATTGTTATTATTATTATTTGCTGTTTGAGTGAAACAAATGACACATAAATAATAATAATAATAATACTAATTATTATTATTGTTATTTTGTGTATGTGTCAAATGCTGTCAGATAACAAAAATATAATAATACGATTTTTGACAATTGTTTCTCTCAAACATAAATAAATAAATAATAGAAATAAAATAATTTGTGTTCATTATTTCTTACAAACAGTGAAATAAATAAATAAATAAATAAATACATACATAAATACATAATAGCAATAAATTAATTTTTTGTTCATTGTTTCTCTCCAACAGTAAAATAAATAAATAAATATAGTAGTAATAATAATAATAATAAGATGATGATAATGATGATAAATATTTTGTTAATGGTGTTTCTCCTCTCAAACAGCAAAAATATATAAATAAATAAATAATAATAATAATAATTATTATTATTATTATTATTCTTATTTATCAACTGTTTCTTTCAAACAGAAATAAATATAAATAAATAAAGTAATAATAATAATAATAATAATAATAATAATAAAATGATGATGATAAATATTTTGTTACTGGTGTTTCTCCTCTCAAACAGCATAAATAAATAAATAAACATATAATAATAATAATAATAATAATAATAATATTTAAGTGTCAACTGTTTCTTTCAAACAGGAATAAATAAATAAATAAATAAATAATAGCAATAAAAGAATTTGTGTTTATTGTTTCTCTCAAATAGCAAAAAATAAATAAATAATATTAACAATAAAAATTATAATGTGATAAGTACTTTGTCAGGTATTTCTCCTTTTTATGAGTAAATTGTTTCTCTCAAACAACAAATAATAATAATAACAATAATAAGTTTATTAATATTTAATAATGATTAACATTATATTTTATATATATATTTATATTTTAGTTAATGTTTATTTTATCTTCAAGTAATGAACATGTATTTTTAATGGTTTTGGTGCTGAATATTTGATATATCGCTCAGTCCTACTAGAACACGACTCAAAGCATGAAGATGTGAGACTAAAAGACTGTAATCACAGAAATCTCTCATCATTTTACTGTTACCTAGGCGATATGTAATTGCTAACAGGGGGGAATTACAGAAAACACAAGACATCAGTGTGGTTTTATGGTTTACTTGCATAAGTAGATTTGATCATCTCTCTTATCTCATGCAGTCATTTACATTATGTCTTTAATTCCCTTTTATGCTTCATTATTTGCCATTTGACCTGCCGTTTTGGTGGAAAAGAAACATAAATGTATCATTTCACTGAATTAAGGTCTTTATAAAAATATTTTTAAATGCCATATTCATAGTAAATGCTCCTGAAAATATTGTAATATTTTTAAAATGTCATTGTAGCACTCTAGAGATATAAATGAGTGATTTACGAGCTTCATTTGTCCATTTTCCTTTCAGTATTCAGTGGATTCGTCAGCGTTTAGAAGATGTGTTATGGTTTGCGGTGATGGCAGCAGTATTTTCCCGGGATATCCATCATCTTGCCCGGCTCATGTGAGAATCTGAGATTACTCTGAGATTATTTTTCCCACCACATATGGTGTTAGATTTCATTCTGTTTGTGTGAGGAGACGCGGACACGCGGACGCACGGACGCCGCTCCTCGGCCCTTTGAATACATGTTAAAAAGCTCTGTTGCAATATTACAGATTATTCTGGTCAGGAATCGTCCACTTTTAGACAAATTAAAGTGACCAATCACAGCTAGTTTTGTTTATATGCAGTTACACTGATAAAAAAAATGGTCTTGAAACAATTTTCACCAAGAAATTGCAAGTGACACATCACATTAAAGATGAAATATTAAAGTAGAAAGATTAAAATAATGTTTTCTTGTAAATCATACTCCAACATCTTTGTGTGAACTTCGAAAAAACATTTTTATTGTGTATATGTTTATCTGAGAGTGTTATTTTAGTATCATTGAAATACTATTATAGTTTTTATTAATGTAATATCATTTTTTTTTTTTTTAATTTTGACATTTTTGTGTGTGTGTGTTTTGTTTTTTATATGTGTTTTTGGGTTTTTTAAATTTCAGTTTGTTCATTCAGTTTAAGTAATTTTGTTATTTTTATTACCTTTATTACCTTTTTAAAATATATATATATATATATGTCGATACAGTTTTTACATTTTAGGTTTTTGTTTGTAGTAATTGTGTTGTTTTGGCCATTTTTAATTGTGTTTTTTTTATAATATTTCTGTAAAGTTTTAAATTTGTAGTTTAGTTTGTTTACTTGTAGTATTTTGTTGTGTTATCATTTTTTAAAAATATGTCAGTATAGTTAGTTTTTGTTTTGTTTCATTTCTACTTTTTATTTATTTTTTTTGTCATTTATTATATTTTATTTTTATTAGTGATTTTTCTGTCAGTATAGTTAGTCATTTTGTTGTGTTTAGTTATTTAATAGTTCTAATTTAGTTTTTAGTTTTTAGTCATTTTTATTCGTTAAATTTTTAGATTTTAGTTTATTTAGTTGTAGTAATTTAGTAATTTTGTTTTTGTCATTTTGATTTATCTATTTATTGTTTGTCTATATAGTTTTTACATTTTAGTTTTAGAAATTGTGTTGTTTTGTCGGGTTTTTTTAAAATGTCAGTATAATTCATTTTGATTTGTTTTATTTCTACTTTTTATTAGTTTTTAATTAGCTTTTTAGTCATTTTTATTAGTGTTTTTTTCCAGTATAGTCAGTAATTAAGTTGTTTCTTCTTCAGTTGATTAGTTTTTTTTTAGTTCGTTTTTTTGTTATTTTTATTAGTTTTTGATATTTTTTATGTGTTTTTTTAATTTAGTTTTAGTTTATTTTGCTTTAGTAATTTTGTATTTTTTAATGTCTATATAGTTTTTACATTTTGTCATTTTTTAAAATTTTATTTCTACTATTTATTCGTTTTTAATACATTTTTTAGTCATTTTATTAGTTTTTTTATAGTTTTAGTTTATTTTGCTTTAGTAATTTTGTTGTTTTTGTCTTTTTTATAGTTTGTTTTATATGTCTATATAGTTTTTACATCTCAGTTTTAGTAGTTTATTTACTTTTAGTTTTAGTCATTTTGTGTTTTTGTCATTTTTTTTGTTAAATATGTCAATATAATTATTATTTTTTTTATTTATGCTTTTTATTAATTTTTAATTCATTTTCTAGTCATTTATATTATTATTATTATTTTTAAACCATTTTTTATTGGTCTTTAATGTCTGTGGTTTTAAAATTAATTAATTAATGTTCATTTTATTTTACGTAATGAATTTTTTAATGGTTTAATATTCCAATATTCTTTATTTTATTTACAACTTTAAAAAAAAAAAAATAAATCACAACTTGTAATAACCCTGATCTGATAAAATAATAATAATAATATAATATTAATATTAATATTAATAATAATAGTAGATTGGCATGAGAAAAAGAGGAGAAAAACATATTGTATGAAACCAGATATCTGTTCAAAGCCAGTGGATTTGCTTCCAAACCTCATTAGATGTTCTTTAACTCGATTTATTTGATCAAAACTAAATAAAATGCAATGCAGTCAGACCACAGCCTGCAATAAAGCACAATGTCATAACCGATGGCACAAAGCACCAGCAGCGCTACAGCGGGTCACGGCACACGTACAAAGATGAGAAAATCGGCTTGCAGTTTTTTGACTTCTTGGAAATATTATTTCCCCCCATACATGGTTTCAAGGCACAAACAAATTGTGCCTCTGCGAGCGCAGCTGCGGCTCTCTGCCCTCGCCGCTTCTGATGAATGCCGAGGTGGATGAAAGCCCAGGTGTAGCGGAGAGAAGAGAGGATCGGAAAACGGAGAGAGGGGGGAGAAACGCTACCTCTGGCTGTGCTGCGCAGGAATCCGCGTCTGCGGTTGCCCATTAGCACGAGAGCGCCGGTTTGCCGTGTGATTGGCAGACGCAGCGGGTCATCGTGATGCACAAAGTGCTGTCTGTTCCCCGGGCCTGAAGGGCTCTCTGGGTACGAGCGGCTCCCTGGAGCCACACAAACAAGAAAGCAGGTCTGTATCTCCCCACGCCGGCGCTGCACCTATAACATTTTGTCTTTTCTTCACCACAGGGAGCCTTTTTTAGATTTCGCAAACACTTCTGCTGCTTTCTGCAGAGCCGCGGGAATCTCAAGACTTCAAGGCCGCGAGGCAGGGAATTTTATCCCCTCAGTGTTAACAGGTTGTTTTGTTGCTTATAAAGATCTTTAGCTGTACAGTGGGCTTGCCTTGGTGGATGTTTGCTGCACATGGGGGTGTGAAATGGCCATTCTACAGAATTGCTGCAAACTGCTGTCCCACAACCAAAAAAAACACACTTTAAAAGCATTAATGTATTTTAAAAAAATGTAAAAATGTATTTTATATTTTCTTTGCAAACCATGAAACTTGATGTAAAAAAATGTGTCCTGCATTGTTCATGTCACTAGCAAAACAGTGTATGTTTTAGTCCATTGGAACGAAGCTTGATTTAAAGTAAACCCCTGTATTTTTTCACCCCTCTCTCATAGCTACAAGGTGCGAGTAAGATCCCATTATTTTGAGGTAAATGTGTTTAAAAGTAACTTTAAGGAATGTCACTATCGAACACCTTTTTTCTGCAGTTCAGTACACCTATTTGGGAGTTATTCCATAACATTTAGTTTTTATATGTGTACTACTGTTCAGATCTGTGCTGCTAATCATCTTTGAGCTAGGTTCAATAATATTTAAAATTATCACTGCCAAAACAGTCACTAGCAAAACATTTGGTGGCGTTTCAGTAATGACATCTTTGTTTTTTTTTGGATGTAATCCCATAAAATTGTCACTAACGAAACAGTCACTACCGAAACATTTGGTGGCATTTTGGTAGTGGTATCTTTGTTTTTTTGGATGTTATCCCAAAAACTCGTCATGACAGAAACATTCGGTGGCATTTTGGTTAAAAACTGTCACAACCAAAACATTTGGTGGAGTTTCGGGTAATGACATCTTTGGGTTTTTGGGGTGTTATTCCATAAAATTGTCACCCAAACATTTGGTGGATTTTCGTAATGACATGGGTTTTTGGAGTTTTGGGGTGTTATTCCATAAAATTGTCACCACCGAAACATTTGGGATTTTCGGTAATGACATCTTTGGTTTTTGTTATTCCATAAAATGTCACCAAAACATTTTGGTATTCCTGTAATGACATCTTTGGGTTTTTTGGGGTGTTATTCCATAAATTGTCACTACCAAAACATTTGGTGGATATGACATCTTGGGGTTTTTGGTGTTATTCCATAAATTGTCACCACCAAACATTTGTGGAGTTTGTAATGACATCTTTGGGTTTTTGTTATTCCATAAAACCACCAAACATTTGGTGGAGAGTCGTAATGACATCTTTGGAGGGTTTTGGGGTGTTATTCCATGATTGTCACCACCGAAACATTTGGTGGAGTTTGACATCTTTGGGTTTTTTGGGTGTTATTCCATAAAATTGTCACTACCAAAACATTTGGTGGAGTTTCAAGAATGACATCTTTGGTTTTTTTTGATGTTATCCCAAAACTCATCATGACTGAAAACATTGTGGCATTTTGGTAAAAAAAACAGTCATAGCCAAAACAGTGATATATTTCTATATTTTGGATGTAATCCCATAAAATTGTCACAAACAAAACATTTGGTGGAGTTTCAGTAATGACATCTTTGGTTTTTTTGGATGTAATCCCATAAAATTGTCACTACTGAAACATTTGGTGGCATTTTGGTAGTGATATCTTTGTTTTTTTGGATGTTATCCCAAAAACTCGTCATGACTGAAACATTTGGTGGCATTTTGGTAAAAAAAAAACAAAAAAAAAAACAGTCACAGCCAAAATAGTGATATCTTTGATATTTTGGATGTAATCCCATAAAATTGTCACAACCAAAACATTTGGTGTTGTTTCGGTAGTGACATCTTTGTTTTTTTTTGGTGTTATCCCATAAGATTGTGACTACCGAAACAGTCATGACCGAAACATTTAATTGGAGTTTCAGTAATGACATATTCAGTTTTTTTTGGATGTTATCCAATAAAATTGTCACTACTGAAACAGTCACAACTAAAACATTTGGTAAAGTTTCGGTAGTGACATCTCTGTTTTTTGGGGTGTTATTCCTTAAAACTGTCACTACCTAAACAGTCATGACAAAAGGGAACACATAATCTTTATTTACACTTCATTTGGGGGAAATAAACAAAAGTTTAGTATAGTTATGCAAAATATTTGTATTTATGTATGTTTTAGTAGTGTTTCAGTAGTGTAATGTATATTTAAACTAATGAATCCTTAACTTTGAAATCAGTAAGAGCAATGTTTTGCCTTTTACAAAGAAAAACTGGACTCAAAATACAACAAATCTCATAAATTTCACATGAAATATTGTTAAAAATGTAATTGTTATTGATTTACCTCTTTTAAAATGTTAATAAAATACCAAAAATATACATTTACAATGTAGATGTATGCTTAATAAATATAACCCTATGTCAATATAACCCTTATAATTAAAATATTATTACTGTGTTTCAGTAGTGACAAATTTGGAGGGAGGACAAATCTCCAAAGATTTTTGAAAATACAATATGAGAATTAACTACACAATTACTTAAAAATACCTTGGATATTATACAGTTTGCAAACATACTAATTTTTTGGAAAAAATAATTTATTTTCAAGACGCTTCCAACTCTGAGTTTGGACCAATTCTGTAGAATGTCTCATAAATGCTATTTTTTAGGTAAAATATGATTCAAATCATAAATCATATAAACACTCCAGTCATATCTCTCTTCTTGAAAAATGCAGTCTGGTGAATAATGTTGAAAATAAATAAGAGCTAGGCAGAAAGCAAAGCAAACCTTCAAGCATTCATCTAGTGCTTTCAAATGAACGCTTTATTAATACATAACTAGAATGTATAAATAAAGAATTACGTATTAAACATACAAGCGCTACTTTTTCCAGCTTTGCAACAAGTTCTTAATTTAGCACTAATGCACACGCAAATCAATTAATGCAGTGAGATTGGCAATTTGTTTAGAGCATTATCTCTAAACACTGGGAATTAATAATGAAAAACCTTTTAGGAAAAGACAGAACTGTGAGAACAATGGCTGGCCGGCTTCTGCATTCTTGGAGGGACACACATGACTGCTTTTTTTTCCTGTATTGGTCATTGCCTCTACAAATCTGTTCTTGGAGCACACCACCAGAATCAACAAGATGGATGTAGGCACTGAAAGTAAGGCTGGACACCCATGATAAGAAGCCCATGGCTCAGAAAGAGGCAAAAAAGAGAAGCTGGCCGAAAGCCTGGACCAGTGGCTGGAGCTCATGCCACTTGCTCAAGAAATCACAATCATGTACAGAAGACAAAGAGCCAGACCAGAGTGACAAAAAGGTATTTCATCGATGTTCACGCTGCTCTTTTCCATGGAATGAAATAAAGACAGTATCAAGCTCCAAAAAATGACAGAAAAAACACTTGAAAAATAGCCTGTGTGATTCAATATATTCAGCCATATTTCAAGTATTTTGTGTCTCTGCACATTCAGAATTTGTATTTGTGTATACTTGATTTTTCTTTCTTTCTTTCTATGACTGTCTTAATGCTGTGTTAAAAAAATTTGAAAAAAAAAATATATATATTTACGAGACCCGATCTGAATCAAATGATTCAGGCTAGGCAGTTCCGACCCGAATCAAAAGATTTGCGAACCCGCTTCGAAGCTCCGATCTAAATCAAATGATTCGCGATCCGCACCCAAAGTCCCATGTGAATAATGATTTACAAGAATTATAAAATCCATAATTTGGTGACCCCTGTTTTAGATCGTGACATCAGAGTGTTGATCTCGAATCATTCAATTCGCAAAATGATTTGCGAACTCACCCCAAAGTTCCAATCTAAATCAAATGATTCGCGATCCACGTTCAGACGTCCCATATGATTCGCGAACCATCAGATCGTGCATGCGTCCCAATGTGCATACTATTCATCCTAAATTCTATGTGATACTAGTAAATTTCAATACTATTTAGGGTAGATAGGGTTGATAGTATGCGCATTGAGACGCAGGGCGTGACTCCGGAGAATCGGATAGAGTCGGATGATTTGCGAACCCACTCCTATCCGATCTGATTCAAAACATGCCCTGCGTCCCAGTGTGCATACTATCCCCCTATCTGCCTTAAATAGTATTGAAAATGACTACTATTACATAGAATTTAGGATGGATAGTATGCACATAAAACAAATGATTCGCGATACGCGAAGTGAAGTTCCGATTTGAATCAAATGATTCACGATGCGCGATCCGATCGCTTCAGAACAGTCAGTCATTTTGCAATGCAGTGTTTCACCCATCACTATACATGCTTTTTTGCTAGTAAATAGTTTGAACTGAATTATCAAAGTCACGAGTGTGAATCAATCGGAGTAGTTCCAGCCTAAATGACTCACTCAATTGAATCGGTTCGTCTGTTCCTCTTTTCGCGTCTTGAGCAACATAGCACTGTCAGTGCTACTACTGGCTTAGGTCGCTAGTTTTATGACATTAACTGAAATAAGTGAAACAAGTATGGTTTTTACAAATAAAACATCTTTATTTCCATTCCAAAGATGACATCCAACACAAATCTACGAACATATTCAGGTGAGGTAATCGGTTTACTGCTAACTAGCGAAACACTCCATTAATATGACGAGCTGCAGCTCAAAATACATGTTAGATTGAAACATTGTGCATTATGATGGTGTTTGTAGCTTAATCAAATGATTCCCATATGTCCCATGATTTACGATCTGTCATTTCAGATCGTGACTTCGGAGTGTTGACCTCGTTCAATTCGGGAAATGATTCGCGAACCCAGTCTTAAAGAGACAGTTCACCCAAAAATGAAAATTTGATGTTTATCTGCTTACCCCCAGGGCATCCAAGATGTAGGTGACTTTGCTTCTTCAGTAGAACACAAACTAAGATTTTTAACTCAAACCGTTGCAGTCTGTCAGTCATATAATGGCAGTCAATGACTACCAAATCTTTGAGAGTAAAAAAAACATACACAAACAAAACCAAATTAAACCCTGTGACTCGTGCGATACACTGATGTCCTAAGACACGAAACGATCGGTTTGTGCGAAAAACGGAACAGTATTATATCATTTTTTTACCTCTGATTCACTGCTATGTCCTACTATCCCGAGCGCAGTTCGATCTGATTTTAAGTTCCGATCTGATTCAAAACAAAAGATTCACGAAACTGCTCCTAAGTTGCGATATAAAACAAATGATTCGCGAAGTGAAGTCCCGATCTGAATCAAATGATTCGCGATGCGCGATCCGATTCGATCGCTTCAAAACTGTGCAACGATTCAGAGTTTCGAAAAGCTCCATTTCACCAATGACTATACGTGCTTTTTCAAAATCATTACAAGCTGTGTCGAAATTCGGAAACGAATAGCTCTTTTGATCTGGTTTTTGCTAGTGAATCGCTTGAACTGAACGATCAAAATCACTGAATCAATCGGAGCGGCGCCAGCGTATATGACTCACTTAATTGAATCGGTTCATCTGTTCCTCTTTTCGCGTCTTCAACAATGTTTACACCTAACTGTCAGTGCTATTACTGGCTTAACTGGCTAGTTTTATGACATTAACTGCAATAAGCGAAACAACTATTATGTTTACAAATAAAACATCCATATTTCCATTCCAAAGATGACATCCAACACATCCAAATCTACGAACATTCAGGTGAGGTAATCGGTTTACTGCTAACTAGCGAAACACTCCATTAATATGACGAGCTGCAGCTCAAAATACATGTTAGATGGAAACATTTTGCATTATGATGGTATTTGTAGCTTAATTCACTATATTTTAAACAGTCTGAGCACTGCAATTCAGTTATCGTGATAGTTCAATATGAAATCAGTTTAAAGTATCCAGTCATCTCATACCATTAAAGTCAATGTTAAATTTAACAGTATATATTGTATTAAATATTAAATACAAGATATTATTGTTGCATCAGTCTATATAGAGATGAACACAAACACTAGGACAACATAAAGAGGGCAAACTTTATCATTTAGCTGAACTGTGCATGTATGTTTAAAACACTTAAGCTACATTATGTTTACTTCTCAGGTAAATATCAATGGTATGACCTATTTCAGCTTCATCTGAAATTACAACAAAAGTTGTTACATACACATATATTTAATTGTTTGATCAAAATTGTTGCTAGGGACAATTTAGCAGTCGCTGGATATGGGTAGGGACATGTCCCTACTAAGGTGGGTCAAGCTAGCAAAATTTAGTCATGCTTTTATTATGCATTACAACTTTATATGAATTTAGAGCAGGCACCAGGCAGCCCCAAATGCCTAAAGCTGTGTAATAAAAATTTTAAGATGCAAAATATATTTTAAAGTAAAAAATATATGCACTTTGCATGAGCAGTTGCACTCTAGATTGATCCTAAATGTGTCTTTGTGTTAGTTAGGATGCTGTCTCAGAAGGTAGCTGGCTATTTAGGCAGTAAACAGCAAGACATCTCACTAGACTGTTGGAAAAGGGTATAATAGAGTGGCAAAACTGAGACTCGAATGATTTCATCTTATTTTCCACCCATTGTTTATGTAATCTAACACTTATTTGTGGATGCACATTGCGAGACCATTAGCAGAAGCAATTATCCGTCACCCATTAGTGCTCTTTTTCTTTTCTAGCGCAGACAGACATGAATGAGGGTCTCTGATGACACCTCGCACTCCCACAATCACTGTCAGGTAAGAAAACCTGTCTTACATCCTCTCATTTTCTTTTAATGACCGTGACAGTGGAAGTGCAGAGGTGGAAATGTGTGTCCTTCTCCCCGCCGATCCCCCTCCCAGCAAATTTGAGCCACTTCAGGGCACTCAAAGGTGCTCTGCGGGGCTCCTTTAATGTCCACGAGCTGGAGCACGAAGCATCAGGAGGTCCTGGATATGTCACGCTTGTCACCTTGCTTTAAGTGCGTCTGGTGAGCGTGGGTGCTGGATTAATATTATATAGCCTACGGAAAGACTGTCGTATCAGTTATGAAAGCGCGGTAATCATCGTTGGCCGGTGAAAAAAAGGGCAGATTTCTCATTTTATTCCGCACTCTGAGCGAGCAGATAACATCCTTGTTGTCTACATGTGCTATAGACATACAAATGCTAGACACACAATATGGGATCGTGGAGTCATCTGATCATTACCGCTAAATAAAGGACCTTGACATGACACGGAGGGCTCTCATAACGTGACTGTACATCGATTCTGCTTATTAATAAATGGACATGAAATATTAATTTGAGTGTGGATGATTTCATTATGCCAGAAGAAAGAGAGTGTTGAATGACAGCTATGAAGCTAATCGCTTGAATGAGACGGGTTCACATCTCCGAGCAAGGAGAGCAGTGCAAGCAATAGAGTGTTTTCACGACGCGTCATCAGTCCGCCTTGTTGGTGGCACTGAATGTAAACAGTGCCAGTGAACTGAATGACACTTGCATATTTGGCTGATTATTTTTGCTGAAAATGGCCAATTATTGTCATGTTTTGGGCTGTATCAATCGGTCGGACCAGGAAGAACATTGGGAGTACTGTAGACTGTCAAAAGTTATAACAAATCACGGAGAAGAGTGCAAAAAACTGAGGAACAAAAGGCGTTTGTGGCCAAACTGAACTAGGATTTGCAGAACAAGAATCTTGACAACATTTGTGTTTGTTCTTATAATTTCCAGTTAGTTGGGTGAAATATTAGGCTAATATTTTAATTAATAGTTTCTGTTGCATTTACACCATTTTGACCAGCAGGTGTCACTAGTCTGTGGTGTCCCATGTGAATAATGATTTAAATCATTCAATTCGCAAAATGATTTGCGAACCCACTCCGAAGTTCCGATCTGAATTAAAAGATTTGCAAACCTGCCCCGAAGTTCCAATCTAAAACGAATGATTTATGGATGAAATCAAGTATTTTTGCGTAAAGGTGAAAGATTTCACCATGTAGATTTTGCAGCTACTTGGCCACTTCCGAAACACTGCATCACAAAGCTTCTAAATATCTGCGAATCATTCTTTTTGAACCAGTGACTCAGAGCACATTTTAGACTCTCCAAGTCACGTGATCCCAGCAAACAAGGCTTTGGTACGTCGTACTGCTTCAAACCTTTGTTTTGAAACTTTTCAAAAGGCCCAAATTTCAGAACACCACTAAATTGATTTTACCTATTATTTCGGGTCAGTTTCATAATGTAGGTTCATTTTTTGTTCATTTAAAGGGGTCATCGGATGCTAAGTTCACTTTTACATGCTGTTTGAACATTAATGTGTGTTGGCAGTGTATGTACAAATCTACCCTGTAATGGTAAAAATCCATGCAGTGGTTTTTAATTAATCTGTAAAAATAATATCCCCTTTTTCATATCGAGCCGTTCTCAGATACCTGTCGTTGTGTCGTCACACCCACAGAGGCCACTCCCACGACAGTTGATTGACATGAGCGTCTTACCTCAGATCAGCTGTAACAGTCCACCCTCCGAGTTTTGATGCCAGAGCAGGGATGTAAGTTAGACAAGAATATCTCCGATTGAGTGATTGAGGTGTTGTGTTGCTGGATGTAATAATGAACATAGTGGTCGTCATTTACTCCTGACATCTGAGCCGCTGAAGATGCAGTAGATTACGTTTGTTTGTGAAGGGAATGCGCCTCCCGATCTACATATATCCGTCTATGTTCACGCAAATCATTCATGATCCAGCTTCACTTACAGCAGAAGTGAGTATAAGGTTTTTTTTATGAATCTTTGCGATCGCCTTTCCTTATAATGTGCTAGTTAGCAAGTTTAGCAGCTAAATGTGCCTAAATGCGGCTAAAGTAAACAGGCTCGTCACTCCACAGAGAGAAGAGAGGGGCGGGGCGAGCAGAGCTCATTTGCATTTAAAGCAGCCTCGACCAGAATGAGATGATTTTTGCAGAGCTGATTTTGGCAAGGTAAAAAGGGTGTCGTTTTACACAACCATTGAGAATTTTTAACCAAAGTATATTATAGACTTTTCATTAAGACCCGAAAGAATCATATCAACTTGTGGAAAATGGGCATCCAGTGACCCCTTTAATAGTTTCCATTGCATGTACACCATTTTGACCAGCAGGTGTCGCCAGTCTGTGGCGTCCCATGTGAATAATGATTTAAGAACCATCATTTCAGATCGTGACTTCAGAGTGTTGATCTTGAATCATTCAATTCACAAAATGTTTTGCGAACCCACTCCAAAGTTCAAATCTGAATCAAAAGATTCACAAACCCGCCCCGAAGTTCCAATCTAAAACGAATGATTTTCATGGACGAAATCAAGTATTTTTAATATTGTTATCACAAGGAATTTTGTGTGAAGGTGAAAGATTTCCCCATGTAGATTTTGCAGCTGCTTGCTTGTAAAGTCGTAATGGCTGCTTTCAAAACACTGCATCACAAAGCTTCGAAATATCTGTGAATCATTTGTTTTGAACCAGTGACTAAGAGCACATTTCAAACTTGCCAAGTTGCAGGAATTTTCACTGTTGTTGGACGTGGTTTGACCAGTCAAATTCGGTGTGGTCATATTAGCATATATGTGTTCTTTTATAAATATGGCAAACAATAATTATTTTTTTTTCAGAATTGTGCTATATCATGCAATTCTGAAAAAAAGGCAGAATTGTGACTTTACAACATGCATTTGTTAGTTGTAAAGTAACATAACATATTAGTCTTTTTCCCCCTCAAAACTGGACTTTATAATATCTTACAATTCTGAAAAAAAGTCAGAATTGCGAGTTTTTATCTTGAAATTATGACTTTATTTCTCACAGTTTATC
Organism: Labeo catla; assembly: GCA_012976165.1. Taxonomy (NCBI): domain Eukaryota; kingdom Metazoa; phylum Chordata; class Actinopteri; order Cypriniformes; family Cyprinidae; genus Labeo; species Labeo catla. Next base: position 931,442 of record VONZ01000234.1, read on the forward strand.
AAACAATTCCCCGAAAAAAAATCAAAATTGCGAGATGTAAACTCGCAATTGCAATAATATAATATAAACTCACAATTCTGCCTTTTTTTCTCAGAATTGTGAGTTTATATCACAATTGCAAGTTGTAAAGTCACAATTGCAAGTTATGTCAGAATTGTGAGATACTCATATTTTTGAGAACATATCAGTCTTTTTCCCCTCAAAACTGGACTTTATAACTCGCAACTGTGAGTTTATATCTTACAATTCTGAGAATAAATCAGAATTGTCTGAGTTTATTTATTCTGAGAATAAATCAGAATTGTCTGAGTTTATTTATTCTGAGAATAAATCAGATTTGTGACTTTATATCTTGCAGTACTGACTTTATTTCTCTTTATAACTCGCAATTGCATGTTGTAAAGTCATATTTGTGAGACAAACTCACATTTCTGAGAAAAAAGTCAGATGTAAAATTGCGAGAACATAATATAAACTCACAATTCTGATTTTTTTCTCCAAATTGCGAGTTTATATCTTGCAATTGTGACTTTAGAACATGCAATTGCGAGAAAAAAGTCAGAATTGCCAGATTTTATTGTACAATTGTGACTTTATTTTTCACAATTGTGAGTTTATATCATGCAGTTCTGAGAAAAAAGTCAGAAGTGCGAGATGTGAACTGCAATGTAAGATGCAATTGTGAGAATATAATATCTAATGTGCAATCGCGAGTTAAGTCAGAATTGTGAGATATAAACTTGCAATTCTGAGAACATCAGTCTATTTTTCAGTCTATTTATCACACAATTCTCAGAAGAAAAGTCTAAATTGTGATGTGTAAACTCACAATTGTGACTTTACAACATGCAATTGCGAGAAAAAAGTCAGAATTGCAAGATATAAACTCACAATTTTGAGAATATATCAGTCTTTTTTCCCCTCAAAACTGGACTTTACAACTCACAACTGGGAGTTTATATCTCACAATCAGAATTGACAGAAAATTGTGAGATACAAACTCACAATTGTGAGAAAAAAGCCAGGATTGTGAGTTTTTATCGTGTAATTCAGATTTTATTTCTCACAATTGTGTTGATACCATGCAATTCTGAGAACAAAAAGTCAGAATTATGACTTTATATCTCGCAATTCAGACTTTTTTTCTCGCAGTTGCATGTTATAAAATCACAACTGCGAGACAAACTCGCAATACTGAGAAAAAAAGTCAAAAGTGCGAAATGTAAACTCGCAATTGTGAGAATATCATATAAACTCACTCACAACTCAATTGTGAGATATAAACTCTTTCTGAGAACATATCAGTCTTTTTTCCCCTCAAAATTGGACATATAACTCAAAATTGCTGTTTATATCTAATAAACTGAGAAAAAGTCTGAGAAAAAGAAGATATCAGTCTTTTGTCCACTCAAGACTGGACTGGATAGAGTTTATATTTAGAGTTTATATTTATATATTCTGAGAAAAAGTCAGAATTGCAAGTTTTATCTTGCAATTCTGACTTTATTTCTCACATTTGTGACAAAAAAAGTCCAAATTGCGAGATGTAATTACCTTCTTTATTTTTTTTCTACTCTGTGATGGAAACGGGATTCTGTAAATAGCAATGGCCATATTAAAATTACTGGATTTTGTCCATAAAAATTTGCTGAAAATGATAAATGTGACCACACCTTAACTGTTTACAACACTGTATCAAACTGGCTTTGTATTAGCTATGCCACATATATCTAGTTATCGTTGTGGGTGTAAATGTTGCAAAACCTATATTTGTCAACTATGATTTTGAATAGGTCATGAACTTGTCACTGTAGTAAACAGTCAATGCACATCTCAAAATAACTGTTATTGCATAAAATATAGAGCTACCCATAAAACTCAAGCCCTTTGAGAGAGAGGAAAAAATGTCCTGTCTAAGCATAATGCTAAAATGTCTGAACATTTGCTCAAGGCAGTGCGAGTTTGCTCACTTCTGACATGGACATTCTTAGACACTACATGCCAAAGTCAATTTGATTTCCTGTAGAGCTGCTCATGTTTCCCCACTGAGACAACAGCGGTGTGACTGAAACATGAACTGTTATCACAGAAGAGCATTTTAGAAAAAGCTTTCCGTGATGAGAATTTCTCCTCATTAGTGTGATCGTGCGAAAACAGCGTTTCGGGTGCAAAAAAAGCGCCTTTGAAATGTGCTTCATACATCATTAAATCTAAATCAGTCGTGCTGTTTTTTGAACTTTGTGTCCTGACTGTTTGTGGAAAAACAATAAATAATGAATAATAAATAAATAAATCAAGACAGACCAGACAGCCTTCAAATTACTGAAGTGGATAAGGTCGTTTTTATATTTGAGATATCATATTTTATTTAGACGACTTTCTCAGTCACCGTAGCACAGAACTCATGTTAGTTTAAGATGATGAAGATGCAGCGAGAGAGAGACAGAAACTTCTTTTCCACAGCAATGCTGTGGGGTCCAAAAGAGTCACATGCCTCTATTTTAATACTTTTTCATTGCAGTTTACTATCAGCATCACTATTTGAGTGATGAAAATCTGACGGTGCAAAAAAATGCATTGATGATGTTACTCGTTTACTTAAAAAGTTCTGCTTTATTTTACATTTCTTTCTTTTAAATATTCTGAAATTTTTCTTCATATGTCTAAAACCATACTGTGGGAAGAACGTTGACATCAAAATGCACTAAAACCATTTAAGAATAGCTCAGAAGGTGTTTGCGTTTCTCTTTTTTTAAAGTGTAGTACATTTAAATCTTGTACATACCGTTTAATATCTCAGTGGGTTAATTCTTGGATTAGCCAAATGATTACTAGCAAACCAAGTGTAAGCTTAATGAGTTATTAATGCCTACGCAGAGGATTTTGTGAAATTAGGCTGCAACTCTTAGACACCAGATGATATTAGTTTCATCCAACTGCAGTACTTGTTAATTGCCCGGAGGCTTTGGAAATGTATTTTACACTTTGCATTTTAAATAAATGCAATGCAAATGTTTATTTTCATGTCGTAAAACTGAAGTGTGATCTCTGTGCTGCTTGCAATACCAAACAGAATTGCAAAAATAAATATAGCTGCAAGGAGCAATTAAGGGGCCAAGCACAATCAGAGACAAAATAAGAAGCTAAGCATGGCATGGAGCGGCAGACCGACTGCAACAATGAGTAATTAAAGCCATATTAGGATGTTTTTAGTCAAAATGGCTGAAAAATCTCTAGTAATATGATTTAATGGTATATCACTTTTGACCAGTAGGTGGCACTGTTATCAAATCGATGTGGTGTGTTGTGTGTGAGGTGACAATAGCACACAGAAAGTTTGGTATCAATATGTCAAAGCTTTGCAAAGATTCAGCCTCAGACGTATTCTGGCATCATGCTTCATTTGTTGCGTTGCTATACAAAATTGGTTTTGTCTATTAACACGAAATCCATAGTTTTTGGTCAGCACAGTGTGATTATGGTCTGGTTTGATTTTGGTGAAATTTGGACCAACAGTCAAGGAGAAGTTCGAAAAAGTATATTTTCAATGTAAATCAAAATAGCAGACAGAAGGTTCGGTTGACTAAGGCATAATTGGTATTTATGTTGTCATCATGACCCAAAGACTATTTAGAGACCGGTTTCATTACAAAAGGCTAATGCAATCGAAAGTTATTAGCGTTTTTGGAAATTTCATAATTAATGGTTAATGAATGGTTTATCACTCTTGACCAATAGGTGGTGCTGTTACCAATTTGAGGTGGCGTGGTCAGTGTGAGGTGACAATGGCACATGCAAAGTTTGGTGTCAATAGATACAGCAGAGATACAGCTTTGTATGATCAGATACATGGTTTGTTAAATGATAACCATTTCATATATCAACACAAAATCGCTAACTTTTTGTCAGCATGGTCTGAAGACGATCTGAGCCAAATTTGGTGAAAATTTAAAAAAATAGGTTTTTAACATGAACAAAAATGGTGGACATGAAGTTCGGCTGACTATGGCAAAATTGGTATTGATGTTCTCGGCATGAACCAAGGAATACATTGGGAACACATTACTATAGGCCAATTTAATCAAATGTTATTAGCATTTTTTGAAATTTTGGTATGGTTCAACTCGGCATGCTCCTCTGAATCTAAATAGACCAGTTTAAAGATTTTTGGCCAAACCATTTATAAATTATAAGCAAAAATAACCATTTTCACATCTCCTGACCACTAGGTGGCGCTGCACCAAAACTATGCAGGTAGCTTCAGCTCATGCTTGTTATAACACACACCAAGTTTGGTGTCAATACGCCAAAGTGTTGCATAGATATAGCCTCACATCCATTTTTGCGTGCTCTTTGTCAGATTCGTTTACGTGTTATTCGAGAACGGTTTGACTAATCAACTTTCTGTCCACCACTTTTTGCCATCATGGTCTGAAGATGATCTGAGCCAGACTTGGTGAAAATCAGATAAACCGTCGAGGATGAGTTTGAAAAAGTAGGTTTTCAACATGAACAAAAATGGCGGACAGGAAGTTCAGCTGACTATGGCAAAATTGGCATCGATGTTCTTGGCGTGACCCAAGGAATATATTGGGAACACATTACAAAAGGCCAATTTAATCAAATGTTATTAGCATTTTTCTAATTGTCTTTATAAATTTTGGCCACAAGGTGGCGCTGTCCTCAAATTTTTTGAGGACTGTCAAAGCATGGTGGCGAATGTACACACAGAGTTTCGTAACGATACGTCAATGCATTCATAAAACATATCATTTTACGACAAAATTAACAATGGTCGCCCAAAATGGCTGACATGGGAAAATTGGTATGGTTCGACTCGGTATGCCCCTACAAATCTAAAGAGACCAGTTTTGTGATTTTTGGCCAAACCATTTAGACGTTATAAGCAAAAATAGCCATTTTTCATATCTCCTGACCACTAGGAGGTGCTGCACCGAAACTAGGCAGGTAGCTTCAGCTTATGCTTGTTATAACACACACCAAGTTTGGTGTCAATACGCCAAAGTGTTGCATAGATATAGCCTCACATCCATTTTTGCGTGCTCTTTGTCAGATTCGTTTACGTGTTATTCGAGAACGGTTTGACTAATCAACTTTCTGTCCACCACTTTTTGCCATCATGGTCTGAAGATGATCTGAGCCAGACTTGGTGAAAATCAGATAAACCGTCGAGGATGAGTTTGAAAAAGTAGGTTTTCAACATGAACAAAAATGGCGGACAGGAAGTTCAGCTGACTATGGCAAAATTGGCATCGATGTTCTTGGCGTGACCCAAGGAATATATTGGGAACACATTACAAAAGGCCAATTTAATCAAATGTTATTAGCATTTTTCTAAATGTCTTTATAAATTTTGGCCACAAGGTGGCGCTGTCCTCAAATTTTTTGAGGACTGTCAAAGCATGGTGGCGAATGTACACACAGAGTTTCGTAACGATACGTCAATGCATTCATAAAACATATCATTTTACGACAAAATTAACAATGGTCGCCCAAAATGGCTGACATGGGAAAATTGGTATGGTTCGACTCGGTATGCCCCTACAAATCTAAAGAGACCAGTTTTGTGATTTTTGGTCAAACCATTTAGACGTTATAAGCAAAAATAGCCATTTTTCATATCTCCTGACCACTAGGTGGTGCTGCACCGAAACTAGGCAGGTAGCTTCAGCTTATGCTTGTTATAACACACACCAAGTTTGGTGTCAATACGCCAAAGCATTGCAGAGATATAGCCTCACATCCATTTTTGCGTGCTCTTCATCAAATTTGTTTATGCGTTATTCGAGAACGGTTTGACTAATCCACTTTCTTTCCACCACTTTTTGACATCATGGTCTGAAGATGATCTGAGCCAAACTTGGTGAAAATCAGACAAACTGTCTAAGAGGAGTCGAAAAAAGTAGGATTTCAACATGAACAAAAATGGAGGACAGGAAGTTCGGTTGACTACACTGTAAAAAACAATTTGCTGAGTCAACTTAAAATAATTTGTAACCTGGCTGCCTTAAAATTTTAAGTTCAGTCAACTCAAAAAAAGTTTATTCAACTTGAAATGTTAAATTATACCAACTAAGATATTTGATTTGAATCAACTTAAAATTTTAAGGCAGCTGGGTTACTTACCCATCTGTTAAGTTTAGCAAACACAAATATCTAAGTTGTTACTTAGTACAACTTAAACATTTCAAGTTGAGTAAACTTATTTTAGTTGACTGAACTTAAAATTTTAAGGCAGCAGGGTAACAAATTATTTTAAGCTGACTTAACAAATTGTGTTTTTTATTTTTTATAGTGTATGGCAAAATTGGTATTGATGTTCTCGGCATGAACCAAGGAATACATTTGGAACACATTACAATAGGCCAATTTAATAAAATGTTAGTTAGTAAACGTTAGTATTTTTTAAAATTTCTTTATAACTTTTGGCCACAAGGTATTGTGCTGAACATACACACTGAGTTTCATAACAATAGGTGGATCCGTTCATTAAATATAGCATTTTGGCCAAACCATTCAGAAGTTCTAAGCAAAAATAGCCATTTTTCATATCTCCTGACCACTAGGTGGCGTTGGGCCGAAACTGTGCAGGTTGACTCAGCTCATGCTTGTTATAACACACACCAAGTTTGGTGTCAATACACCAAACCGTTGTGGAGATATAGCCTCACATCCATTTTTGCATACTTTTCGTAGATTTCTATCACGCATTATTAAAGAACAGTTTGACTAATCAGCTTTCTTTTCACCACAATTTTTGCCATCATTGTCTGAAGATGATCCGAGGATGCATTCATAAAATATAGCATTTTATGACAAAATTGAGAATGATCGCCCAAAATGGCTGTCATGGGAAAATTGGTATGGTTCGACTCGGCATGCTCCTCTGAATCTAAAGAGACCAGTTTTGTGATTTTTGGCCAAACCATTCAGAAGTTTAATTTTTCATATCTCCTTACCACTAGGTGTAACTGTGCTGAAACTGTGCAGGTAGCCTCAAGTCATGCTTGTTCTAACACACACCAAGTTTGGTGTCAATACATCAAACCGTTGCGGAGATTTAGCCTCACATCCATTTTTGCGTACTCTTCGTCAAATTCGTTTACACATTATTCGAGAGCGGTTTGACTAATCAACTTTCTTTTCACAACTTGGTCTGAAGATGATCTGAGCCAAATTTGGTGAAAATCAGACAAACCACCAAGGACGAGTTTGAAAAAGTAGATTTTACGAACTGTAAAAATAGCGAAAAAACGAAACCTTACGATTTTTACATTTTGGAATTCATTCGAATCAACATGAGCAAAGGATTTAGAGGAAAACAATTTTCTTTCTAGACTTTATGGTTCAAAAGTTATTAGCATAAAATTTTGGACAGGTGGTGGTGCTGGAAAGTTTGAGTTAGAGACTCTAAACTTGCTGTGGTTAATACTGAGACTGTCCTCTATCAGTGTGCCAAATTTCACAACTTTCCCGCAAGCGATTCTGTGGGCTGCCATAGACTTCTAGAGAGGAAGAAGAATAATAAGAAGAAATTTTAACGGATACAATAGGTGCCTTTGCACCTTCGGACTGTCAAACACCGTCTTCCATCAGTTTTACAATTGCAGTTTTGTTTGGTTCCTCTCTAGTGGCTCAGAAATAAAACACTTCACATTTAATTGTACATAATTTAAAAAGTATTTTTAATAGTTCTAAAAACACATCTGCTATTCAAAACTACGTTTATTTGTATATCAGAACACATCCATGTTTGACATTTGTTCCATAAATGCTTACATTTGAGGTTTATTTTTGTTGAAAATACCTCATTATACTGTACTTCACATGGACCTTAATGGCAAATCTACTGGTATGCAGCAGAAACACGAGACCTTACACGAGTCCCAGCACGCGAGCTGCCCACCAGCGGCACGGCATGATGACCCTGCAAACCTGCCGACAGCCGTGGTAGTTGTAAGGCCACGGCCAGTAGCCCCCGTGAGGCTCACATACCCGCTCGCAATGGGTGTGACTGCGATGACATTCTGTACAGCAAATGCCACGATGGTCCAGCATGGGATCGAACACCATGTGCCCCTCTGAACCCTCCTGATTCCGCTGGAGGGAGAAGAGAAAAGAGCTGGTTGTGCATTTATTTCAATGGAGCAGCAAAATCTGGTTCACTTGGTGCTTGAAAAATGTTTAAAAATATAACAAATTAAAAATTCAAAAAAGGTTTTTGAAGGAAGTCTGTTATGCTTATCAAGGCTGGAATTATTTGATTAAAAATGCTGTAAAATTGTGAAATATTATTTGGAAAATACAGAAAAAAACTAATATTCTGAAATAATATTAAAACTTAAAATAACTGTTTTCTATGTGAATATATTGTAAAATGTAATTTATTTCTGTGATCAAACCTGAATTTTAAGCATCATTACTCCAGTCTTTAGTGTCACATGATCCTTCAGAAATCATTCTAATATGTTGATTTGCTTAACTAATGTTAAACATTTCTGATTAATGTTAGTTAAAAACAGTTGTGCTGCCCAATATTTTTGAAAATATTTTACAATATTTTTTATTTAAAACAGAAATAACTTTGTAACTTTATAAATGTCCTTACTTTTAATCACTTTTATAAAATTATTAATTTTACCCAAAATGTTTGAATGGTAGTGTAATAAGCAGAAAAATGTTTGTATTAGATTAAATAGGTTTTGTTATATTAAAAGAGAAAACTCTTATTTTAAATAGTAATAACTAATTACACTGTTAATGTGTTTTTGTTCAAATAAATGCAGCCTGGGTGAGCAGTAGAGACTTGATCAAAAATCCTGTAAAATTATAAAATATTATTACAAAAATCATTAAAATTCTGAAATATTATTGCAATTTAAAACAACTGTTTTCTGTGTGAATATGTTAAATTGTAATTTATTTTTGTGATCAAAGCTGAATTTTCGGCATCATTACTCCAGTGTCAAATGATCCTTCAGAAATCATTCTAACATGCTGATTTGCTGCTCAAGAAACATTCCTGATTATTATAAATGTCGAAAACCTTATATTTTTGTGGAAACTGTGATGCATTTTGTTTTTCAGGACTCTTTGATGAATATAAAGTTCAAAACAACAGCATTTATTTGAAATAGAATTCTTATGTAACATTATAAATGTCTTTACTGTTACTTTTGATCAATTTAATGCATCCTTGCTGAATAATATTATTCTGTTTAATTTATCTTACCCCAAATAGTAGTGTATTAAGCAGATCAAAATGGTTCTATTATATTAAAAATGGGTTAAAAAGGCTATATTAAAAGCAGCAAGAACTTTCATATTAAAATAGAAAATGTTAAATTGTAATAATGCTGTTATTTTTACTGTGTTTTTGATCAAATAAATGCAGCCTGGGTGAGCAGTAGAGACTCCTTTCAAAAACATTAAAAAATCTTAATTACTCCAAACTTTCCACTAGCAGGTTTATGCATTACTGTAATAATGAAGACATTGCTCACATGATAAGGGTTTTCAGGGTTATAATCGGGCCCCGTCGGCTGCTCATCCTCTCTAGCTGAGCTTGTGGAGTTTCGACGTCTTCCCTGTTGTCGATTTAATCCACCTGTACTCTGCCGTCTCTCTCGCGTCACACTTCTCCTCTTCCTTAATGCTTCAGAAACACCAGCAGAGAGAATGAAGATAAGCAGCATTAAAGAGCCAGACATTTCTGAGCTTTAGAGGGTAATCACCGCCTCATTCACAAATGTCACAGTCAGTATGTAATGACCATCGAACATGGAACTGTTCTGCATTAAATATCCCACCTGGGATCAATAAAACGTATGTATTATCTAAAAAACACGGTTAAGTGTCGTATGAACGCAGCTAGCCAGAAATGTTCTTAGAATGTTCTAGAAGGTTCTCGCAAAGTTCCAGTTTTCTGTTCTTTAATAATGTTCACACACAAGTGTTATTTAAACGTTGTTGATGAACCTTTTTTTGGAAACTTTAACTTTACTATGAATATTCTATTTTTCATGTAGAATGTTTAACATTAAAAAATAACATTCTAATAATGCTTGTAAAATAATACTATGGAACGTTCTTATGACATTCGTATAACTAAGAAAAATAGTTTTTGAAACATTTTAAAAATTTTGGATGTTTTCATTTAGAAATAACGTTTTCATGTTTCATGGAAAAATTCGCAGCTAATATACACTACCAGTCAAAAGTTTTTGAACAGTAAGATTTTTAATGTTTTTTTTTAAAGAAGTCTCGTCTGCTTACCAAGCCTGCATTTATTTGATCCAAAGTATGGCACGAACAGTAACATTTTGAAATATTTTTACTATTTAAAAGAGCTATTTTCTATTTGAATATATTTTAAAATGTAATTTATTCCTGTGATTTCAAAGCTGAATTTTTAGCATCATTACTCCAGTCACATGATCCTTCAGAAATCACTCTAATATGCTGAATTATTAATAATTTTGAAAATGTGGTTAGTATATTTATTTATTTATTTTTTGGAAATTGTGATACTTTTTCAGGATTCTTCAATGAAAAAAAAGTTAAAAAGAACAGCATATATTTAAAATAAAAGTCTTTTTTAACAATATGTGTCTTTACTATCACTTTTTAATTAATTAAACACATCCTTTCTGAATAAAAGTATTAATTTCTTTTAAAGAAAGAAAGAAAGAAAAACCCCAAACTTCGAACGGTAGTGTAGTTTATATAAATGCTGTTCTTTTTAACATTTTAATGATCAAAGAATCCTGAAAAAAGTATCAAAAGTATCACAGGTTAAAAAAAAAACCAATAAGCAGTCGATAATAAATCAGCATATTACAATAATTTCTGAAGGATCATGTGACACTGAAGACTGGAGTAATGATGCTGAAAATTCAGCTTTGATCACAGGAATAAATTCTGTTTTAAAGTATATTAAAATAAAAAAAAAAAACACTATTTTAAACTGCAAAAATATTCCACAATATTACTTTTTCTGTATTTTTAATCAAATAAACAGCCTTGATGAGCAATAAACATTTCTTTAAAAAACATTAAAAATCTTACTGATCCCAAACTTTTGAACAACAGTGTACTTTTCAAAATGTTTAACATTCTAAAAGTAACAATCCAATAATGTTTGCAAAATGATAAAATGGAATGTTCCCTTAATGTTGTTTGCTACATGTAACACATGTAATTGTTTCAGAATGTTCAAAATGTCCATTTAAATGTTTCTTTTTAACATTATGGGAACGTTACTTTTGAACAGTGTTGCCAAGTCACTGGGCTACTTTAACTCTAACTGTTGCTGCGGGTTGTTTTTCATGTCCGCAGGTTGAAGCGACCCCAATAATGTAATATTTAGCCCCTGGAATGCTAATTTTACCAGGGGAATCCCACTAAAAATGCCAATTTAACCCTATTTAACCCCCCTCGAAACGCGATTAGGCTACTTTTGGACTAGTTTTGAGCAGCAATTGGGTGGGTTTTTTGGTGAAAACCTGGCAACCCTGCTTTTCAGTGTTCTCTAAACATTCTGAATCTAGTAGTAACATTTTAGTAGTAACTAGTTTTAAGAACATTATTAAAGGCCATTTAACTTTAAGCGAACATTCTGTTAACATTACTGAAAGAATGTTTGTTATAACTTGTCTGAACCTTGTCTGAACATTCTCTGTTAGCTGGGTTTGAATTGAGTGCTTGTTGAATGACATGATATGGCTCATACTACACTATTAGTTGTACAATATAAAAATCAGTAACTTGAACTTCACTGCTCTTTGTGTGTTGCAGGGTTATTAATGGAGCTGAAATGAAACACCTCTGGAGTTTGCAGAATGATGCCAGTAAATGGGAAGGTCTCCGCAGAATGTCTGTATTTCAGGGCTCAGAAAACTGATGTCCTTCAGTGGTTCTTCAGACGCGATCCAGACCAGAGACCCCACATCAGATTTCACCGCCACAGCGTCCTCCTCCTATTGGTAATTAAAACACAGCTGTTGTCTGAACACTGAAATCTGAAACTTACACACTAAAACATGTTTTTGCAAGTTTTTTGGCTTGAGAAAGCCAGCTTACTGAAATGCTATTTAAACGTATTATTCTTCTGAGAGTAACATTTTCAAACGCTTCTCCTCATAGAGCTTCAACTCTACAAACTCCAAACTCTGTTTAGATCTTCAGACTCTTCTGACTCGAGTTGCTGTATCTTTTGTAACTGATCGGACTTACAGTTTTCCTAAAAAAAAAATCCTGTAGACTTACATTGACGGAATGTTTACATGAGCCAAGAAGATCCCTTTCGCTATTTCTAATCCATGTAAACGCATTTAATCTATCTATATATTCATCACTAGTCAAGCCTAACAACTTGAATCATGCTAGTAGCTTGCCAATCAAGTTAGAAACATGCTAGCAACATGCTAGTAACTTGCTAATCATGCTAGAAACATGGTAACAACATGCTAACCATGCTAGTAACATGCTGGTAATTTGCTAACCATGCTAGAAACATGCTAGGAACATGGTAGAAACTTGTTAATCATGCTAGCAACATGCTAACAACATGCTCATCATGCTAGAAACATGTTAACAACATGCTAGTAACTTGCTAATCGTGCTAAAGACATGCTGATCATGACATGCTAACAACATGCTAGAAATGTACTAATTGTGTTACAAACATGCTAGTAACTTGATAAGCATGCTAAAAACATGCCAACAACATGCTAGTAACGTATTAATCATGTTAGAAACATACTATGGACATGTTAGTAACTCGTTAATCATGCTAGAAACATACTAACAACATGCTAACCATGCTAGAAACATGCTAACAACATACTAGAGACATGTTAACATGTTAGTAACGTGCCAATCATGCTGGAAACATGTTAACAACATGCTAATCATGTCACAAACATGTTAATAACTTGATAATCGTGCTAAAAACATGCCAACAACATACTAGTAACGTATTAATCATGTTAGAAACATACTATGGACATGTTAGTAACTCGTTAATCATGCTAGAAACATACTAACAACATGCTAACCATGCTAGAAACATGCTAACAACATACTAGAGACATGTTAACATGTTAGTAACGTGCCAATCATGCTGGAAACATGTTAACAACATGCTAATCATGTCACAAACATGTTAATAACTTGATAATCATGCTAAAAACATGCCAACAACATACTAGTAGCTTGCCAATTATGGTAGAAACATGTTAACAACATAGTAGTAACTTGTTAATCATACTAGAAACATGCTAACAACATGCTAATCATGTTACAAACATGTTAATAACTTGATAATCATGCTAAAAACATGCCAACAACATACTAGTAGCTTGCCAATTATGGTAGAAACATGTTAACAACATGTTAGTAACTTGTTAATCATGCTAGAAACATGCAAAAGTGCTAATCATGACATGCTAACAACATGCTAGTAATGTGCTAATCATGTTACAAACATGCTATGTTTCTATATTTTAAAACTTAAATTCTTTTAAAACTTTTATAACTTTTTCAAACGTTCTGGTCAAGCTTTCTTAAGCCAACTTCAAAGTTTGTCTTGACAAACTTATTTTCTAACTTATTACTGTGATTTCAAAGCTGAATTTTTAGCATAATTTCTCCAAACACATGATCCTTCAGAAATAATTCTAATACTCTGATTTTCTGCTAAAAAAACTATTATTATTATGTTGAAAACAGCTGAGTAGATTTTTTTTTTTAGGTACTCAAATGTTTTAAATATTATTATTATTATTATTATTAATAATAATAATAATAATAACAATAAATGTTTGATAAGCAGCATATTAGAATGATTTCTGAAGGATCATGTGACACTGAAGACTGGAGTAATGATGCTGAAAATTCAGCTTTGATCACAGAAATAAATTACATTTTACAATATATTTAAAAACAAAACACTTATTTTAGATAGTAAAAATATTAAAAGATTTGACTGTTTTTGCTGTACCTTGGATAAAATAATGCAGTCTTGGTGAGCAGAAGAGACTTTCTATACTATTCAAAAACTTTTGACTGGTAGTGTGCAGTGATATACAATATAGAGTATACAGCTAAAGACAGTTTGAATGTTTTGGAAGATATGGAAGCTTCTTTTTGTCATGTGATTAAAAAAAAATAAACGTAAATGTAACATAATCGGCTCAACCAATGGCATGAGTGTGGGGGCGGGGCTATCATGTTAACAGACAGCTGATGGGGGCGTGGTCAGGAAACCTCTATGAAATTCTGTTTAGTGAAGCTGATTGTGCTGAAATTCCACAGTTCAGCTGTAAGTAAACATTTAGAGAGAACAAAATCTGTGAAGAGTTTAATGAGAAAGTTTATACGTATTCACAATTACAGCCAATTATCTTTCATTTAACTTGATACATGTTTGTTCCCCAATTTAGTCCCATTTATGTATGTTTATTCATGTGGCAGATGCTTTTATCTGCGGTTTATGAAACATGATGGACATTTAGATTAAATTCTGCAGGGCTATTTTTAAACATCATCAATTTCACTCATATTTCATCAAAGTGGAACGCAGATATGGTCAAAATAGCCGATGAATAGTTAATGGATGTATAGTTAATGAATAAAACTTGAGTCTAGCATATAATATGTGGACATCAGAAAGACTTTAATGGTTTAGAAATCATGCTGTTTCTCACCTCAGAAAGTTCAGACCTGACTTGTGATTTGATGTAACACTTCTCCTTTCCAGGAAACTTGACTGCTGTAATGCCCTGCAAAAGAGTGAAAATAATGGAGTTATTTTATGAACAGCTCTGAAATGAACAGGTTTATTAGGTGCTACTCACGGCTTTGAAGTCTTGAACTTCCACAATTTTCCCATCTCCGGCATCTGAATTATCTTCTATCTTTATATCGATGTTCCTGCTGTAGTGAGCGCTGATCGCCTGTCGACAACAACATACCAGAGTTATTAAGTTAGTTTAGAAATTGAGTTTTTGCTTAAAAAAAAAAAACTCCACCAGTGGGGTCAGAAAAATATTCAAAGTGAAAACAAGATTTTAATTATTATTTTTTTTTTTTTGCACCACTGGCAAGATACTTGTGTTAAGAATAAACTCACTTAATTTTGGTGCATTTTTCAGGAAACAAGACTTAATATCCTAGATCTAATTTGCTTCTCTGGTAAATGTATCTTGATTTAAGAATGTTGATTTTTTTTTTACTGGAAAATAAAACAAAAATACTAAGTTATAAAATCTTTTTTTATTATTTTTATTTTTGATTTTATTTTTGCAGTGTTAAAAGATAATTATATAAATATAAAAAAACACCTATGTGCTAAAATAAATAGAATTAAAAATTACAGAAAAAATAATAAATCTATACATATTTAAAAAATAATTTAAAAATGAAGTAATATTAAAATGAATATAAATAAACTGTTTATTTCAGCTATTATTTCAATATTTCTTATTTTACTCTATACTAGATTACCAAAAATAAAAATTAATAAAAAAAGCTACATAAAACCTATATTTGTGTGTATAGTTATAAAAATGATTAAATACATTTGAATAAAAAAGTTTTAAAAAATATATTTTAAATTTTAAGATTCAAAAAGTAATATTTTTATATTAAAAAAAAATAGTGTAAAACACACAATAAAAATAATTTTAAAAAGTAACCAATTTTAAAATGAATAAATGAATACAAATAAAATATAAAATATAAAAAGTTCAGCTAGTTGCCAAGGCAACAATTTTCATTTTGTTTAATTTGATGTACTATAATGAACTAAAACTTAAACAAAAATGAATTAAAACTATATAGACATATGTTAAAAATAAGTTATTCTGCTAAAAATTACAAAAACAACTAAATTACTAAAACTAATTAAAATGAAAATAAAAAGTATAAAAAGTAATTAAAAGTGACAAAAACACAACAAAATTACTGAAATCAAAATTCAAATAAAAAGTATAAAAATAAAAATTAATTAAAGCTATATAGACATGTTAAAAATAAATAAATAAATAAATCTACTAAAAATGGCAAAAACAACAAAATCACTAAAATCACTGAAATTAAAATGAAAATAAAAAGTTTAAAAATAAAAACAAATTAAAATGACAAAAACAACAAAATTACTAAAACTGAAATTAAAATGAAAATAAAAAGTATAAAATTAAAAACTAATTAAAAATAGCAAAAACACAACAAAATGACTAAAACTGAAATTAAAATTCAAGTAAAAAGTATAAAAATAATTAAAACTATATAGACATGTTTAAATAAATCTACTAAAAATAACAAAAACAACAAAATTACTAAAACTGAAATTAAAATTAAAAGTATAAAAATAAAAATTAATTAAATCTATATAGACATATGTTTAAATAAATAAATAAATCTACTAAAAATGACAAAAACAACAAAATTACTAAAACTGAAATTAAAATTAAAAGAAAAGATAATTAATAAAAACTAAAATACTATTTCAAAATAACACTGCAACATCCAAATATTACATATTTTAATCCAGTGGTTCTCATCGATGCTAAATTGAAAGAAAAAACTAACTATATCATGGTTATCAAAAGGAGGACAAAATGCTTCCAAACAGAATCATTTATTCTAAATAATAATTTAATGTAATGCGTAACATTTTTTTCCCCTGAAGTCCTGAAGGAAACCTACTATAGTTGGGAACAACTGATTTAATCCACATAAACACTCCTGTATAATATCGGCGCATGATTTTGTGCAGTGGTCCGGCAGGTCGTTTGCTCACGGCTGCGGCTCTTACTGGCCGTTTGTGTTTGTGTTGGGAAGTGATGCATGCTGATCTGTTTGCTCTGTTAACACTGCATGATTATAACCCAGCACACAGACCTCTTTGTTTGCCGTCTTTAACCTGGCGCATTTTTTTGAAATACCAGAGGTGCCCGAAATCAATGCACACTGATGGCTGCAAATGCAAACACGACGCAGCCCGCTCCATTGATCATTCCTGACACTTTGCTGAGACAAACTGCAATTTAAATATTCTCATAGGCTCAAACCTACAGTGCTTTAAATATCGACACGTCTGCGCTATTGCATCAGGACGCATTTGAGAGCAAAACAGTGTGATTATGCAATACGGAATATTAAAAATGTATACTTTAAATATAGCAGCGTTACAAAATCCCCCCGATGCATTCGTGCATGCATGCAAAATAAACCCAGAACACTCAACAATTTGTTGCATATCAAAAAGAACAAGTAGTTTACGTTTCACAGCTTTGAATTGCCTTCAAAGAGTTCAAGTTGTAGTTTTAGTGGGCTGAATTTAATAGACGCTCACAAAAGTGATATTTCTGTGTAGGAAGTTGCTAAACAGTTGCACTAATTTTGAGCCAAACTTAGATTACTGTACTCTCTGGTCGGAGACACTTACTTCTCTCTCGCTGACTTTCCACAGGTAAAAAGCTCCAATGCCTCCGAAAAGCAGCAGAACGGCTCCGGCGATGAAGGCTACGACCGCCGTCTTCCTCAGACGCACAAACCCTCTGGGTTTCAAGCCGCTGTAAGCCTTATCAAGCACATATTGTTGCAATACAGACGTAAATCAAGTGTATTAGATGCAATGTGAAGTTTAAGGATAAAATAAGCATCACGTACCTCAAAAGGAGCTTTTTCTGATGTTTCCTCCATGGCGTTCTCGCGTCTACTGAAAGCAGAGCTTTGTGACTTGCTGTAGCTTCTCTCAAGTTTCTGTCATGTAGGTGAGAGAGAGGAAAAATTCGGGGAAAATAAACAAGGTCCCGGAGAAACCCAAGACTGGAATTCCTCTCTGGGGATTTTCTGTGGCTTGAGAAAACATAGTGCTGAGACGGACGATTCAGACTATTCATGAACATTTTGAGTGAATTCGTATGAACTGACTGGCAAATTGAGGCCCGGTTTACCTGAATTCATCCGTGTAAATCCATGGGATGCTTTCGGAGGCAACATCTGTAATTCAGTTTAACAAATCCTAGGATTGGATCACATTTATGTACACTAGCCGTCACATCACTCATTTTCATGACTCTTTTGCATGTTAGAATAACAGTAAACTAATTAAATGACACAAATTATGCAGTGAAAATATGTGACACA